>JAEHOC010000006.1:3000000-3414223 GCA_016834605.1 Chlamydomonas incerta | reverse complement strand
GGGGTCCGAGCACACGCACACCACAAGTGCTGGCACACACCGAACATGTCCACGCCGGGCCTGCCGCAGCGCCAGAGCATCGAGGCACATCACAGGGGGGAGCTGACAAATGCGAGGGGGGCGGCAGCAGGCGGGCCAGGCAACTGGGCCCAGGGCCGGTTTGGGCCGGCTCCTCCCCCCAGACCCTCAGGGCGAGGGTCGGGATTTTGACCCAGCTAGTCCCGTCGAATCGCCACCAAACTGTGCATGCTTCAAATCGACATCATAATAAGCATATGAGAGCAGTGGCACGATTTGTGGAGACCAGCAGGGCTCGGGGCCGCAAATTGGGGCTTAGTTGGGGGGGGTCCGAGCACACGCACACACACAAGTGCTGGCACAACACCGCGAACATGTCCACGCCGGCCTGCCGCAGCGCCATAGCATCGAGGCACATCACAGGGGGGAGCTGACCAGTGCCGAGTGGGCGGCAGCAGGCGGCCAGGCAACTGGGCCCAGGGCCGTTTTGGGCCGCTCCCCCCCTCCTCCCCCCACCTCAGGGCGAGGGTCGGGATTTGACCCAGCTAGTCCGTCGAATCGACACCAAACTGTGGCATGCTTCAAATCGACATCATAATAAGCATATGAGAGCAGTGGCACGATTTGTGGAGACCAGCAGGGCTCGGGGCCGGCAATTGGGCTTAGTTGGGGGGGGTCCGAGCACACGCACACACACAAGTGCTGGGCACACACCGCTAACATGTCCACGCCGGCCTGCCGCAGCGCCAGAGCATCGAGGCACATCACAGGGGGAGGGGCTGACCAAGTGCAGGGCGGCAGCAGGCGGGCCAGCAACTGGGCCCAGGGCCGGTTTGGGCCGGCTCCCCCCTCCTCCCCCCAGACCCTCAGGGCGAGGGGTCGGGATTTGACCCCAGCTAGTCCCGTCGAATCGCCACCAAACTGTGCATGCTTCAAATCGACATCATAATAAGCATATGAGAGCAGTGGGCACGATTTGTGGAGACCAGCAGGGCTCGGGGCCGCAAATTGGGCTTAGTTGGGGGGGTCCGAGCACACGCACACACACAAGTGCTGGCACACAACCGCTAACATGTCCACGCCGGCCTGCCGCAGCGCCAGAGCATCGAGGCACATCACAGGGGGGGAGCTGACCAAGTGCGAGGGGCGGCAGCAGGCGGGCCAGGCAACTGGGCCCAGGGGCCGGTTTGGGCCGGCTCCCCCCCTCCTCCCCCCAGACCTCAGGGCGAGGGTCCGGGATTTTGGACCCAGCTAGTCCCGTCGAATCGCCACCAAACTGTGCATGCTTCAAATCGACATCATAATAAGCATATGAGAGCAGTGGCACGATTTGTGGAGACCAGCAGGGCTCGGGGCCGCAAATTGGGCTTAGTTGGGGGGGTCCGAGCACACGCACACACACAAGTGCTGCACACACCGCTAACATGTCCACGCCGGCCTGCCGCAGCGCCAGAGCATCGAGGCACAATCACAGGGGGGAGCTGACCAAGTGCGAGGGGCGGCAGCAGGCGGGCCAGGCAACTGGGCCCAGGGCCGGTTTGGGCCGGCTCCCCCCCTCCTCCCCCCAGACCCTCAGGGCGAGGGTCGGGATTTTGACCCAGCTAGTCCCGTCGAATCGCCACCAAACTGTGCATGCTTCAAATCGACATCATAATAAGCATATGAGAGCAGTGGCACGATTTGTGGAGACCAGCAGGGCTCGGGGCCGCAAATTGGGCTTAGTTGGGGGGGTCCGAGCACACGCACACACACAAGTGCTGGCACACACCGCTAACATGTCCACGCCGGCCTGCCGCAGCGCCAGAGCATCGAGGCACATCACAGGGGGGAGCTGACCAGTGCGAGGGGCGGCAGCAGCGGGGCCAGGCAACTTGGGCCCAGGGCCGGTTTGGGCCGGCTCCCCCCCTCCTCCCCCCAGACCCTCAGGGCGAGGGTCGGGATTTTGACCCAGCTAGTCCCGTCGAATCGCCACCAAACTGTGCATGCTTCAAATCGACATCATAATAAGCATATGAGAGCAGTGGCACGATTTGTGGAGACCAGCAGGGGCTCGGGGGCCCGCAAATTGGGCTTAGTTGGGGGGGTCCGAGCACACGCACACACACAAGTGCTGGCACACACCGCTAACATGTCCACGCCGGCCTGCCGCAGCGCCAGAGCATCGAGGCACATCACAGGGGGGAGCTGACCAAGTGCGAGGGGCGGCAGCAGGCGGGCCAGGCAACTGGGCCCAGGGCCGGTTTGGGCCGGCTCCCCCCCTCCTCCCCCCAGACCCTCAGGGCGAGGGTCGGGATTTTGACCCAGCTAGTCCCGTCGAATCGCCACCAAACTGTGCATGCTTCAATCGACATCATAATAAGCATATGAGAGCAGTGGCACGATTTGTGGAGACCAGCAGGGCTCGGGGCCGCAAATTGGGCTTAGTTGGGGGGGGTCCGAGCACACGCAACACACACAAGTGCTGGCACACACCGCTAACATGTCCACGCCGGCCTGCCGCAGCGCCAGAGCATCGAGGCACATCACAGGGGGGAGCTGACCAAGTGCGAGGGGCGGCAGCAGGCGGGCCAGGCAACTGGGCCCAGGGCCGGTTTGGGCCGGCTCCCCCCCTCCTCCCCCCAGACCCTCAGGGCGAGGGTCGGGATTTTGACCCAGCTAGTCCCGTCGAATCGCCACCAAACTGTGCATGCTTCAAATCGACATCATAATAAGCATATGAGAGCAGTGGCACGATTTGTGGAGACCAGCAGGGCTCGGGGCCGCAAATTGGGCTTAGTTGGGGGGGTCCGAGCACACGCACACACACAAGTGCTGGCACACACCGCTAACATGTCCACGCCGGCCTGCCGCAGCGCCAGAGCATCGAGGCACATCACAGGGGGGAGCTGACCAAGTGCGAGGGGCGGCAGCAGGCGGGCCAGGCAACTGGGCCCAGGGCCGGTTTGGGCCGGCTCCCCCCCTCCTCCCCCCCAGACCCTCAGGGCGAGGGTCGGGATTTTGACCCAGCTAGTCCCGTCGAATCGCCACCAAACTGTGCATGCTTCAAATCGACATCATAATAAGCATATGAGAGCAGTGGCACGATTTGTGGAGACCAGCAGGGCTCGGGGCCGCAAATTGGGCTTAGTTGGGGGGGGTCCGAGCACACGCACACACACAAGTGCTGGCACACACCGCTAACATGTCCACGCCGGCCTGCCGCAGCGCCAGAGCATCGAGGCAACATCACAGGGGGGAGCTGACCAAGTGCGAGGGGCGGCAGCAGGCGGGCCAGGCAACTGGCCCAGGGCCGGTTTGGGCCGGCTCCCCCCCTCCTCCCCCCAGACCCTCAGGGCGAGGGTCGGGATTTGACCCAGCTAGTCCCGTCGAATCGCCACCAAACTGTGCATGCTTCAAATCGACATCATAATAAGCATATGAGAGCAGTGGCACGATTTGTGGAGACCAGCAGGGCTCGGGGCCGCAAATTGGGCTTAGTTGGGGGGGGTCCGAGCACACGCACACACACAAGTGCTGGCACACACCGCTAACATGTCCACGCCGGCCTGCCGCAGCGCCAGAGCATCGAGGCACATCACAGGGGGGAGCTGACCAAGTGCGAGGGGCGGCAGCAGGCGGGCCAGGCAACTGGGCCCAGGGCCGGTTTGGGCCGGCTCCCCCCCTCCTCCCCCCAGACCCTCAGGGCGAGGGTCGGGATTTTGACCCAGCTAGTCCCGTCGAATCGCCACCAAACTGTGCATGCTTCAAATCGACATCATAATAAGCATATGAGAGCAGTGGCACGATTTGTGGAGACCAGCAGGGCTCGGGGCCGCAAATTGGGCTTAGTTGGGGGGGTCCGAGCACACGCACACACACAAGTGCTGGCACACACCGCTAACATGTCCACGCCGGCCTGCCGCAGCGCCAGAGCATCGAGGCACATCACAGGGGGGAGCTGACCAAGTGCGAGGGGCGGCAGCAGGCGGGCCAGGCAACTGGGCCCAGGGCCGGTTTGGGCCGGCTCCCCCCCTCCTCCCCCCAGACCCTCAGGGCGAGGGTCGGGATTTTGACCCAGCTAGTCCCGTCGAATCGCCACCAAACTGTGCATGCTTCAAATCGACATCATAATAAGCATATGAGAGCAGTGGCACGATTTGTGGAGACCAGCAGGGCTCGGGGCCGCAAATTGGGCTTAGTTGGGGGGGTCCGAGCACACGCACACACACAAGTGCTGGCACACACCGCTAACATGTCCACGCCGGCCTGCCGCAGCGCCAGAGCATCGAGGCACATCACAGGGGGGAGCTGACCAAGTGCGAGGGGCGGCAGCAGGCGGGCCAGGCAACTGGGCCCAGGGCCGGTTTGGGCCGGCTCCCCCCCTCCTCCCCCCAGACCCTCAGGGCGAGGGTCGGGATTTTGACCCAGCTAGTCCCGTCGAATCGCCACCAAACTGTGCATGCTTCAAATCGACATCATAATAAGCATATGAGAGCAGTGGCACGATTTGTGGAGACCAGCAGGGCTCGGGGCCGCAAATTGGGCTTAGTTGGGGGGGTCCGAGCACACGCACACACACAAGTGCTGGCACACACCGCTAACATGTCCACGCCGGCCTGCCGCAGCGCCAGAGCATCGAGGCACATCACAGGGGGGAGCTGACCAAGTGCGAGGGGCGGCAGCAGGCGGGCCAGGCAACTGGGCCCAGGGCCGGTTTGGGCCGGCTCCCCCCCTCCTCCCCCCAGACCCTCAGGGCGAGGGTCGGGATTTTGACCCAGCTAGTCCCGTCGAATCGCCACCAAACTGTGCATGCTTCAAATCGACATCATAATAAGCATATGAGAGCAGTGGCACGATTTGTGGAGACCAGCAGGGCTCGGGGCCGCAAATTGGGCTTAGTTGGGGGGGTCCGAGCACACGCACACACACAAGTGCTGGCACACACCGCTAACATGTCCACGCCGGCCTGCCGCAGCGCCAGAGCATCGAGGCACATCACAGGGGGGAGCTGACCAAGTGCGAGGGGCGGCAGCAGGCGGGCCAGGCAACTGGGCCCAGGGCCGGTTTGGGCCGGCTCCCCCCCTCCTCCCCCCAGACCCTCAGGGCGAGGGTCGGGATTTTGACCCAGCTAGTCCCGTCGAATCGCCACCAAACTGTGCATGCTTCAAATCGACATCATAATAAGCATATGAGAGCAGTGGCACGATTTGTGGAGACCAGCAGGGCTCGGGGCCGCAAATTGGGCTTAGTTGGGGGGGTCCGAGCACACGCACACACACAAGTGCTGGCACACACCGCTAACATGTCCACGCCGGCCTGCCGCAGCGCCAGAGCATCGAGGCACATCACAGGGGGGAGCTGACCAAGTGCGAGGGGCGGCAGCAGGCGGGCCAGGCAACTGGGCCCAGGGCCGGTTTGGGCCGGCTCCCCCCCTCCTCCCCCCAGACCCTCAGGGCGAGGGTCGGGATTTTGACCCAGCTAGTCCCGTCGAATCGCCACCAAACTGTGCATGCTTCAAATCGACATCATAATAAGCATATGAGAGCAGTGGCACGATTTGTGGAGACCAGCAGGGCTCGGGGCCGCAAATTGGGCTTAGTTGGGGGGGTCCGAGCACACGCACACACACAAGTGCTGGCACACACCGCTAACATGTCCACGCCGGCCTGCCGCAGCGCCAGAGCATCGAGGCACATCACAGGGGGGAGCTGACCAAGTGCGAGGGGCGGCAGCAGGCGGGCCAGGCAACTGGGCCCAGGGCCGGTTTGGGCCGGCTCCCCCCCTCCTCCCCCCAGACCCTCAGGGCGAGGGTCGGGATTTTGACCCAGCTAGTCCCGTCGAATCGCCACCAAACTGTGCATGCTTCAAATCGACATCATAATAAGCATATGAGAGCAGTGGCACGATTTGTGGAGACCAGCAGGGCTCGGGGCCGCAAATTGGGCTTAGTTGGGGGGGGTCCGAGCACACGCACACACACAAGTGCTGGCACACACCGCTAACATGTCCACGCCGGCCTGCCGCAGCGCCAGAGCATCGAGGCACATCACAGGGGGGAGCTGACCAAGTGCGAGGGGCGGCAGCAGGCGGGCCAGGCAACTGGGCCCAGGGCCGGTTTGGGCCGGCTCCCCCCCTCCTCCCCCCAGACCCTCAGGGCGAGGGTCGGGATTTTGACCCAGCTAGTCCCGTCGAATCGCCACCAAACTGTGCATGCTTCAAATCGACATCATAATAAGCATATGAGAGCAGTGGCACGATTTGTGGAGACCAGCAGGGCTCGGGGCCGCAAATTGGGCTTAGTTGGGGGGGTCCGAGCACACGCACACACACAAGTGCTGGCACACACCGCTAACATGTCCACGCCGGCCTGCCGCAGCGCCAGAGCATCGAGGCACATCACAGGGGGGAGCTGACCAAGTGCGAGGGGCGGCAGCAGGCGGGCCAGGCAACTGGGCCCAGGGCCGGTTTGGGCCGGCTCCCCCCCTCCTCCCCCCAGACCCTCAGGGCGAGGGTCGGGATTTTGACCCAGCTAGTCCCGTCGAATCGCCACCAAACTGTGCATGCTTCAAATCGACATCATAATAAGCATATGAGAGCAGTGGCACGATTTGTGGAGACCAGCAGGGCTCGGGGCCGCAAATTGGGCTTAGTTGGGGGGGGTCCGAGCACACGCACACACACAAGTGCTGGCACACACCGCTAACATGTCCACGCCGGCCTGCCGCAGCGCCAGAGCATCGAGGCACATCACAGGGGGGAGCTGACCAAGTGCGAGGGGCGGCAGCAGGCGGGCCAGGCAACTGGGCCCAGGGCCGGTTTGGGCCGGCTCCCCCCCTCCTCCCCCCAGACCCTCAGGGCGAGGGTCGGGATTTTGACCCAGCTAGTCCCGTCGAATCGCCACCAAACTGTGCATGCTTCAAATCGACATCATAATAAGCATATGAGAGCAGTGGCACGATTTGTGGAGACCAGCAGGGCTCGGGGCCGCAAATTGGGCTTAGTTGGGGGGGGTCCGAGCACACGCACACACACAAGTGCTGGCACACACCGCTAACATGTCCACGCCGGCCTGCCGCAGCGCCAGAGCATCGAGGCACATCACAGGGGGGAGCTGACCAAGTGCGAGGGGCGGCAGCAGGCGGGCCAGGCAACTGGGCCCAGGGCCGGTTTGGGCCGGCTCCCCCCCTCCTCCCCCCAGACCCTCAGGGCGAGGGTCGGGATTTTGACCCAGCTAGTCCCGTCGAATCGCCACCAAACTGTGCATGCTTCAAATCGACATCATAATAAGCATATGAGAGCAGTGGCACGATTTGTGGAGACCAGCAGGGCTCGGGGCCGCAAATTGGGCTTAGTTGGGGGGGTCCGAGCACACGCACACACACAAGTGCTGGCACACACCGCTAACATGTCCACGCCGGCCTGCCGCAGCGCCAGAGCATCGAGGCACATCACAGGGGGGAGCTGACCAAGTGCGAGGGGCGGCAGCAGGCGGGCCAGGCAACTGGGCCCAGGGCCGGTTTGGGCCGGCTCCCCCCCTCCTCCCCCCAGACCCTCAGGGCGAGGGTCGGGATTTTGACCCAGCTAGTCCCGTCGAATCGCCACCAAACTGTGCATGCTTCAAATCGACATCATAATAAGCATATGAGAGCAGTGGCACGATTTGTGGAGACCAGCAGGGCTCGGGGCCGCAAATTGGGCTTAGTTGGGGGGGTCCGAGCACACGCACACACACAAGTGCTGGCACACACCGCTAACATGTCCACGCCGGCCTGCCGCAGCGCCAGAGCATCGAGGCACATCACAGGGGGGAGCTGACCAAGTGCGAGGGGCGGCAGCAGGCGGGCCAGGCAACTGGGCCCAGGGCCGGTTTGGGCCGGCTCCCCCCCTCCTCCCCCCCAGACCCTCAGGGCGAGGGTCGGGATTTTGACCCAGCTAGTCCCGTCGAATCGCCACCAAACTGTGCATGCTTCAAATCGACATCATAATAAGCATATGAGAGCAGTGGCACGATTTGTGGAGACCAGCAGGGCTCGGGGCCGCAAATTGGGCTTAGTTGGGGGGGGTCCGAGCACACGCACACACACAAGTGCTGGCACACACCGCTAACATGTCCACGCCGGCCTGCCGCAGCGCCAGAGCATCGAGGCACATCACAGGGGGGAGCTGACCAAGTGCGAGGGGCGGCAGCAGGCGGGCCAGGCAACTGGGCCCAGGGCCGGTTTGGGCCGGCTCCCCCCCTCCTCCCCCCAGACCCTCAGGGCGAGGGTCGGGATTTTGACCCAGCTAGTCCCGTCGAATCGCCACCAAACTGTGCATGCTTCAAATCGACATCATAATAAGCATATGAGAGCAGTGGCACGATTTGTGGAGACCAGCAGGGCTCGGGGCCGCAAATTGGGCTTAGTTGGGGGGGTCCGAGCACACGCACACACACAAGTGCTGGCACACACCGCTAACATGTCCACGCCGGCCTGCCGCAGCGCCAGAGCATCGAGGCACATCACAGGGGGGAGCTGACCAAGTGCGAGGGGCGGCAGCAGGCGGGCCAGGCAACTGGGCCCAGGGCCGGTTTGGGCCGGCTCCCCCCCTCCTCCCCCCAGACCCTCAGGGCGAGGGTCGGGATTTTGACCCAGCTAGTCCCGTCGAATCGCCACCAAACTGTGCATGCTTCAAATCGACATCATAATAAGCATATGAGAGCAGTGGCACGATTTGTGGAGACCAGCAGGGCTCGGGGCCGCAAATTGGGCTTAGTTGGGGGGGTCCGAGCACACGCACACACACAAGTGCTGGCACACACCGCTAACATGTCCACGCCGGCCTGCCGCAGCGCCAGAGCATCGAGGCACATCACAGGGGGGAGCTGACCAAGTGCGAGGGGCGGCAGCAGGCGGGCCAGGCAACTGGGCCCAGGGCCGGTTTGGGCCGGCTCCCCCCCTCCTCCCCCCAGACCCTCAGGGCGAGGGTCGGGATTTTGACCCAGCTAGTCCCGTCGAATCGCCACCAAACTGTGCATGCTTCAAATCGACATCATAATAAGCATATGAGAGCAGTGGCACGATTTGTGGAGACCAGCAGGGCTCGGGGCCGCAAATTGGGCTTAGTTGGGGGGGTCCGAGCACACGCACACACACAAGTGCTGGCACACACCGCTAACATGTCCACGCCGGCCTGCCGCAGCGCCAGAGCATCGAGGCACATCACAGGGGGGAGCTGACCAAGTGCGAGGGGCGGCAGCAGGCGGGCCAGGCAACTGGGCCCAGGGCCGGTTTGGGCCGGCTCCCCCCCTCCTCCCCCCAGACCCTCAGGGCGAGGGTCGGGATTTTGACCCAGCTAGTCCCGTCGAATCGCCACCAAACTGTGCATGCTTCAAATCGACATCATAATAAGCATATGAGAGCAGTGGCACGATTTGTGGAGACCAGCAGGGCTCGGGGCCGCAAATTGGGCTTAGTTGGGGGGGTCCGAGCACACGCACACACACAAGTGCTGGCACACACCGCTAACATGTCCACGCCGGCCTGCCGCAGCGCCAGAGCATCGAGGCACATCACAGGGGGGAGCTGACCAAGTGCGAGGGGCGGCAGCAGGCGGGCCAGGCAACTGGGCCCAGGGCCGGTTTGGGCCGGCTCCCCCCCTCCTCCCCCCAGACCCTCAGGGCGAGGGTCGGGATTTTGACCCAGCTAGTCCCGTCGAATCGCCACCAAACTGTGCATGCTTCAAATCGACATCATAATAAGCATATGAGAGCAGTGGCACGATTTGTGGAGACCAGCAGGGCTCGGGGCCGCAAATTGGGCTTAGTTGGGGGGGTCCGAGCACACGCACACACACAAGTGCTGGCACACACCGCTAACATGTCCACGCCGGCCTGCCGCAGCGCCAGAGCATCGAGGCACATCACAGGGGGGAGCTGACCAAGTGCGAGGGGCGGCAGCAGGCGGGCCAGGCAACTGGGCCCAGGGCCGGTTTGGGCCGGCTCCCCCCCTCCTCCCCCCAGACCCTCAGGGCGAGGGTCGGGATTTTGACCCAGCTAGTCCCGTCGAATCGCCACCAAACTGTGCATGCTTCAAATCGACATCATAATAAGCATATGAGAGCAGTGGCACGATTTGTGGAGACCAGCAGGGCTCGGGGCCGCAAATTGGGCTTAGTTGGGGGGGTCCGAGCACACGCACACACACAAGTGCTGGCACACACCGCTAACATGTCCACGCCGGCCTGCCGCAGCGCCAGAGCATCGAGGCACATCACAGGGGGGAGCTGACCAAGTGCGAGGGGCGGCAGCAGGCGGGCCAGGCAACTGGGCCCAGGGCCGGTTTGGGCCGGCTCCCCCCCTCCTCCCCCCAGACCCTCAGGGCGAGGGTCGGGATTTTGACCCAGCTAGTCCCGTCGAATCGCCACCAAACTGTGCATGCTTCAAATCGACATCATAATAAGCATATGAGAGCAGTGGCACGATTTGTGGAGACCAGCAGGGCTCGGGGCCGCAAATTGGGCTTAGTTGGGGGGGTCCGAGCACACGCACACACACAAGTGCTGGCACACACCGCTAACATGTCCACGCCGGCCTGCCGCAGCGCCAGAGCATCGAGGCACATCACAGGGGGGAGCTGACCAAGTGCGAGGGGCGGCAGCAGGCGGGCCAGGCAACTGGGCCCAGGGCCGGTTTGGGCCGGCTCCCCCCCTCCTCCCCCCAGACCCTCAGGGCGAGGGTCGGGATTTTGACCCAGCTAGTCCCGTCGAATCGCCACCAAACTGTGCATGCTTCAAATCGACATCATAATAAGCATATGAGAGCAGTGGCACGATTTGTGGAGACCAGCAGGGCTCGGGGCCGCAAATTGGGCTTAGTTGGGGGGGTCCGAGCACACGCACACACACAAGTGCTGGCACACACCGCTAACATGTCCACGCCGGCCTGCCGCAGCGCCAGAGCATCGAGGCACATCACAGGGGGGAGCTGACCAAGTGCGAGGGGCGGCAGCAGGCGGGCCAGGCAACTGGGCCCAGGGCCGGTTTGGGCCGGCTCCCCCCCTCCTCCCCCCAGACCCTCAGGGCGAGGGTCGGGATTTTGACCCAGCTAGTCCCGTCGAATCGCCACCAAACTGTGCATGCTTCAAATCGACATCATAATAAGCATATGAGAGCAGTGGCACGATTTGTGGAGACCAGCAGGGCTCGGGGCCGCAAATTGGGCTTAGTTGGGGGGGTCCGAGCACACGCACACACACAAGTGCTGGCACACACCGCTAACATGTCCACGCCGGCCTGCCGCAGCGCCAGAGCATCGAGGCACATCACAGGGGGGAGCTGACCAAGTGCGAGGGGCGGCAGCAGGCGGGCCAGGCAACTGGGCCCAGGGCCGGTTTGGGCCGGCTCCCCCCCTCCTCCCCCCAGACCCTCAGGGCGAGGGTCGGGATTTTGACCCAGCTAGTCCCGTCGAATCGCCACCAAACTGTGCATGCTTCAAATCGACATCATAATAAGCATATGAGAGCAGTGGCACGATTTGTGGAGACCAGCAGGGCTCGGGGCCGCAAATTGGGCTTAGTTGGGGGGGTCCGAGCACACGCACACACACAAGTGCTGGCACACACCGCTAACATGTCCACGCCGGCCTGCCGCAGCGCCAGAGCATCGAGGCACATCACAGGGGGGAGCTGACCAAGTGCGAGGGGCGGCAGCAGGCGGGCCAGGCAACTGGGCCCAGGGCCGGTTTGGGCCGGCTCCCCCCCTCCTCCCCCCAGACCCTCAGGGCGAGGGTCGGGATTTTGACCCAGCTAGTCCCGTCGAATCGCCACCAAACTGTGCATGCTTCAAATCGACATCATAATAAGCATATGAGAGCAGTGGCACGATTTGTGGAGACCAGCAGGGCTCGGGGCCGCAAATTGGGCTTAGTTGGGGGGGTCCGAGCACACGCACACACACAAGTGCTGGCACACACCGCTAACATGTCCACGCCGGCCTGCCGCAGCGCCAGAGCATCGAGGCACATCACAGGGGGGAGCTGACCAAGTGCGAGGGGCGGCAGCAGGCGGGCCAGGCAACTGGGCCCAGGGCCGGTTTGGGCCGGCTCCCCCCCTCCTCCCCCCAGACCCTCAGGGCGAGGGTCGGGATTTTGACCCAGCTAGTCCCGTCGAATCGCCACCAAACTGTGCATGCTTCAAATCGACATCATAATAAGCATATGAGAGCAGTGGCACGATTTGTGGAGACCAGCAGGGCTCGGGGCCGCAAATTGGGCTTAGTTGGGGGGGTCCGAGCACACGCACACACACAAGTGCTGGCACACACCGCTAACATGTCCACGCCGGCCTGCCGCAGCGCCAGAGCATCGAGGCACATCACAGGGGGGAGCTGACCAAGTGCGAGGGGCGGCAGCAGGCGGGCCAGGCAACTGGGCCCAGGGCCGGTTTGGGCCGGCTCCCCCCCTCCTCCCCCCAGACCCTCAGGGCGAGGGTCGGGATTTTGACCCAGCTAGTCCCGTCGAATCGCCACCAAACTGTGCATGCTTCAAATCGACATCATAATAAGCATATGAGAGCAGTGGCACGATTTGTGGAGACCAGCAGGGCTCGGGGCCGCAAATTGGGCTTAGTTGGGGGGGTCCGAGCACACGCACACACACAAGTGCTGGCACACACCGCTAACATGTCCACGCCGGCCTGCCGCAGCGCCAGAGCATCGAGGCACATCACAGGGGGGAGCTGACCAAGTGCGAGGGGCGGCAGCAGGCGGGCCAGGCAACTGGGCCCAGGGCCGGTTTGGGCCGGCTCCCCCCCTCCTCCCCCCAGACCCTCAGGGCGAGGGTCGGGATTTTGACCCAGCTAGTCCCGTCGAATCGCCACCAAACTGTGCATGCTTCAAATCGACATCATAATAAGCATATGAGAGCAGTGGCACGATTTGTGGAGACCAGCAGGGCTCGGGGCCGCAAATTGGGCTTAGTTGGGGGGGTCCGAGCACACGCACACACACAAGTGCTGGCACACACCGCTAACATGTCCACGCCGGCCTGCCGCAGCGCCAGAGCATCGAGGCACATCACAGGGGGGAGCTGACCAAGTGCGAGGGGCGGCAGCAGGCGGGCCAGGCAACTGGGCCCAGGGCCGGTTTGGGCCGGCTCCCCCCCTCCTCCCCCCAGACCCTCAGGGCGAGGGTCGGGATTTTGACCCAGCTAGTCCCGTCGAATCGCCACCAAACTGTGCATGCTTCAAATCGACATCATAATAAGCATATGAGAGCAGTGGCACGATTTGTGGAGACCAGCAGGGCTCGGGGCCGCAAATTGGGCTTAGTTGGGGGGGTCCGAGCACACGCACACACACAAGTGCTGGCACACACCGCTAACATGTCCACGCCGGCCTGCCGCAGCGCCAGAGCATCGAGGCACATCACAGGGGGGAGCTGACCAAGTGCGAGGGGCGGCAGCAGGCGGGCCAGGCAACTGGGCCCAGGGCCGGTTTGGGCCGGCTCCCCCCCTCCTCCCCCCAGACCCTCAGGGCGAGGGTCGGGATTTTGACCCAGCTAGTCCCGTCGAATCGCCACCAAACTGTGCATGCTTCAAATCGACATCATAATAAGCATATGAGAGCAGTGGCACGATTTGTGGAGACCAGCAGGGCTCGGGGCCGCAAATTGGGCTTAGTTGGGGGGGTCCGAGCACACGCACACACACAAGTGCTGGCACACACCGCTAACATGTCCACGCCGGCCTGCCGCAGCGCCAGAGCATCGAGGCACATCACAGGGGGGAGCTGACCAAGTGCGAGGGGCGGCAGCAGGCGGGCCAGGCAACTGGGCCCAGGGCCGGTTTGGGCCGGCTCCCCCCCTCCTCCCCCCAGACCCTCAGGGCGAGGGTCGGGATTTTGACCCAGCTAGTCCCGTCGAATCGCCACCAAACTGTGCATGCTTCAAATCGACATCATAATAAGCATATGAGAGCAGTGGCACGATTTGTGGAGACCAGCAGGGCTCGGGGCCGCAAATTGGGCTTAGTTGGGGGGGTCCGAGCACACGCACACACACAAGTGCTGGCACACACCGCTAACATGTCCACGCCGGCCTGCCGCAGCGCCAGAGCATCGAGGCACATCACAGGGGGGAGCTGACCAAGTGCGAGGGGCGGCAGCAGGCGGGCCAGGCAACTGGGCCCAGGGCCGGTTTGGGCCGGCTCCCCCCCTCCTCCCCCCAGACCCTCAGGGCGAGGGTCGGGATTTTGACCCAGCTAGTCCCGTCGAATCGCCACCAAACTGTGCATGCTTCAAATCGACATCATAATAAGCATATGAGAGCAGTGGCACGATTTGTGGAGACCAGCAGGGCTCGGGGCCGCAAATTGGGCTTAGTTGGGGGGGTCCGAGCACACGCACACACACAAGTGCTGGCACACACCGCTAACATGTCCACGCCGGCCTGCCGCAGCGCCAGAGCATCGAGGCACATCACAGGGGGGAGCTGACCAAGTGCGAGGGGCGGCAGCAGGCGGGCCAGGCAACTGGGCCCAGGGCCGGTTTGGGCCGGCTCCCCCCCTCCTCCCCCCAGACCCTCAGGGCGAGGGTCGGGATTTTGACCCAGCTAGTCCCGTCGAATCGCCACCAAACTGTGCATGCTTCAAATCGACATCATAATAAGCATATGAGAGCAGTGGCACGATTTGTGGAGACCAGCAGGGCTCGGGGCCGCAAATTGGGCTTAGTTGGGGGGGTCCGAGCACACGCACACACACAAGTGCTGGCACACACCGCTAACATGTCCACGCCGGCCTGCCGCAGCGCCAGAGCATCGAGGCACATCACAGGGGGGAGCTGACCAAGTGCGAGGGGCGGCAGCAGGCGGGCCAGGCAACTGGGCCCAGGGCCGGTTTGGGCCGGCTCCCCCCCTCCTCCCCCCAGACCCTCAGGGCGAGGGTCGGGATTTTGACCCAGCTAGTCCCGTCGAATCGCCACCAAACTGTGCATGCTTCAAATCGACATCATAATAAGCATATGAGAGCAGTGGCACGATTTGTGGAGACCAGCAGGGCTCGGGGCCGCAAATTGGGCTTAGTTGGGGGGGTCCGAGCACACGCACACACACAAGTGCTGGCACACACCGCTAACATGTCCACGCCGGCCTGCCGCAGCGCCAGAGCATCGAGGCACATCACAGGGGGGAGCTGACCAAGTGCGAGGGGCGGCAGCAGGCGGGCCAGGCAACTGGGCCCAGGGCCGGTTTGGGCCGGCTCCCCCCCTCCTCCCCCCAGACCCTCAGGGCGAGGGTCGGGATTTTGACCCAGCTAGTCCCGTCGAATCGCCACCAAACTGTGCATGCTTCAAATCGACATCATAATAAGCATATGAGAGCAGTGGCACGATTTGTGGAGACCAGCAGGGCTCGGGGCCGCAAATTGGGCTTAGTTGGGGGGGTCCGAGCACACGCACACACACAAGTGCTGGCACACACCGCTAACATGTCCACGCCGGCCTGCCGCAGCGCCAGAGCATCGAGGCACATCACAGGGGGGAGCTGACCAAGTGCGAGGGGCGGCAGCAGGCGGGCCAGGCAACTGGGCCCAGGGCCGGTTTGGGCCGGCTCCCCCCCTCCTCCCCCCAGACCCTCAGGGCGAGGGTCGGGATTTTGACCCAGCTAGTCCCGTCGAATCGCCACCAAACTGTGCATGCTTCAAATCGACATCATAATAAGCATATGAGAGCAGTGGCACGATTTGTGGAGACCAGCAGGGCTCGGGGCCGCAAATTGGGCTTAGTTGGGGGGGTCCGAGCACACGCACACACACAAGTGCTGGCACACACCGCTAACATGTCCACGCCGGCCTGCCGCAGCGCCAGAGCATCGAGGCACATCACAGGGGGGAGCTGACCAAGTGCGAGGGGCGGCAGCAGGCGGGCCAGGCAACTGGGCCCAGGGCCGGTTTGGGCCGGCTCCCCCCCTCCTCCCCCCAGACCCTCAGGGCGAGGGTCGGGATTTTGACCCAGCTAGTCCCGTCGAATCGCCACCAAACTGTGCATGCTTCAAATCGACATCATAATAAGCATATGAGAGCAGTGGCACGATTTGTGGAGACCAGCAGGGCTCGGGGCCGCAAATTGGGCTTAGTTGGGGGGGTCCGAGCACACGCACACACACAAGTGCTGGCACACACCGCTAACATGTCCACGCCGGCCTGCCGCAGCGCCAGAGCATCGAGGCACATCACAGGGGGGAGCTGACCAAGTGCGAGGGGCGGCAGCAGGCGGGCCAGGCAACTGGGCCCAGGGCCGGTTTGGGCCGGCTCCCCCCCTCCTCCCCCCAGACCCTCAGGGCGAGGGTCGGGATTTTGACCCAGCTAGTCCCGTCGAATCGCCACCAAACTGTGCATGCTTCAAATCGACATCATAATAAGCATATGAGAGCAGTGGCACGATTTGTGGAGACCAGCAGGGCTCGGGGCCGCAAATTGGGCTTAGTTGGGGGGGTCCGAGCACACGCACACACACAAGTGCTGGCACACACCGCTAACATGTCCACGCCGGCCTGCCGCAGCGCCAGAGCATCGAGGCACATCACAGGGGGGAGCTGACCAAGTGCGAGGGGCGGCAGCAGGCGGGCCAGGCAACTGGGCCCAGGGCCGGTTTGGGCCGGCTCCCCCCCTCCTCCCCCCAGACCCTCAGGGCGAGGGTCGGGATTTTGACCCAGCTAGTCCCGTCGAATCGCCACCAAACTGTGCATGCTTCAAATCGACATCATAATAAGCATATGAGAGCAGTGGCACGATTTGTGGAGACCAGCAGGGCTCGGGGCCGCAAATTGGGCTTAGTTGGGGGGGTCCGAGCACACGCACACACACAAGTGCTGGCACACACCGCTAACATGTCCACGCCGGCCTGCCGCAGCGCCAGAGCATCGAGGCACATCACAGGGGGGAGCTGACCAAGTGCGAGGGGCGGCAGCAGGCGGGCCAGGCAACTGGGCCCAGGGCCGGTTTGGGCCGGCTCCCCCCCTCCTCCCCCCAGACCCTCAGGGCGAGGGTCGGGATTTTGACCCAGCTAGTCCCGTCGAATCGCCACCAAACTGTGCATGCTTCAAATCGACATCATAATAAGCATATGAGAGCAGTGGCACGATTTGTGGAGACCAGCAGGGCTCGGGGCCGCAAATTGGGCTTAGTTGGGGGGGTCCGAGCACACGCACACACACAAGTGCTGGCACACACCGCTAACATGTCCACGCCGGCCTGCCGCAGCGCCAGAGCATCGAGGCACATCACAGGGGGGAGCTGACCAAGTGCGAGGGGCGGCAGCAGGCGGGCCAGGCAACTGGGCCCAGGGCCGGTTTGGGCCGGCTCCCCCCCTCCTCCCCCCAGACCCTCAGGGCGAGGGTCGGGATTTTGACCCAGCTAGTCCCGTCGAATCGCCACCAAACTGTGCATGCTTCAAATCGACATCATAATAAGCATATGAGAGCAGTGGCACGATTTGTGGAGACCAGCAGGGCTCGGGGCCGCAAATTGGGCTTAGTTGGGGGGGTCCGAGCACACGCACACACACAAGTGCTGGGTTACCTCACGCTTTGCGCAAAACTAGCATGCTTGTACTTTGATAATCGATTGTAAGCTATCCGTTGCACTGAGAATTATAGCGCGCCGGCTTGTGAGGGCAAACGATGTGGCTCGATTGGAGCCCAGGCGCATCCTTTGGCTTTAGAAACTGAAAATATAGATATAAATTAGCAGGATAGCACATGTGAACTTTGAAGAGGGCTAAAAATGCATGCGGTTGGTGCAAGCTTGGCGATGGCTTCATCGCGCGCGCAGGCGCTCCTACTGCTCTTCTTGACTAACTGATTTTCATGCGTCGCTATCTTACTAAACTGGAAGCAATACATCGCATGCCATGGACTGTTGCTGGGGGTTTGCTGGAATGCTCACCATTCTTCTCTCATCGATACATCTTCAGACCTCGAGAGGTCTTTACTTCGTTTTAATCATGTCACGTATGATCTACGCCTCATTGTATTGTTAGGTTCAGGGTCAGCACGGGGTTAGCTCGGGGCCACGAGTCCCAGTCAATCATCTCATCTCGCGAGCTCGCCGAGGGGCCGTAAGGCGTCCGATACATGGTGAGGGCAAACGAGCAGGTCGTGCAGACCCTGGCGTGAGCTTTTGCTGTGGTGTGTCCCCCGCTGCGTGCCGGCTCCGTGCACCCGTGGCCTCGACACAACGCCCGTCCATGCCTCAAGGGTTACGGTTCAGACCACTGGTCAAGCTCGCGAGACCTACCCGCTCCTGCAGCTATGGAGCCATTGCACCCAGGCTCCGTCGTGGCAAGCAGCCCTCCCAGCGTAGCCCTGGCTCTCCGAAGTCCCTACCCTGATTTGTGGCCCTTGTAAAGTTGCAGTGATTTTGTGTTGTACCGCGCTTGCTCAACACAGGCGGCTATGGCTGTCATGGGGTATGAGCCGCTGGCGAGGAGGACCTCCCCCGAGTATGAGCGGCTATGGCATGGTGAGATAGTGCATGTGTTACGTAAGGGAACACAAACCGCCGTGGAAGTTCTTTACGGATACTGTCATGCTGCCCTGATAGAGTCATACTGCCTCTGAATGCCAGTACCCCATCAGGCAATTGGCAAGCGACCTGATCCCAACACGCTTAGCGTCCTCGGCGCGCCAGAAGTGTTGACCTGGCACACCTATACACTCTTGCCCGCTATCCATAGCTAGTCTCGTACAGCCAACAATAGGAGACAGGTGCTTTGGGTGGACGGGCCGGAAAATGGCAAAGGAGACATGCACGGCAGTGTGCTAGCAAGGCAGGCAGGCAACATGCAGCCGCCAGGCCCCTGAGGAATTAGACAACCTGAAGGAGGCGGCGAACTGAGCAGCGAGGAGTCAAATAGCGTCAGACCGCAGGCTGACCTAACATGACAAGGCAAGGATGTGGTGTGTGTGGGGAGTGGCCTGGGTCACCATGGGTTGGCAGGAGGAGCTGGCATTCCACTCCCCATTCCACTGCTAGCCACCGGTCACTTGACCAATCCACGGCTTGTCTGGCGACCAGGACAGCGACCTCAATGCTGATATGTGAAGGCACAGCACACACACACCCAGGTGGCACTTGAGAAGGAGCGGGTGCGAGGAGGGGCTACAAGCAGGGCAGCCAGGGGATAGGAATGGCTGGTGGTGACAGGATGTGGCAGGCAGAACGCGACCCTGCACATATGCTGCCAGCCTGGATGCCCCACACGCATGCAGGGCACCCGGGCAGGAGGGTGGTGACGTAGGGCGGGAGGGCGGTGACGTAAAATCGGGCCAGAAGGGCTTTGGCAAAGGGAACCGGCTGGGACAGCAAGAAGACGGGGCGTAAGGTTAAGGGTGAGGGGCAACGGAAGGGGTGGGGTGGAGGTGATGGTGCTGCAACATGAATGTCAGACTGTGTGTGGCAGGCGGGGGTAAGGCAAACATAAAAAACTGCTGCGGCAACCCTAGCTAGCGCCGCTTGCCCCTCGCACACACGTTGGTGACCATAACCCATGCGTGGTCCTGTAAAGTTGCCACACCCTGGGGTAGTTGCCAGGTTGGTGGAATAATATATGAAAATGGAAAAGAGGGAGGTTTGAAGTAAATAGCATTGGGCTGCATAAAGTTGCATGGCGGGCGGCGGTGCAACTACCGAACTCACAGAACAGAGCAAGGAACAGACCAAGCAGCAGGGGACAGAGCAGGAAAAGTAAAGGAAAGGAGTTGGTCAACCACGAGCACGGGAACCACCACAGATGCCCACACAACAAGGCGCTGGCATACCCACGCCACCACACTGCAAACCAGGCTCCATGCCCCAAGCAGGCCAGGGAACACAGGCACAGGCTACCAACTGTGGCGGCGACCCGACTGCCATGGACACACGCACACCGCCACGCAAATGCACACTGACCCAGCAACCAAGCAGACCAGCGAACGTATGGGAATCACTGCTGGTTCACAACAGAGAGCTGCTCGCAAGCCAAGGAGCGCTGCCGACCGCTCCAGCCGCCGATGGCAACAGCCGCCACCCAGCCGGCAGCAGCAGGAACCAGCCCGCAGCCCTGATGGCGCGGATGTCTGCGCGCTTGGCAGCAGGCGCCTAATCGAGGCCGTCGGCCTCCTGGGGGCCGCACCGCCTTGAAGCCGACCGTGGGTCCACCATGGCGGCAGGCCCGCCGGCAGCACCAGGAGGCGTTGAAAGGGATGGCGCCGCCTCGGGGAGCTGTGGTGGCGCTGGAAACAGCGGCGGCAGTGGAAGTGGCAGCGCCGGTGGACGCGGACTAGAACTAAGACAGTCTGTGCTGCAGAGTGCGTGTGGCTTCAGGGCCATCATGGTGGGGCATGGCATACAGCTGGTGTGCCAGGGTGTGCCAACCTCTGGGGCTCGCCAAGCCACTGCGGGATGGCGTGTCTCACTGCTGTTCCTGCACTGCACTGGGCGGCAGTGGGTGATCGTGGCTGTCATCCTGGCTCAGGTGGCATTGCCACCTACAGGGACGGCCGTTTACCATGGTGCTGGCTGTTGGGGCAACTGTTGTGCGAATGTGGTGGTCTTGAATGTGCCAATGGCTGTTGACTGTGATGGGAGGGATGGGGTGGACAGCATTGGCGAGGCGGTGTGGTGCGGAGGCACTTCCCACCCTGGAGCTGGCATAGCCCCCACCCCAAAGGCATAAGGCACAGGGCGCATCCTTACGGTGGCCTCCATGGTGGGACATGCCCCCACAGTAGGCCATCCTTGGCTCTCGTCTTTGTCACTCTCGTTCCCAGCCAATCCCTGACATCTCTATTGCCCATTGTATAGCGGGCTTCTAATGAGCCGCTGCACATCAATCAATCTGTCGCGTGACCTGACAACTTCCTGATCTGACTTTTATTGTGGGTCTATCTATGCCCGGTCGCAGGCCACCACCGTGCTCGCGCCCTTTCCCGTGGCTGGTGTCAAGGCCACAGGTGCTGGTGGCGCGCCGTGTGCCTGGTCTAGTTACACACAAGCGCAGCTACGCTGCCTGGCACCGTATTGGGGGGTCTGGTAGCGTAGCTGCGCTCGTGTGTAACGCACCCGCCGTGAGTCCTAGCCAGCCGACCCCAATATCTCCAACAGGTTATGAGCCCCACGTTGCGGTGACCCGCGCGCGGCAGGTTGTGCTCAGTGACTCCGGCATTGATAGGTCGCGATAACGGGTGTGCGAAACCCGGACGCTTCGGTCTGCTCTCTCCTTCCCCCCTGTCGTGTGTTTTGCATTTGCGTGTTTGTGTGTCTGTCTCAAGGAAACGCAAGAGTATACCGTTACCCTGTATTGCCGCAAACTGCACCTGCCTGCCCCTTGTCTAGTTTCGCTTGGGTTTAGATTGGGCTGGTGTTTACAACCCCTCCTCTCCCTCTCGGCGGTCGACTGCTTGCTTACGCGGACCGTCTACCCTCCAGCAGCAGTCTGGCGCAGCCTCAACGGCAGGGCGCCTCGCCGTCAGGCGTCTATGGGTGGGAGCTGTGTGCCCCGGCCGGGTCAACCAGCTGGGCGGCTGCAGCGCGCGCGCCGCGCCCCTCTGGGCTGCGTGAAGCAGCTGCGGGGGCGACAGCAACAGCAGTGCTGCTGAGGTCACAGCAGCCTGCATGGACAACTCGTCAGACCCTGAGAGAGTGTCTCCACCGGCCGCGCCGCGGACTTTGGG
Source organism: Chlamydomonas incerta (assembly GCA_016834605.1). NCBI lineage: Eukaryota > Viridiplantae > Chlorophyta > Chlorophyceae > Chlamydomonadales > Chlamydomonadaceae > Chlamydomonas > Chlamydomonas incerta. The sequence goes on along the minus strand of JAEHOC010000006.1, from coordinate 3,392,545 downwards.
CCCTAGCGTAGCTCCACCGCCGCAGCAGTAGGGCGGTGGGCTTAACTGCTGGGTTGGCAGTTGCGGGGGCGGTTCAAGGCGTGGGCAGCGGTGACAGCGGGATATGGTAGCTTTCCCTCTTCTTGCTACATGGGCCTGGTCGGGCTGGCGGCGGCGTCGTCAGCGCTGGGCCCTTGGCATCTGCACTGCCGGCACCTCTGTCGTGCCAGCGGGCGCAGACGCTATCACGAGACCGCGGGCAGGGAGACCGCGGCATTAGCTTAGCGTCAGCAAGCCTGCTACTGCGCGTCCCTCGTGTTGGTAGCAGCGTAGCAGCGTGCCGGGGCCTCGTGCCTTGGCGGCTGCATGCTGGCCCCCTCTTTTGTGCCTCACTGCAGTCGACTTTGCGGTTGTGGCATCAGCAAGCAGCGCGCCGTACTTGCGATTCACGGCAGCAGCTGCAGCGGCGTCGCTGGACATGTGTCTCAGCGGCGGTCGCGGACTTCTGATGGTCTCGCTGCCTCCAATTCACGTGTGGGTATCAGCCATCGGGCTGGGTTACCGGCGGTGATGCCTCCACGCCTGCAGCGCCGCCGGGCCAATGGCTTCGGCGGGTGCGCAGGTAGTCATGGCATGACCGGTGGTGGTGGGCGCGGCGCTGGCGTAAGCTGGGAGACTTCGCCAGCAGCAGTGACTCCAGCATCTTAGCTACAGCGCGGCCGGATCCGGCCCAGCAGCAGTAGCAGCAACGGCGCGCTATTATTAGCAGCAGCGGCAGGCCACCGTTCTGAGTTTATGCGGCTCAGCACGGCGGCTGCTGACCTTCTGGTACGTTGCTCATCGTCTCCAGCACTCGCAGCAGTGCGTGCGGTAGCAGGGGAAGGTTTCGCCAGCGACGGCGTAACCGTGCAGTTGCGTTACCCCGCTCCCATGTCACGCTGCCACGTGCAGCTTCCCTCTGTGTTCCAGCGTGAGTCACAGCAGCGGGGTGTGTGTCTGCAGCCCAGACGTGGTGTCTGCAGCCGGCCCTGTCGCGCTACTCCCTGAGTCAGGACAGTCGAGGCTATTACCTCGTCTAAGCGTGCGTGCAGCTGGCAGTAACAGCAATGCCGCAGCGCTGATCGCGGGAAGTGCTGCCGCGCTTGTGGGCAGCGGTGGCAATGGCCAACCCTGGTTCCGCCGCGCCGTAGGGCAGCGGCGGCAGGCGCAGCATCTCATCACCACAGCAGCTGGCAGCGGTGATGGTAGCCCTTGTCAGGCTACTTGCTGCGTAAGTGGCAGTGCACACGTGGGTCGTGCAGTGGATCAATGGGCCTAGCAGTCATTTCGTTCGCCGCAGTTGGGACTGGGCGGGCAAGCCTGTGCTGTGTTGTTGTGGCGACGCATCTTTCCCCAAACTGCTCTTGCGCTAGCGCCTCTGGCGCTGGTGCGGACCACCATGCACCAGCAGCATACTGCTGCTGAGCCGATGGCGCCTATGGCGCTGGCGGCGGCTTCGCCCCTTGCCTCAGAGTGCTCCCTTGCAGTTTTCAGCAGCTGACGCCTGCTGCTACATCTGCGGCGGCGGGGGGCGATGTGTACGACAGCAGCAGCGTGTTCGCCGCCGCAGCCATGTGCCCCAGCCAGGGCCGGGCAGTGGCAGCGTGGGCCGGGCAGCCTGGGCCGGGCGGTGAGGGTCGGGCAGTGGCAGCTTGGGCCGGGCAGTGGCAACCGGGCAGTGGCAACCGGACGGTGGCAACCGGGCAGTGGCAGCCTGGGCCGGGCAGCCTGGGCCGGCCAGCCTGAGCCGGCCAGCCCTGGGCCGGGCGGTGGCAGCCTGGGCCGGGCAGCCCGGCCCAGTGAAGTGAGTATTGAGCGCGTGCTGTCTTTGTGCAAGGCACTGCAGTTGCGTCTAGTGTGTCCACCGACGGCAGGTTATTGATGTGAATATGGGTACCAGCCTACGGCGTTTCATCTCACTCAGCCACGCGTCTCAGCCAGCAGTTGGGTGGGACAGTTAGTTTGGCAGCGGGATTGCGGCCAGCACAGCCTGTCGGCAGCCCCGCGCTACAGACCATTGTGGCAGCGCGCGCTCCGAAAATATGACATGATGTAGGGTGATATTGAATTTCGGGACAAGATCAATTAAATAATTAGTTAAATAGGTTCGGGAGTCAACTTCGGGATGCTCTCCTAGAACTTAGAAACCTGAAACCTTTTCGTCACGGTACGGTGTTACACGGTACGGTATTACACAGTAACTTGGCAAGGTATTAAAGGTCAGGGGAGGGTAATGGACCCACCTGGCAGGGCCCTGCGTGTGTTAGTCAGCTTTCAATGGACATGTGGGTCTGGCATGTGTCTTACATGCCACTCCAAAACACTTGCGATACTGCTGCGAAACATGACGCGCCCCACAGCATACATGTACAACAGCTGATGAGCAATAATTATGGTCATTGGTGGGTATGATAAGGGTGTAGCACTGCACCCCCCCGTCCAAACGCAATGATACCATGGAATCCGTGCTGCCAAGTTGGGGTGCCGCTTTGGGACACGACACAGGGCGATAGAGCTCGCTGAGAGGAGTGCATTGGCACTATTTTGGACGAAAGTGGGTGGGGTTAGAGGCCTGTTTGACACGGTCAAAATACGGTCAGGGTCAGTCGGTTGGTCCGTGGGGGGGATCGGGAGTTTTTGGGTCATGGGGTCTGGAGATTTAGTTTGTCCCGCCCCGCCTGCGTGGCGTGCCTGAAAGCATGCCTGGTTGTTTCCCGGGTACACACTTCTGCTGTCTGACGGTTTCCTTGAAACTGTTACAAATACTCTGTCATTAAGTCTTTGCACTGGCGACTGTCCCGGGGCTCATGTGCAACTCTGGCATCGTGTATTCTGACACGCTGAATTGTGATGCTGGTCACTAGGTAGATAGGAGCACCGGCTACCGTCCTGACTGGTTGGATGCCTTGGGAGTCTACACTCTGTCGCATATGCGTTACAGTGAGCCGCGTTAGGGATTACACGCGTGGTTTCCCTCCAATGGGAACCCACGATCTGGAATGTGTTTCCCGGACTCTTGAAGGGCACCAGCCTGCATCCACAGGTAGTTCTCACTACCACCACCATTCGGTGCTAGCACGATATAGCCCCTACCGGCTACCATTGCCTACAAACCCAAATGTAAATGCCTACATGAAAGTGAATTTGCGATAGGGCCCCTCCCGATCCGCAGCCTCCATTGCAACTTCGTCAACGTCTCCACCCAGCATGCGGGCACCCTGAGCCAGCGCCTCCTTCCGCTCCTTGGCCTCCTCGTCTGTTTTGGCGTATGCAGCCCCACTCTGCAGCAGTGATAGGCTACCCCAGAAGTCCGCGCCCGCCGCTGGTGCAGCTGCCAAGCAGCTGCGCGACACCTCCAGGCGGCTGGGGTCTGCCTCTACAATACGCCCGCCTGTGACCACGTCAGCGGCTATCTTGGCGAGCACCGGTGACAGGCTGTACCCATCCATCACCAGCACCACCTCACCCAGCGGCCCAGACAGCCAGTCCTGCTGACTGGCGGAGCCTGTGTCTGCAGCTGGGGCTGATGGTGGCACACCATGATGTGCTGCTGCAGCCGCTTTGGAGCTGCTCGCTGCCGCCTGAGTTGTGTTGTTGCCTCCAACACTGCTGGGGCTGGCTGAGCCGGTATTGCCATCATCGTGGCGCTGCATGTGCCGACAACTTGCTGTCGTGGCAAACACGATGCGCCCCTCCTCAAAACCTGGGATCGACCCCACTGCGGGCCAGCCATCTGAAGTGCTGACATGCAGAGAAGCATGCAGGCGAGCCGACTGGGAGCCCGTAGGTAGCATGATTGGGCCGACGCCGCGGAGCAGCTTGCCGGCTCGGCTGTGTGCTGCGGTCCATGCCCTGCAAAGGCCCAGCAAGAACAGGAAAACGTTGATGTGCGTTGATCTATCAAGATGACTGTGTACACATTTCAGCGGCGAAGCAACCTCAGCAATGCACGTCAACACAGCGTCACTCACCCATCAACGGCTCCTCGCGGCGACCAGCTCCAGGGGTCTTCCACAGTACTGGGCGGCGCCCCGGGCTGCTCCGCCACGCACGTAGTCAGCTTCATGGAGGCCAGGCTGCCATCCCGGGCGCTCACGTGCGCGGGGAACCCAGACACCACCTCGAGCCCGGCGGGAGCATCGTCTGTGGAACCGCCCACCATGCGCAGTGACCGCCACAAGGGCAGCTTGGACAGGCTGGCGGCCGCATCACATCGCAGGAAGCCAGATTGCACCACCTGTGTGCATGACACATATGGAAAGTAAAACCTTGATGCCAGGCGGGAAAACCTCATGGCAGATCCACTCCGCGCACCTACCGTATCCCATAATTATACGCGAGCCCGCACCTGCACATCCGCCGTGGCTCCGAATAACCGCATTGCCTGCTCCGGCCAGCAGTCGGGCGCCACCAGCAGCTGCTCCACCTCGAACATGCTTATTGCGTCAGGCATGAGAGCGCCGCTGGTGCGCAGCCGGAAGTGGTCGCCCTCGTCCTGCCAGCCTGAGGATGACAGGCAGCCAGCGTGTGGTTTACACAGGTGCCTGAATACCAGCCAGTGCAGGAAACGCACTGAATAACTACATCGGTAGGCATTCCGAGTGGCTAGCACAGAATAAAATGAAGGACATACCTCTGAGTACCACACGGTCTCGTACCAGCACTCCCTGCCGCTCACACAAGCTCCTCAGCAGCTTATCCGCCGCCATCTTGTTCAGCACGCCCCCATCCGGCTGTATGAAAGGAATCGTGCAGACTCGATAAGGACTTTCCGTTGCGCGCCAAGCAACAAGATGCATGTAGCAAGGGGTTCATGACTTCATGCCGGTTGCGTCGCCCACCTGCACCAGCCCAGTCGTGAGGCTGTCCAGCTTCATGGCGGGGAACAGGCCCATCAGCTCCTCGTAGCGCAGTGTGCCCAGCCGTACACCAGCCGCCTGGGGAATCAATGCAGGGATTATGCACCGTCAAGCAAAATACGGTGTGTACATATAGCAAAAGTGGTACGCACTGATTGCACATGCGGTGACAAGGACAGGGTGTCAGATTTGTAGGCGCACGCCGACCGGCTCCGGCCATTGCGGTGTGTCCTACCTACCCACGTCACACACGCACCTTGGTTGCATCTTGCATGGCCCCTAGCAGCTCCCCCGCCATCCCACCGCTTCGAACCATGCCCATATCCAGGGTGCGGCAGTCCTCCAGCACTGTGTAGCCGCTACCAGCCGCTTGCACCTGCAGGCCGCGCCAGTACGCGGCTGACTCGGCCACTAGGCTGCGAGCATTCAGGTAGAAAGTCATGTCAGGATTCAGCTCGCTCTTTAGTATTTGCCATATGAGCTGCCCTGTACATGATGTGTCCTGAGCAAGTGGACGTCCAGGCTGCACACGCACCTGACAATGCCGGCGTCGGGGTGTGTCAGCTGCAGCGGCCGCAGCACTTCGGCCGCCGGGCGTGGCGCCGTCAGCCCCAGGTTGGGAAGGAGCAGTACCTTCTTGCCCCTCCTGGCAAGTGACAGGGCGGACGCATATGCCAAGCTGCTGGAGCCCAGCACCGCCACGTCCGCGGCGCGGTGCTCCACTGTGGTGAGCTTGCTACTGCCGGGGTTGGTGATCAGCAGGGAGGCACAGGCCACATCCCGGCCGAGCCACGTCCTGGCTCCGCGTTGTGTGGGTGGTTTAGTTGCACCACGTCCACAACATGGCAAGCTGTTGCTGCCCCGCAGGCCCGTCGCGCGGGGCAGAGCTGGTGCATTTGGCAACATCCGCCGTCACCGTGCCCGCCCACAACGCTGCGGCTACGTCGCCACTTGCTCCACAAATCTGTTTGTGCTTGTATAGATATTCTGGCAACGCTTACAGCCGTCCGGGCGGCGAACGGCAACAACTTCCAGAAGGTTTGAGCAGGTTGTAAGGTTATGACTGGACTCCCGCAACTTGTAAGGTAAAATTGGCAATGTATGTTTGAACTGAAGTTTCGGGTTGTGGTTTGTTTGGCCCATTCGGGCGCCTATTCCGCAAAAGATGTGCACTGATGCCAGCTTTGACCATCGTTGCTAAAGTTTTGCGTGTTAGACACATCAAGCTTCATATGATGATTAATTGAGCGTGTCGCCGTTTAATGGCTCCTTCCCCGCCGCAACACGCGCTGGTCGCGACGCAAGCGCACATTTGGTATACACCGCATGAATCATACAGTCTCAAGACCGCAATAGTGCCTCTGCCGCCAGCATTCTTGGGCTATTTGCAAGAGGACGGGCTCTTTGTGGATGATGGCAACGCGGGCGTAAGTGCAGGCCAATCCACGGGGCCAATCTGAGTCTTACGTGCCGGGAATTGCAAGGGCGTTTGTCAGGTGCGCGTGTCGCTGCCGAAAACACACCAATCCCCGCCTATTACTTCGGCACGGCCGGCCGTATTGCACAACACAGGTGCGCCTGCTCGACAACATCGATGCCGGGCTCGTGGTCGAAGGGGAGTATCGCCGTGATGATTGGGATGATGAGCTGCAGGCTGGAGCGCCCGGTGGCCTAGCCCCGCAGCCCAGCCCTAGCGGGCCCCTAAACGCCGCACGAGGTGGAGTCCTCAGCGGAAGCGGCCCAAGCTTCAGCGGCGCTGAGGACACCCACCGCGAGCGGCGCGGGAGCAGTAGCACGGCAAGCAGCAGTGGCGTTTCAGTTGCCGGTCAGTCTGCTGACTGGAAGCTCAGGTTCCCGCAGCTGCGGGTGGCCATTGAGGAGGCCATTGAGTCGCTGGGCGGGCGCGTGGTGCCCAAGCTGAACTGGTCGGCGCCAACTGATGCGCTGTGGGTCAGCGCAACCAATTCACTTGCGTGTCGGAACGCCGATGAGGTGCGGTAACAGTTGATCGCATGAAAGGGTCAGCCCGTGGGGTCAGCCAGTGTTTTCAAAGACAACATGGGAGCACGATTATTATCCAACAAGCACTGCTGTCGGACTACCGTATGTGCCAAGCGTTACCCAACCGCTGTCTGCCCCCTTGTAATGGGCTGCACCTGCGCAGGTCGTGCTGATGCTCAAGAGCTCGGACCGGGTTTCGCATGACGTGGAGTTGCTGGAGGCGGCGGCGGCGGCGTGGGGACCTGGAATAGACGAGGAGGCGACCGCTGGCAGCAACGGTGACGCATCGTCTGCATCTGGGCCTGAAGCTGCGTCAAGGATGGGAGGCTGTGGCGATGGCGTTGGATTGCAGGCGATGGCATCCGCAGGGGACTCGGATGGGGACGCGCGGTCTGCTGCAGGCGGACAGCCTCCGCAGCATTCAGACCTGCATGAGCACGCAGCGGCAGGCAGCGGCCCTACCCGCGGCAGCTCCTGCCCCCTGCGACCCGTGCTTGTGCTTAAGAAGTACCAGCAGCTTCGCCCAGAGCGCGAGTTCAGGTGCGGGTGGCTGCGGCAGCCCAGATGAAGTGTACGTTTGGAAACGCCTTTTTTGCACATGCTCAAGGGAAACCGCATAGTCAAACACCGCCAAAAGTGGATACTGCCTCGTAGTGTTTCACCACGCCCAGCTGCCCACTTGCATGCCTGCAGGTGTTTTGTGCGGGCTGGGCGCCTGGTGGCGGTGAGCCAGCGTGACGTCAGCCAGGCATTTCCAGCACTGAGTCCTGACGTGGTGGCGGAAGTGCGGCGGCGGGTATGGCGCTTCTGGGAGGAGCGGCTGGGGTCGGGCAGCCGGCTTTCCCTCGACAACTGTGAGTATGCGTGCGGTGCGCCAGGGGCACAGCCCTTCCGTGAGGCCCAGCTCACTTGAGCAGGCGCTTGTACGCACACAGCGTACTGTAGTACATGAAAGGTTATGTCGTAGTGTGCTGCACACCATCACTGGGTGTTTGCCATCGCCCCCCCCCGGGTCTTCAGTGCACCTGTACCGAACTTTCGAAACATCCTTGCCCCCCCCCCCCGCACACACACACACACACACACGCCCTCCTGTCAACAGGCGCCCTGGACGTGTACGTGCCGTTTGACAGCCCCAGCTGGCAGTCCGTGCGACTGGTGGACGTGAACCCGCTCTTGGACACCACTTCGCCGCTGCTGTATGACTGGGCGGAGCTGGGCTTTGGGCTCACCGCCGTGCCAGCTGCCGCAGACCTGCTAGGCCAGTTGCGGACAGTCACCAGCTCAGCGCAACAGGACCGCAGCAATGGCGGTGGCAGTGGCAGTGGCGGCGGGCGCGTGGATGAGTCGTGGATGGAGGAAGCGGTCGGCACAACATCCCTGACACCACCGGAGTCGGCCGAGCAGCTGCAGGTGGGGCGCAGATGCGACTTTTGCTTGCAACAAAAACAAACTACCGTACATGACCTGCGTGCTAGGTTTGGACTGGCTTGCGCCGTGTTCTACATGCCACATAACTTCATACTGCATGCCTGCGGTATGTACGTAGGTGCGAGTTGTTGAGTCCAGCGGCAACGCCAGTGGCGGCGGTGGCGGCGCAGGCGGCGTGAGTCTGGCCGGTCTGACCGGTCCCATGCTTCTAGGCTCACGCACAGCCTTGGCGATGCCGTACGACATGCTGGGCATTGCTGACTCAGTGGACAAGATGATTGAGGTCATGTCGCGACAGCAGCAAGGGGCGGGGCGGGCGGGCGGGGCGGGCGATGAGGCCAACAGCACGGAGGACGAGTCTGAGCCAACCTCAGATGACCAGGACGAGGGAGATCAGCAGGGCCGAACTGGCGCAGGCGCTGTGTCGGCTACGGTGGCCACGGCGGATGAGGCGTTGGCACAGGACGAGCTCGCAGCATTGTTTGGGGGAGGTGGCGAGCAGGCCGCGCTACGAGACGGCGACGCGTTGGAGCTGCAGGACCTCGTTTCCGGGCTGGACGGCAGCGGGTGAGGCTGATGGGGGCCTTGGCGCCATCGCACGCCGTATCCATAATGATCTTGCGCAAAGTAAACGTAATTGAATTGGACAATGATGACCTTGACTTATTCCGAGTGGATTGCGTACCGACAAAAGGTGTTTGGGAGAAAGGAGAGTATTGGGCAACCCGGGGTACATGACAGACCTTCTTCCTAGACGCGGCAATCCAGCATTCCAGCTCACACTCGTTCCAGATCGTTCCGACTCGCGGTGTGCGGTACCGCCATACCGAGAAATTAATGCTCACTTGCTCAGAGAATTGTCGCGGGTGCTGAACCCTCGACCCAATCGGAAACAGCCAGTGGGGCCCCGAGCATGTCACCACACCCAGCTGTCTCACAGATCTTCTTTCAATTCATGCAACACAGTTGCCCACATCGGACACCTCCTAAACCGGGTGCGGCGCCCCAAGCCTCTGCCCCATGTCCGCCCCCAGCGCAACCCGCTGCGCCAGGCTGATGGTACCGCGCACCGCGGCTGCGTCCAGCACCTCCGCCACCACCGCCGCCAGCCGCTGAGTGGCGTTGCTCAGGTCCAGGCGCCGCAGCATGGTGGCACTGCCCTGTGCGGGGATTGCACGACCGGGGAAAGCGGCAAAGACATTTGCACACGACATGCAGTTAGTACGAGGCAGGGGGGGTGGCAGCTGGTCCTACTCCGCTTCAAGTTGCTAGCAGCTCAGTAATACGGTCGGCGTCGCAGCTACCGTCGTGGCTGCAGCTTGCGTGCCCCCCCCCCCCGCAAACTGCACTTGCCTATCCCTTGTCTAATTTACCTTGGTTTAGATTGGGATGGTATTCACACACACACACACTGGATGCAGCGAGAGCCCACTGGATGCAGCGAGAGCCCACTGGATGCAGCGAGAGCCCACGCTACACAGCCAGCCCCGTCTACTCGCGAGGTGGTCCGCACCATCATCATGCCGCGCATGGGATGGCGCTTGCCCGGCATGGAGTCGATCACTGTGCCCCTTGAAAAGCTGTCAGTCCGCATGGCCACGGCTATGCAGCTGGACAGCATCTCAACACGACGCGCCGGCCTCCACGAGGACTATGAGCGCGCAGCGCAGGGCCTGCCGCTCCGCACCGAGGTGCGGCGCGAGGACCTGCCAGAGGCGGCCGTGAATTCGCTCGGCAACATCAGGGGCACCTTGGAGCGCGTGTGGCAGAAGGTGCGCTGGGAGCGGCGCCACTTCGAGACTCTGTGGCGGCTGGCCATCGACGCCGTGCCACTGCCAGGCAACTCACACATGCCTACGGCCCGGCGCGAGCGCTGCGGGTGTGGACAGTGTGGCCTCGGCGGCGCCGCCGCGGCTGGTCCCGCCGTGGCCACCCCCCAGCCACCGCCACGACAGCATCATTTCTGGGACTGTGCGGTGGCGAAGGCCCTGGTGGCGCAGATCAATGCCAACAGCCCGGAGGCAGCGCCAGTCAGCCAGGCCCAGCTCTGGCTGGTGCAGGCACCGCCGGGCTACCAACAATGCGTGTGGGACGTGGTCGCCCTGGCTGCGCTGTCGGCCATCGAGCACGGCCGGGTGCGGCTGCGTGCGATGACACGCGCTGCAGCGGCCGAAGGAGGCGCGGCGGCGGCAACAGCAGCAGTGAACGTGGAGGCGGTGGCGGCGGCGGCGGAAGCTGTGGGGGTGGATCCCGACCCTGATGAGGTCCCACCCACACAGCTGACGCCACCGCCGCCGGGAGTCACCCCTGTCCAGCATGTGTGTGCTCGCGCGGTCGCGGACTTCTGGTCGCAGCTGATGCAGTTCGCACAGCTGGGCGTGCCCCGCAAGGGCTGGGATGACGTGGACGCCACCCACCCCATGCTAGCGGTGGTGGGTGGTGAACTGCTGTGCGCGCTGCCGCAAGCTGTGGAGCTGGAGTTCGAGATGGAGGCTTGAGAGGGAACAGCCCTAACTAGAAGCGCAAGAGCGCTTGGTAGAGCCGCCAATGAGTTGGCGTGTGAGAAGGCCCAGCGGGCAGGGTTCGGGAAAGTAGGCAGGCACGGGTACTGGGGCCAGGGTGAGAGGGGCTGTGGGGTCTGAGGGTGTTAGCGGGTTGGGTGCTGGAGCACCTCGGGCCTCTCGGCCTGGACCGGCCTAGTGGCCAAGACGCGTTTGTGGCTGCCCGTAGGCATAGTCTGCCCTGGCGTCGAGTGCTGGTTAGGTTGAGGTCTTGGTCGTGTTAGGCTGCGAGGGTCGCAGGACTCAGCCCCGCAGCCTATGGGTGTCTTGTTGAGCGTGCGTGTGCGTGCGTGTGCGTGTGCGTGCGGTGGTGGCTGTTAGATGGTGTGCTCTGGTGTGCCTTGCCGTTGCCTAGAGGTGGTTAGCCCGCTGGGCCCTGCGGCGTTTTGGTCAGGAGTAACCCAGCTGAGGTTACTGGTGTGGCCCGGGGTTGGTGCGTTCTCTCCGGTGGACTCCAGAGCAGGATGTGCTCTGGGCAGGAGAGGCGCGTGGTAGCAGCAACGAGAGCCTGGAGTGCCCGTTGTTTGCTGGTTGTCCCGAGTACTCGATCACGAGACTCGATCAGTCAACCGTGGAAACCGTAGTTACACACACACACACACACACACACACACACACACACACACACATCCCGCCCTCACCCCGCACCTTGAGGTCCACCGCCATGGCTGCGGGCGGCTGCATCCAGGGCTCCCCGTCCACCTGCATGGGCAGCTCCGTGCGGCTGGTGATGACGGCGCTGCGGCACTGGCACAGCCGAGTAGCACGAGCCAGTCCAACCTGCAGGAACAGCAGGAGCAGAGGCCCCCGGGCAGGTGGCAGGTGAGCGCATGCAGATACCGTGGTGGCGACCACTGTTACTCGGAGGTCACAGCACCCCATACGCCGGTCCGCGCGCAGCCCTCGCGCAGCCCTGCGCAGCGAGTCCACCGGGGCCCGCCCGCCCGCCTTGTGTACACACCGTCAGCTGCCCCAGCTGCACCGCGCCGGTGATCATGATAACCTCCAGCACGCCGTCGCTGCTGGACTGGGGCCTGCAGCGAGCACAATGCCACCAGTGTGTCAGTTGCAGCCCCGTCCTGTATCCAACATGCGTGTTTTTTTCGGGCGTGCCACCGGCCCGAATGTGAGGACCAGGAATACTAGAGCGAGCCCCCTGCAACTCACCGCTCGGTCGCCTCACCCAGAGCCGCCTGCCGCCGCAACACTGTCGCATAGCTCGCCGCCCCCGTCGCGCCGCTCGCCCCCGCCAGCGATGCGGACGAGGCAGATGCGCGCACAGCCGCCGTAGGGACAGCAGCTACTGGCACACGGTGTTGCGGCTGAGAGGGCCGACCGTCGACAGACAACCGGGCGCTGGTGTGCCCGGACGTGCCAGCCGTCGAGGTAGCGGGTGGCAGGGTGGGGCCGCCGCCAACCGACGTGTGGTAGCCGGGCGTTGTGGCGTTGCGGTGCAGGTACCTGCTGGCGCTGTCCGGGCTGACGGCGGCAGCTGGCTCCTGCATGTGCGGCTCTGCAGGCGAAAAAACGTCCAGCGAGGTCAGGTTGCATTACGGAGGCTGCTTGGGAATCCGAAAACTCTGCACCCGGTGCCATTGCGTACCTTGCGCGTGGTCCTGCCGCCAAACGCCGTTGCCCCACAAGTCCACACCGCCCATGTACGAGGCGATGTTCAGCAGCAGGATACCCTGCGCCGGGTTGTGACGCATTGACGCGGTGTGTGTGAGAAAAAGACGCGTGCTGTGTAGTGCGCGCAGGCGGGTGCATTGGCACTCTTACTCGTGTGTCAAGATGCGCTCTAAAGTAGAGTTGTAATGGGCATCGCACAAACGGCGCACATGCACAGGTGCAGCTTTGTTCCGTTTGCTTTTGTTTGACGCAGGTGAAGCGCAACGGGACCCTGCCCCTTACGCCCGCATTTACCTGCGTGTTCGGCGGCAGGGCCACCTCCACACCGTCGCACACCAGCTGCATACAGGCATGGTCGCGTCATATTACGATGGTAGGAGTGATCATGCCACCCGGAAGCAACGTGCTCCATAAAGCCTTACCGTCAGTCGGTTCGGCAAGTCCACGCACGAGCGCGCAAGGAGGTCGCGTGCTCCCACACCCTGGGCGAACACGATCAGATTGAATGCAGAGATCGTGAGCCTCTTAGCTCGCCTCTAACCAACCCATTGACCAGCGGCTGCAAAGGACTTCCGTACGCTCAGGAAAAAGGAAGGTTTGTTACTGGCCACCATGCATAACTGGTTTGTGACGCACCGTGTACCATGCCCTGTTGCCGAGTTGTGACTTGAACCAGCCGGGGTAGCGCTCCCGCAGCTGCAGGGATAAGGCGAAACGCCGGCACGTCAGCACACACACACGCAGAACCTCGTGGGTGACCGAGCCACCAAACTGCCTGCGGGAGGTCGCGCCAGGTCCTTCGACAACCCGTAATTCGCGCCAGTAACCGCTGCTTCGCGCCGTGGCAACCGCTGCCACCGAATTTGGGGTTGGCAGCAACTGTTGAGCCCACGTGCGTACGTTTTGGACAGTATGTGAAGTGTGGTGGAAAGCACGTGTATCATAGGCGGCGCCCGCCCTTGACGTTGACAGTGACTCAATACATATAGCTGTGGCTCTTTGTGGTTTGCAAGGACAGCGGAAATCACCGTTAATTGTAGTTCCCCAAGACGCATGCCAATTACGAGTGCCAGATGCGGCATTACCAAGCGGCACAGAGACAGGTTCGGGCAGGGCGCACCAGGTCCTTCGACCACCACACAACTGACCCTGTGGAACTCCAGGCAGCACCAGGAGTCAATACCGACACCGAGGTAGTTGTTGAACACTTTAAACTGCGGGCATTAAGCCATACAGGGAGAGAGCACTCAGCCAAATGCACGGCAGGCGCTGCAGGGTAAGGGGTCAGAAGCGACGGAAGTCTGCCACACCTGCGTCGGCGCCGCTTTCTTCCCGTCAGCAGGAGCGCGGCGGCGGGGCAGGAACGATCGCCCTTGCTTCTGCGCAGTTGAGTTGCCCCGTGCAAGCGTATGTTCAGCTTCACGCACGAGCACGTTGGACTCTCGCCGGTCACACAAGGCGTTTGGAGCGGCAGTGAGCATTCAAGCCAAGCAAACCAGCATGCAGCAATGCACTCACGACGGCCTCAGGGTGGCTGGGCGCGATGGACAGCTGCCACCGGTCCAGCGCCACACAGGCCGCACTGGCCACCTCTGCCAGCACCGCCGCCACACCGCCACGGGCGTCCAGGGCCGCCAGCCCGCCGCCCCAGCCCAGTACCCGGGCCAGGTCGTTCCCTGGACACACACCGGCAACGGCAACATCAAAATGCACCGGGCATCACAAATGGCTACTCAGGCAGCATTGCAGCAGGTTCGTGATTACCTGTTCCGAGGGGGAGAACTGCTACTGGAGGCGGCGGCGGCGACTCCCGGCTGCCCAGGCCGATACCTGCCTCCACCGCCGCCAACGGATCAGCCGAGTGTGGCTGCACCATGCCCGCGGTGTGGGCTGCGCCGTTGCCCGCAGGCATCGCTACCAGCGCCCCTCCGTCCCGCGATTGGCGATCCCGATGCAGCACCTCCCGGCCCCTGCTGCTGCCCGCCGCCGCCGCCGCCGCCGCCGCCATCTGCTCGGCCAGTGTGTCCATCTCGCCCAGCACCCAGCCCACCTGCGGGCAACACATGGGAGCAACTATTGGCTGTCGAACGATGCTTGCGCAGTACCAATGGCATGATTCTGCCATTAGCCCATACTTCATATGTCAACGTTGGATGGCCCAGCCATGCCATGACCCCACTGACCGTGCCGTCGCCGCCCACCGCCAGCACTCGAAGACCCGGCACACCCCACCAGCAGCGCAGTGCCGGCCCGGGCAGTTCCCGGCTGAGGTCCACTATTTGCAGCGGATGCAGCAGCTGCAGCAGCTGGCGTCGCAGCTGCTCGCCCACCTGCGGGCACACAGTGCACAGGCAGGCAGGAGGGCAGGTCACGACAACGGATGACAAGTGTGACTGACACGAAATGCTGGGGATGTGCGGCTACGCAGTTAAACCACACGACCATACAGGGCTGCTGCACGCACGCGAACGCGGCCACTTACCTGCGGCCCCGAGCGCGGATTGATGCACACCAAGATGGGCTTGCAGCCCGGGGGCAGCGCCCCAATCCGGAAATTTCGCCACCGATCTGGCGCGGCCGCGTCGGCCGGCGCCGACAGGTGCCACACACCGGCGTGGCTCCGGTACCATTTCTGCGCCTGCCGCAGCGCCAGTCGCAGCTTCTTCCGACTGCGGGAGGTGCCACTCGCTGCTGCTCCTGCTACCCCCGGCAACACGCCATCCCCGTCTGCGCTGCCGGCGCCACGCTGCGTCACAACGTGTGCCCCGTGGGTGAGGTGGGCGGATTGCGTAGAGTCTGCGGCCAGGTCTATCCCTGCCACGGGTCGATGAGGTCCTGCGTCTCCACCCCCGTTCGAGGGTCCCCGGCCGCCGCCCGCCTGTACTGGCAGTACTGCTGTGGGCGGCAGCACCATCGCACCCAGCGCACCCAAAGACGACTGCAGTTGGAGCGGGAGAAGTGCGCCGGAGTTGAGCTTGAGCAATCAGGCACATCGTAAACAGCGAGCACGATGGATGCCCTAAAAACCCCACCTCACAACCATGTGCGCATGCCCGCGCACTCCCACCCACCTGTCCATCCACACATCAACCTTACCTGAGGGTCGCAACAGTCCAGGTGCGCCAGCCGCTCCGAGTCCCACGCCCCGCCACCCCCGCCTCCGCCCCCGGCCCCGGCCCTGCCGGCAACCCAGCCCAGGCCGCCTGTCCCAGCCCCCAGCACCACTCCCGGCGAGCTGTGGGCCTGGCGCCACAGCCCGGCTGGCGCCTGCTGCGTGGGATGCTGATGGAGGCGTGTGTCACCATTGACGGCGCTGCCGCCAGGAGCCACGTGGGTGTCGCTGGGCTGGGGGTGCTCGGCGCTCCTCTGAAACGCCATGGCCTGCTCCAGCGGAGGCGCGTGTGGCGGCGGCAGGGTGTGGGCGTGGCCGAGGGTGGGATGCTGGTGGTGGTGGTGGTCTGCGCTGGTCCGCCGACTGCCGGCCCCGGCCCCTGCTCCGCCCCTGGTGCTGCGCGCGCGGCTGGGCGGCGACTGCGCGGGACTGGAGCTGCCGAGCGAGTCCAGCATGCGCAGGGAGGCGGAGGAGCGGGCGCCAGCAGCCAGCACTCCCAGTGGCCCCTCGCCCTGAGGCCCCAGGCCGCCGCTGTGTGTGACGTGCAGCAGGCCGCCGTCCGCCACACCGCTCGATGACGCTAGGGGCAGAGGCTGGTGCCACGCGGCGGCGGCCTCCCACTTGGAGGCGGGGCGCGGTGACGCCTGTTCCCGGAAGGAGCGTCAAGAGCCCGTCACCGAAGTGCGTTGAGTTGTGGCCCAGCCACATCCGCTTCCCGTCCCGCCTCCCATCCGCCCCCCCCCTTTATTTGGGCTGTTATCCACAACCCCGTCCCGCTGCGCCTCACCAGTACGTCGTCAGCGTCCAGCGACTGTCCCGCCAGTGCCGCACGCGTGGCTGCAGATAGAATGCCTGGGTGCAGCGCACTCCAGCACTGCACGTGGGCAAACCGCCTGGGCGAGGAACACGCAACCGATAGGTGAACCAGCGGCGTATGCTCAGTCTACAACTTGATCCTTCGCTGTGCGTCCTCGCCCAACACGGACCAACTACCACCGCCTGCGCCCCTGTCTCCCGGTCAAACCCTGCGCATTCTCGCCCCCACACCACGCCCCCAGCTCCCCCACCTGCAGCCGCTGCACCGCCACACCGGCTCCACCGCCAGCAGACCAACCTGGGGTTGTGGGGTATGAGGCCGGCCGCAGGTAAGAACCACAGGGGCATTTCGGCAGATGGTTCCCAGCGGGTTGCGCATGTACACGCCGCAACCTCCTGCACCCACCTCACACGGCTCCCCGCAGTAGATGCAAAGGCAGGATGGGCCGTGGGAGGTCGAGGCGGCCGCCGCCCCCGCTGCGGAGATCACCCCCGCGGCCGTTGCCCCCGCCGGCGCCACCCCGGCGGCATTGTTGGCCATGACCAGCAGCTCCGTGTCCTGGCGCCAGGCAGCGGCAGGGCAGTGAAGGTGGACAGAGTCAGTGGTGGTGGTGTGGTACCAACTGAAATAAGGCCGGCTGCGGCGCGCCTGCAGTTACTAAGCACAAGACGGAGCAGCGCCCAAGCTGGATGCTCCCCTCCCCTCCACCCCACCACTCCCCACCGCGGGCGGCAGTATGAGGTCCAGTGTGGTGCCTGCCGGCCGCCAGTCGTGCGGCAGCGGCACTGCCGGAAGCATGTCGGAGGCAAACACCGCGGAGTGCGCACCACCCTCTGCCGCGTCCTTTTCCCTGCCAGCGCCGGCGCTGCCCCCGGGCCAGGCGGAGGCCGACGCCGTGCTGCCAGCAGGCTGCACAGATGACGCCAGAGTCAGCAGCCGACAGTTGTGCGGCACAGCTTTAAAGCAGCCGCCGTGAGCAACCACACCGCACAGCTCACAGCACTGCGAGTAGCCGAGCGGAGTCGTGCGGGGCTGAGTCAAGTACAGTAGTGTGCACAGCATTGATTATTGTTGCGACGGACACAATTGAGGCAGAGAGTACCGTACATGCAGCGCATCCCCATGCAAGCGGCTGCAATGCCATCAACAGACAGAACCGGTATCCCATCGGTTTGCTCCTCCTGCCGCCCACCTGCGCCTGCTCCTGGCCGCCCTGCGCGCCCACCACGGGCTGGAAGCAGGCGGCACACACCACCGGCGAGGAGATGGTAGAAGGTGTGTACCACCGGTGCGCAGCGGCTGGCCTGGGCGCGTGCGCACCGCTAAGCGGTGCTAGTGCAAAGGGCGCAGTACCCGTCCTCGGGTCTGAGCCTGTGAGCAGAGCCAAGCCCGGCACGCAGGCCCCGCCCTCGTCCTCCTGCGCCAGCGGCTGCTGTTGTTCTAGCAGTAACGGCTGCTGCTGCTGCTGCTGCTGCTGCCAAGACGCTGAGCTGGTCAGGAAGGCGCCGCTAGCGTGCAGCTCCCGCAGCGCCTGAGTGGCCACAGCTACGTAGCCACTGCCGCGGGCGGCGGCGTACCAGCTGCGCAGGCAGGCAGACGGTCGGTGGATCGGGTTTGTAACCGGCGTGTGCCGTAGGGGCAGAGACGTCCAGAGTACGCACGTGAGCCTGTTAGCCGCGCCACTCACCGAAAAAGCTTGATCAACACATTGCGTGTGACGATGAGGAGGAACAGAGCGAGGAGCCCAATAAAGCCTAGCACCGCGCCAGGGCGGGGCTTGACGCGGCACAGGATGGCAGCAACGCTTCCCCTGGCCCCAGCCGGTCCTGTGGCCGCCGGCCACCACGCAGCGAATGCCGCCCCATAACGGTGTGCAGATCCTCCGGGTGAGCAGTCTAACGGGTCCGTGAGGAAAACAATTAACGCGCTGAGCTGGTCCGCGGAAACTGTGAAAGGCGCCATTCCCCGCGTCTGCTGCTTCTCAGATCTGACGGCTGCATCCAAGCAGCCCGGTGGCAACTAGCT
Organism: Chlamydomonas incerta; assembly: GCA_016834605.1. Taxonomy (NCBI): domain Eukaryota; kingdom Viridiplantae; phylum Chlorophyta; class Chlorophyceae; order Chlamydomonadales; family Chlamydomonadaceae; genus Chlamydomonas; species Chlamydomonas incerta. The sequence goes on along the minus strand of JAEHOC010000006.1, from coordinate 3,374,092 downwards.
TGCCATCGCAAGTGGAATGGGCCGAACGAATGACGAGGGTTAGCTTGAAACGCCGGTCATTGAGCGCGAGCTATCGCAAGGTCAGTGGCAAACGCGACGGAGAGTGTGCATCAACAGCTATTACGGCGACGCCGTTGCTACTGCCTTGAGTTCGGAACGCAGCCGAGGACTTGGACACATTTGCGCTGGATCCTTTTCTTCGCGTCATTCATGCGCGCTTCGTTTGTCGACACACTACAAACCCGTCCATAAGCTCACTTACCACGAAGCCAGAGGTTCAGGACTCACAGAGCTTCTCATAAGCCAACAGCCGTTTCAAGAACCCCGTCTGTCACGCTGCAAATTTGCCACTAAATCGAAGCAATACAATAGCAAATAACAGTTCTGGGACTCAATGTGCCTGTGAGCCCAGCGGCGACGGACAGGCTGCGGTGCAGAGTTTAAATGGCGGGTAAGTTGCCCAGGGCTCGCGGCTGCAGCGCGCCCAAAGGGCACCAGCTCATATGAATGCTGCTATGCAGATACGTCCAAGAAGCAACGGGTAGACCAGGGAGGCGCAGGTGCGCGGGGCTGGAACCCGCTGAACGCGGCCTGCCACGGTGCAAGTCTTGAGCCGCTCTGGAAGTCCCGTCGCGCTTTCCAGCTGACGTGTGGGACCCCCTGGCGACGCAGATGGACCGAGCATGAGCGTGCAGGAGGCGATGCCGACGTACTACGGTGGGTCAGGTCGGATGTCAGCGTGCCATCCTCCAACCTGCTGGTTGTCCACGGCTGAATTCTTCCGCTCGCTTTGCAACCTGCAGCGAAGCTGTTTCCAACTCAGCACATGGTGAAGTGGCTGGCCTACGGAAACGGTGAGGTGCCGTGTGCAGGCTGGACCTTGCAGGTGGCGTGGAAGACGCTGACGTGCATGCCTGTGTTTCTCCCTTCGACCCCCAGATAGCAAGCATGCGCAGGCGGACTCGCATTTCTTCAACCGCCGCGAGTTCTGCTTCACGCTCCAAGGCGACATCTTCGTGCGCTACCAGGCATTTAAAGTAGGAAGGGGGAAGCCTTATTGACGCCACTAATACACCCGTCCTACCGGCTGCATGGGAGCGTACTAGTCACTCACTCCAGTGGGCTGCATCTTCACTGCACCACCATTGGCTCGGACCCTGCCACCCTGCCCTCCTGCAGGACGGCGCGGCGTTGCAGGAGGCCATCCTGCGGCGTTGTCCCGACAAAATTGATATCGGGCCCGTGTACAGCGCCAACCCGATGGACCGGCACAAGTTCGGGGGTGAGGCTCAGAAAGGGCCCGCACCGATGACGCCAGTGGTCCGTGGCTCCTCGCTGGCAACAAGAGTCAAACGACTAGCTAGCTGTCGTTTGTATACGGTACCACCATTTACCGAATTTGTGACTGTGTGCCGTGTCTGCAGCCGCTTTCCACCCTGTGGAGCGCGAGCTAGTGTTCGATATCGACTTGACAGACTACGACGACGTGCGCACCTGCGGCAGTGGCGGCCACATCTGCGGCAAGTGCTGGCCGCTCATGTCGGTCGCGGTCAAGGTGCGGCAGCGGGGCTAAGGGGCCGACGTCAACGGCGAGGGGGGAGCAACAGGCGGCTGGATGCGTGGACGATGGTTGCCTCATGGCTGATTTCCCCATCGGCAATGTGCGGCCCAACAGATCATCGATAAGGGCCTGCGGGAGGAGTTCGGCTTCAAGCACATCTTGTGGGTGTACTCGGGCCGCCGTGGTATCCACTGCTGGGTGTGCGATCCCAGGTACGTGGGGTTGGGCAGAGGGCGGGTCGCGGGGGAGCGCACATGCAGAAGGCGGCAGCCCCCGGCCACAGGAAACCGAGGCTCCCCGGTTTCCTTCAGCTCCGATCGAGGCTCCGACAACTCTCCGCGCGCCACACCCTAATCTGTCATCGCTCGCCCTCTCCAGCGCGCGGCAGCTGAGTGACGAGCAGCGCTCTGCGGTGGCTTCCTGGTTCGCGGTGTACAAGGGGCACGAGGAGGGCAAGGCGCGTGTGGCGCTGCTGGGAGGCACCATGCACCCGGCTGTGGAGCGCGCAGCGGATATCCTACGCAGCGCGTGGGTGCAGGTGCGTACAGAAGAGGATGCAGCTTTTCTGAGCGTCGGCGTGGTTGGATCCGCCTGTCAACCTAGGGTGTTTTTCAAAGCGACTGGCGGACCTGCCCACCTACTGTCGCCGCCCGCCAGACGCTGCTGCCCGCCCAGCGGCTGCTGGAGGACGGGCCGCAGTGCGAGGCGTTGCTGCGCTACCTGCCGGAGGAGGGGCTGGTGGAGGCCGTGCGCAAGAAGTGGACAGGTGCGTGGGCCGCAGGCCGGAAGATAGGGCAACATGTTATACCGGGGCCTGGGCGTGGCAGCAACGGCACGTCATTTGCCTACAAGCCCTTCAGCACTTTGGGTGTGTCGTGGCATCGCTGTCCAATGCTGCAAACCAGCGAATAGCGGTACTGTGCGTGGGCTCTCCCTTCTTGATGTTGAAGGAGCCCGTCACCATCTCCTCCTTCCTCCTTCCTGACAGAGGCCAGCCGCTCGCGCAATGCGGGGAACATGGACGTCAACATTGTGCGGTGGCGCGCGCTGGAGGACGTGGTGATCGAGCGGGTGAGCGGGGACGGAGAGATGCGGTCGGTTACATGTGTAGGGCATTTGCGCACTCACGTGGCAGCTTCGGGGGAAGGGGACCTGCACGCGACATGTCGCTGTCTGGAGCTGTCCGTCTCGCCGTCTAAACTGCTCCTGCAACCGCCCCGGCCAATGCCCCGCCCCGGCCTGCCCGCCCCATCAGACACGTGAGGAGCGCTCCAAGAAGGGCGCCGTCAACTTCAAGGTGCTGGGGCCGCTGGAGCGGTGTGTGGACGAGATCATCATGGCGCACGCCTACCCGCGCCTGGACATGGAGGTGTCAAAGAAGATGAACCACTTGCTCAAGGTGCAGCGGGGCCGGCCCGTGGCAGTGTGCTAGAGGGCACAAGGGAGATGGAGGCGTGGATGCCTGTATGTTTGTGTGCGTGTGTGTCCGCGCACACGCGCGTCCAGGGAGCTATGTGTTACTTCATACCAATCACAGTTGGGCCCGGAACCAACACGCTGCGCCCCCTGATGCCCCGCTGACCCCCCCCCCAGGCACCCTTCTGCGTGCACCCCAAGACGGGCAAAGTGTGTGTGCCGCTGGACCCCAAGGCCGTGGACGACTTCGACCCCGTAAACGGAGTGCCCACCGTGACCTCGCTTCTGGGGGAGCTGGCGGCGGCCAAGGAGGCGGCCGATGGCGGCAAGGTATGCGGGAAGACGGGTCTCTTGCCAGGGGCGTGTGCGCATGCCGTATATGCCGGGGTTGTCTCGTTACGACTTCGTTTATATGCTCGTATTGCTCGTAAATGCTCGCTTACAAAGACACGTTATCTGTGTGCTGCCTGTCACATTGCACAGCCCAACCCGGAGGCGTGGCGGGACACGGCCATGTCGGACGCGGTGTCTGTGTTCGAGGCCTGCCTTCTGGACGGACTGGCGGCCAGCAACAAGGAGGAGCTGACCAGCCGCACGCGAGTGGCGGTGGCGGTGGGGCAGATGAACGTGGACTTCTGAGGGGGCACGGCACACGGCGGCTGGAGCAGCCGGCGGTTTTGTGATTGTCCAATAACATTGGAGAGCAGCCAAGAACTGTTACGCCGCGCAACCGTAGGCGCCTAGGTAGACTTTGTAGGCTACGTATTGGGAGACAGTCCCAAGAGACGGGTAGGCTGCTGCAACAGTAGGCTGATCCCGGGTCAGAGATGAACCACAGCCGTGACACAATGTTTGCGTGTCTTTCACCAAGCTACTCTCCAGATCCTGCATGCATCAAAACGGGCCTTGCGAACTTCCCGTTTTTATGTCGATGGAGCTCGCTGAAAGCAATTGACGGCACGGCTGTCATCGGTCTGGGCCTCAGGGGGGAACGTCGGGAGGTTTTGCAGAGGTTGCAACTGGAACCACAATTTGCACCACCATCACCAGGGGTGCTGTGGGAACGCGGTGTGGGTTGCTTCGGTCAGCAAAAAGCCAGGGGCCCGGGAGCCGGAGATTGTCCCTTACAGCATGCGTGTGGCAGGGCAGGGGAGGGGCCCCCGACCGACTGATTGTGTTCAGTGCAACAGGCAAAAGCCACCTTTCTTGTCGTCCATAGCAATGCCAACCACTCCCCTCGGTGAGCTCTATCACCCTGTGTACTCTCCCGAAGCGGCACCCCCACTTTACCCGCATGGTCAAACCTGGCGGTATTCCAATATGTCAATGCAACTGGAGCGGGGCTGCTGTGCTGCAAGGGCCATACATGTTCATCACCGTATCTATCGTATACGTGTGCTGTGGGAACGTGGTGTTTGCGGCAGTTTTGTGAGTGTTTCGGAGTGGCATGTAAGACACGTGCCGCATCAATACAGTCCGGAACTACTCTCCCCCCCCCACCACCACTGTCGTGCCATCTCAACCTGGGCAGAGCTGGCTGGCGTGGGTTCACTCAATCGGTTGCTTTTGGCATGGGAATTAGCTACCCAGGGAGCTACCCTCCCTTTCCATGCGGTCCATGGGGGCCGTTTCTGGCGGACCTAACCCCCCTGGCACATGCTCCCCAGGGCCCAGGCGCAGCGGGTACCATGCTATCTCTACCGTGAAACGTGCAAGCCTACTCAATCAGCAAGCGGCCAAGCGCTGCTCCGGAAATTCAAGGTTGTGGCTACCTATGCTGCTCTAGGAATCCACCCTAGTGGAGTGGACGCATGGCGATTTACAAATCCATGCTGCATCCATGCCACGTGCTCAACCTTAAAGTGTTAGTTGACTCTGGCTCCACCCCGAAGCAAGCACCAATGCACCATATTCACGCAGTCTTCATTCCCGCACATCGTGTTGATCTCAGCCTACAGCTGCCTGCTACTCGGTAATGGTGACGGTAGAGTAGAACTCGGGGGCGGGGGGCTGCTCCAGCATCTCCATAGTGGTTGGCCGCTTATTGCCGGACTGACCCTGGCCGTGGCCGCCCTGGCCATGCCCGTGGCCGTGACCCTGGCCGCTGCTGCCACTGCTGCCGCTGCTGCTGCTGCCGTGGGAGGCTGCGAAGGCGCCGCTCTTGGTCCAGGCCTCAAACGCATCCTTGGACTCCCACGTGGACTGCAAGGCGAGTGAGACAGCAGGCCGGCGAACGAAATCGAATCCATTGAGACAGACAAAAGCTACAGGTGGACCGGTACTGTCACCTTGTTGCAGTGTGGCTCGTTATGGTTACTGCAATTTCAAGCCGTGCTTCGGCCCACAGATCGCATAGGGTCTGTGTATACAAGGTCTGAACGCGATAGACACAGCATTAGCACCATTGCGAGGGAGCCGCGCGCTGGGGGTGTGAACAGGTGTGAACGGCACGAACCGGGGTATTGTCACCCCCACCCCCACCCCAACCCCAACCCCAACCCCAACCCTCAACCCCCACTGCCCGCCCCGCCGGCGTGACAAAAACTTGGTCGGCGCCCGCAACTCGAGCGCCTGCCAGCCCGCGCCCGTGAACGCCTGCTCGGAGCGCAGCGCAGCATCGAGCTGCGCCGACGCACCCACGCAACCTCTGTCCGCTGCCCTGCGAAACACACACACGCCACGTCGCCATCTCGGGTCACCCCACCAACACCCGCCCGACCGCGCACCGTCGATAAGCCACACTGCTTGCACTCTGGGTTTCCCCACCCCTAACCCCACCCCCACCCCCACCCCCACCACCGGCCGGTTCTGAAACCACGCCAGCTCACCTGGGAGACGTACTTGCCCGGGACGTTGTCGCACTTGAGCATGGCGAAGCGAATGAAGCCGGGCATCGATTTGAGGCGCGACTCACGCGACTTCCACACCTCCTCGAATTCCTTGCCAGACTCCGGCTTCACCTGCGGGTAGCGCCAGAGTCGTGTCGTGCTTGCCTTTCAAGACAGAAGCTGAGCCGAAGGCTTTCCTGGCCTGGCAGCCCGGAGTTTGGTCTGTGACAGTTCAGAGCGTCAGGTCCGCGCGCTTGTCAGGAACGCAACCGCATCTGCGCGATGCATATCGCCCCCAAACCTGTCGGGTACCGGTCCGTCACGCCCAAAACTGGCGTCCCTGATACTGATTCAGTCGCCCCACGCACAATCGCCTCATGATCAATCAGATAAGTTCAGGGGGCGACGAAACCAGTGGCTGCAGGTTCAGGGGCGACAGCCAGGGTCCAGGGGAGCGCAGCTTACGGCCCGCATGGTAGTAGATCTGCCTATGCGCACACCTTGAACACGTTCATCGCCACATAGTAGCTCTTCTGGGCCGTCGCGTCCTGGGGGGTGGGGAGGCAGCACGGGCCATCTTCAGTTGCCCAAACACCCTCCCAAATCCCAATCTTCGTCGCCATTTAGTCGCGTTCCATTACGATCCAAAGCATCTGATCAAAGGAGAGATCAAAGCTCGTGCACGCTGAGCGGTCGTGCGAGTCCTCTTAACGGTGCCTGCTAGCGCCCATGGGTTGGTACCGTGCAGGGGAACCCTTGGTACCGTCACGGGTGGGTACCGTGTAGACCAGTCATTCCGGGACAACGGTTTGGGCAGCAGGAATTGACCGGCCCCCAAGCCTACCACGGCATGCTTTTACTCACATGTGCGGACGAGCAAACGACCAGCGCCGACGCGCGCTGGCTGCGAGGCGCAGCGATGGTTGGGCGAGGGATGGTGTGCTTGCACAGCATTTTTCTATTACTTGGCAATGCAGGCGCGGTACCAGAGCAGCGTTGCAGTAGGTAATGCTTGAATTTCAGGTGTAGCGGTGCACTTGAGAGTTCAGGCTCGCATGCAATGCCATGATGCACATTTGACAAGCATTCGGATCCCCGCTCCTCGGTTCATTGTAATGGCTGCTGTGCACTACTAAGAATTTTGGAACTGCTAGTTTCTGTTGCGCTTAAAGGGAATACATAAAGCGGCCCTGACGATCCACGCGCGCAGTTATTGCGAATAGCATGCCAGTGTGCTGACAGCTCAATGAATTTAGGACGAACCGCGGAGGAACCTCGCGGCGGTGGCAGATATGGGTGCACCTGACAGCCCGCAGCAGCTGCTGCCTCTCCGCGGCATACTTGGTGCCGAAGCCTCAAGGACATGCCGGGACCCTGGCAGACACACGGCAGACTTCGCGCCCAGCGCCCTGACTGGCGGGTTGCGGCGGGGGCTGCGCGGGCGCGGCGTGGCGCCGCTCAGCCTGGTGGCGGCGGTGCTGGTGTCCCGCTCGCGCCAAAGCTCTGGTGCGCTGCGTGCCCATCCTCGGGTCGATTCAGACACGACCGGGGATGCCGGCACTACCATATTCAGGAACAGGGGGGACGGAAAGGAGGTTGGGTGCGCCTGGCATCGTCGTATAATGCCGAGGCTGGCGGCCGGGTTGGCTGGCGCGATTGGGCCACATCGCCCTCACTTGTCCAATAGCGCGTGGACTGGCCCGCAGTGCTCTCAGCCGCCTTTCCAGCCACAAGTCTACAGCACCTCAGCTCGCACGCCGCGCCACAGCACCATGCAGCAGTCCTCGCCTGGAAGCGGTGTGGTCGCGGTGAAGGGTCGAGCAGGTAGCCCTGCGCGCCCCGCACCCGTCCAGCAGTCGGGCTCCGCAGGCAAGCCGACCAAACCCCCAGCTCCGCCGCCGTCGCTGGCTGTGGCGTCATCGCTGCCGCACCACTCTGGCCTAAACGATGAGCAGCTGGCGGCGGTGAAGGACGTGTCGGCCGACCTGGTCAGTGTCAGTGCAGGGCCGGGCAGCGGGAAGACACGCACACTGGTGGCGCGAGTGCTGGAGCTGATCCAGGTGGGAGGAGATGCGCCGGGCAAACAGACGGGCTGCATTCGCGGTGGGTCGTACATAACATACGTGTTGTTGTGACGATGTGCCACATTGCACACGCCGCTCAGGTTCACGGCGTCCGGCCGAAGCAGATTGCCGTCCTGACCTTTACCCGCAAAGTAGGTTTGGGCAGGAACAGATCAGATGGGATGGTCGCGCTCTTGACTGCTGCTTGTGTTTAGAGGGCACTAGGCAAGGGGAAACACAAAGACCGTGTGCGGCTCATGTGTTTGGCGCCCTGGCAGGCTGCCGATGAGCTGCGCCGGCGGCTTCGCGACGCTTTGGGCGCAGCGGCTGCAGAGGATGTGGTGCTGGGGACATTCCACTCGCTGAGTATGCGGCTGCTCAGGTGGGTGGAGCATCATGGGGCTTGAACCAACTGTCGCCGCGGGTGGGCGATGCTTAAACTGATATGGCGTCATAGCTTACGAGGTGTTGCACCCACAGGAAGATGCCGGCTGCGTAGCGTGCTAGATTGCTGGCCCACTTCCGCTTGGCACCCATCCCCCTTTCCGCAGGCAGCACTTCCAGCTGGTGGACCGCGGCGCGGGCGCCAGCGGCGGCTCCCGGCTGGCAGCTCTGCGCAAGGACTTTCAAGTTCTGGAGGTCCGGCCGGCGTGAGGGACAGCTTGCGCAGGATTGGGCCGGGAAGTAACCCCTGACGGTCGCTGGTTTAGGCCAGGCAACTGTCGTGGTGTTGGTAGCCAGTTGGGTTGTTCGCAGCGTATGAACGCCATGACATCCACGCTGCAGGAGGACGAGCAGTCCGCCGTCATCATCCGCTGCCTGCGGGATTCGGAGAAGGCCATGGGCATGCGACATGACCGCAGCCGCGTCAAGCGCTTCAAGGTATGTGAATGTGTTCCAATCCCGACTTCCCATGAGTTGCGACCTACGGGGTGTGGGCCACAATGATGCATGCGTGCGTCGTCCCTGGTTGTCCACCCGCGGTCATGCCCTTCCCCCCGCCCGCAGGAGCTGGTGTCGTACGTGAAGAGCCGCACCGAGACCACGCAGGGTCTGGCGCCGCATCAGCTGCTGGCGGTGCTGGGGGAGCTAGCCCCGCACCACAGCGGGCTGGCTGAAATGGTCACCGCACACGTCGCCGCACACGGGCCCCTGCTGGCATCGTCGGGGACACACCAGGTGGCGGCTGGACCCGGCCACGCCCCAGGTGCAGGGCGGCCCAGCGCTGTGCCGGGCGGCGCCCCGGCCCGCGGCGAGCTGCACTTGTTCCTGTCCTGCCTGCTGAGCTACGACCGGGCGCTGGCGGGCCGCGGCGCCTGTGACTTCGACGACATGCTGGGGCTGGCGGTGGCGCTGATGCAGCAGCCCGCAGCCAGGAGGGCGGCGGCGGCCACCTTCAGGTGCGCACATACGGTAGGGTGCAGCAAGGGACAAAGCATGCCGGGGGCCAACTCATCTGTTTTACCGTGGCCTTGCCCCTCACTGCGTGCGCCCGTTGGTCTTGCCGCACCCCTTCGCCCCGCAGGCACATCCTGGTGGATGAGGTCCAGGTGCGGGGGCTGAGTCAGGGCCGTGACCGGGGCAGCTGCTGTCTCAATGGGCATTAGGCCACAGCATCTACGCAACGCACTGCACCCCACCATCCAAGCCCCTGCCCCTCCTCCGCCGCAGGACACCAACCTGCCGCAGTACACGCTGGTGCAGCTGCTGCGGTCGGCCGGCGCCAGTCTGTTCGTGGTGGGGGACGCCAACCAGTCCATCTACACGTGGCGGGGGGCCCTGCCCGACATGGCCTCGGCCGCTGCGGCTGCGGGGCCCGGGGTGCAGTCCGCCGCCCCGGGTGGCCAGCACCTCCGTACGCCAGCTCGGCTGGATGCGCAGGGCGCCGTTGTGGGCCCTGAGGCCCCGGACGACACAGCCGCCAGCATCGCCGCCACAGCAGACCCTGCATCCGCTGCTGCCGCCGCCAGTGATGAGCCGAAGGATGGGCCCTTGACGTCGCCAGCTGCGTCATCCGCTAACGCAGCTGCATCAGCCGCGGGCATTGCCGGCTCCTCTTCCTCATCCCTGTACCTCCGTCGCAACCACAGGTGACACTGCAACGGGCTGGCGTACCGCAAGCGGGCGGGGCGGGAGGCGGGTTGCAAGGTTCCGTAGCAAAGTTGGTGAACGTGAGCAGCAGTGCAGGAGGAGGTTGGGCGTGCACGCAAGACCCAGCGGGGGCCGAGATGGGCTTTGCTCGGCTCTGAGCTGAGTGTGTATCGCTGACGTCGCTCCCCTACACACACTTTGCACCCGCGCAGGTCCCTACCGCACATTGTGGCGGTGGCAGAGCGGGTCATCAACCAGCAGCAGGAGCACAGCGCCGTGGGTCTGGGGCAGGGTGAGCCCACTCGCCTGGAGTCCGTGCGGCCGCCGCAGCCGGGCGCGGCGGTGGCGGTTGTGACGACGGACAGCGCCCGGGACGAGGCGCGCTGGGTGGTGCGGCAGATCCGCGCGATCACCGGACTGGCGGCGGCGGGGCCAGAGGCGGAGGGGGCAGTGCGGCGTGCCGGAGGTGGGCAAGGAGACGCAGATGGGGCGCCCGCGAGGCCGCCGCCTGCGCGGGTGTTCCGGCTGGGTGACGTGGCTATCCTGTACCGCGTCAACCGGCAGGTGCGGGCGGGAGGGGCCGCTGGGGCGGACACCAAATGTGTTGCTGCTGCAACGTTGGCGGAAAGTGGTGCATCCATCCACCGTTTACGTACGCCTGCGCGTGCCCTGCCCGCGCCGTTTTGTTTCACGCCCTGTCACCGCTACAGCGCTCGCCCACCTCAGTCCGCTCGTCCACCAGCCTTGCTGCGCCACTCCTCCCTGCCACCGCCCTCCCCCAGGCCCGGTACCTGGAGGAGGCGCTGCAGGAGGCGGGGCTGCCCTACTGCCTGCCCAAGAGCCAGCCGTTCTGGGCGGGGGAGCAGGTGAATGCTGTCTGTGTTTGTGTTCAGGGGCCCCGCATGCAGTCAGGCACGCTATGACTAAGCACTCCGCTGCAAATGCCGTCGCTTAGGGGGAAGCCTGCATGTGTATGCGGAAGCGAATCAACACGGTGGCTCTGCTCCAGCCCTCAAAGGACCTGCCGCCCGCCCCCCTTACATTACGGTACATCAACCCCCCTGGCCCCCCCCTTCGGTCCAGGTCCGGGACGTTGCTGCTTTCCTGCACCTGGCCGCGCGGCCGCTGGAGGTGACCGGCGCCATGGCCGCCAGCCTGCTCACACGGCCCGCCCGGGGGGTGCCGGCAGGTGAGCGGCTGGCGGTGGGGACGGGACGGCGTAGCAGTGACGTTTCCAGCCGCCGGTCAGGAGAGCCGACGCGGCCTGCACTCCTCAATGGAGAGACCTTACATAGCTGCATGCGTGTTGTTCACTCCCTACCCTCCCGCCGCAGGCAGTTCTGTGCTCTCCAGGCTCCGGCGGCCCTCGGTGCGGCTGGGGCCGGGCGTGTCCTCCGCATCCATGGGCCGACTGCTGTTTGGCGACATGGTGACTCAGCCGCAGCTGCAGGCGGTGGCCGGCGGCCATGGCAACAGCGGCGGCGGCGCCAGTGGCCCGGAAGCCGATAGCGCGCTTGGGCTGCGATTCCCACGTCCGGACGTGGCCGCGGCGGGCGGTGATGGCGCCGGGGCCCCGGCGGTGGAGCTGGTGGACCCGGCGGCGCCCCCACCGGCCCTCGCCCAGGCGGTGGCGGACGCAATGCAGCTGCTGGTGCCGCCGCCCTCCGAACAGCAGGAGCGCTGGCGGCCTCAAACGGCGCGGCACGGTGCGGAGCCGGGCTCAGACCTGGATGGGCGGAGGGGCGCGGGCTCAGCAAAGTGTGCAGCCATGGGTGCGGCTGCGGGCGCAGCTGCCGGCCCCGACGTGTCGGCGCCTCGCTACATGCCGCTGCCAGCCTCTGCGCTGCGGCGCAAGCTGGCGTTCACGGACCTGGACGCAGACGACCCGCCCTGGATGGTGGGTGGCTCTGGCGGCGTCCAGTGTGGAGATGTGCGGGGAGCGCTGCTAAAAGCGCACCTAGGAATAGCTCCGACGAGCCTTGTCGCACAGCGACCTTGCAGCAGTAAAGCACCCGCTTTCGGTCCCTCGCCACTGCAGCTAATCGTGGACAACGAGGCGTTTCCCGCACCGCTGGCGCCCCCGCTGCCGGATGAGGTGTGCCAGACGCTTGGCATCCGGCCCGGTGATGCCGAGTATGACGGCATCACGTGAGCGATTGCAGGGTGACAGGTTGCTGTTGATGTAGCAGCAATGATGCCAGCAACGTGCGTTTGCTCCAAGAATGGAACATCACTAGTAAATGGACACGCGCACACACACACACACTCTTTAACGCACTCTGGTTAATGCGTCCTTGTGCTACCTAACACACATAAACCTACTCGTTCTTATGTCCTTGTGCTCATCGTCAACACCTTCGCTGCAGCTTCCTGCGGGACCTGGTGGTGCTGCTGCAGGTCGCACCGCACCTGGGCTACACACCCGAGGTAGGGGATTGGGTTGGGGGTACGAGGGGGAAGCGGGAGCAGTGCTGGCGGTCGCAGGGCGAACGATGCACGAATATATTAGAACCAGCAGCGCCACAGTATGACAGTAAGCGTGCAGCTTTTCCGTTTGCGCGGGACCCCAGCGCACTGCCGCGTGACAGTGTTTGTCCGTGGCCATGCTTCTCGCTTGCTGACCGCGCATGGTCGACAATGAACGTTCCGCACTGGACGTTAGATGACGGTTGCGACAGTGGAAGGTGCACGGGTCCGTGTGTGCTGCACCATCTCCGCCCCACCTCGCCCTCTGCCAACCATCTCCACGTGCAGGAGCTGGTTAATGCGATTGTGCGTGCCACAGGGTACGAGACATGGCTGGAGCTGGAGCAAGGCGACCACCGCGACCTCAGTGAGTGGCTGCTGGGGTGCGAGCGTGTGTGCATTGTGCGGACCGCACCAGTGCACGTGGCTGGAACCAGCTGCTGCACTTAAGTGCCACGCACCCCGATGGCCCAGTGGCTCCACCTCCGTGGTGCGGCGCTGTGCAGGTGACGAGGTGGGTCGGCTGACTGAGTTGCGTCAGGCCGCTGAGCAGTACGGCTGGGACTATCGCGCGGCGGCGGCTGCGTCCGCGGCTGTACTTGGCCAGGAGGCTGCTTCTGCGGCGGCTGCAGGGGCGGTGCCGACTGTGTCCGAGTTCTCCAATCACGTCCGGCAGCTGGTAGAGGCAGCGGCGCAGTCGGGCAGTGGAGGCCGCGGCCATGACGGTGCACACAGCGGCAGTGCCTCCAAAACCGTCGCCGGCAAGGTCAGACGGACTCGGGGATGCTCACTGTGTCCTCACATACCGGGTCATTGTGGAAGACGCCGTTGAACAAATGCGCTTGGGTGGCCTTACGAGAGAAACCCCATCGACGCCCCTGTTGGGTATCCCTGTTGTCAGGCACCTGCCGGCGCCCATGGCTCTCGGGCGTCTGACAAGCACTCGGATGCAGATGCTCAAAAGAAGCGCGAGCCCGCGGCGGCACCAGTTGCACCACCTGAGGCGGGTGCCGGCTCCGACAGCGCGGAGTGCGTGCGGCTGCTGACCCTGCACGGCTCCAAGGGTCTGGAGTTCCCAGTGGTGTTCCTGACCGGTGCCGAGGACGGCCTGCTGCCGCACTCCGCCAGCCGCAACAACCCAATCCAGCAGCGGGAGGAGCGCCGGCTGCTGTTCGTTGGTGAGACAAATGTGTTCGCATGCATATTGAAGTTATAGGAGCTCGGTGCGTTGTCTTTCTGCTGATCCATCTGGCTCCTGGTTTGCGCCTCGTGTGTGGTGCTGCTCTTCTACTTCCTGCCTGACAGGCATCACACGGGCCATGGACCAGCTGTACCTCACCTGGGCGGCCACACGTGCAGCGTACCGCCACCGCCTGCTGCTGGGCCGCGCCGCTGCGGAGGCGGGCCACCTGGGGGCGGGCTCGCGGCGGGCAGCGCACGAGCGCATGCCCTACATGTCACCCTTCGTGGCGCGGCTGCTGCAGGCAAGTGCATGCATAACGTATTGGGTCAATGCCGTATGTGATGCAGTAGCGTATGTCCGCGAACTTTCCCCAACACCTCTGCCCCGACTCCTCTGCAGGAACTGCATGCGGAGGGCCTGGTGGTGGAGGCGGGCCCGGGGCCGGATGGATGCGTGGCTATGCCAGCTGCTTGCCCGCCAGGCACTGCAGCAGCAAAGACTGGCCGCGCGCCGACCGCGCCGCCGGCGCCGCTGGTGGCCTACCATGACGCAACCAAGGCGCGCAACATGTCACTGGCGTCGCTTGTCATGAAACTGTGATTGCTCAATAGGGCAGGGAATAGCAATGCATAGCTCAGCATCAGAGGAACCGCAATGTCGTGTTGGTTATAGGAATAGAAGATAGGCAGGTGGTGCCCGCAGTGTACCTTTGGCCCGGAGCGCCGTGAGCAAACCGTTAACGGCAATACTTGGCAGACTCAGCTGCCTATGTCAGCGACCACGCACACACACGAAACCCTAGCAAGTCACGCCTGTGCTGGCAGGACGCACTGCCGGCATTCTGGCACGACATGGGGCGCGTATGCTCGGCTTTGATGGCATCACTTTGCGGTGGCCCTTGCAAACCCCGGGCATGCAGTATGCCATAGATTATCGAACGTGCCGTTGGCACAGACGCCAGACCTTGCAGTGCTGGCGTATAATTAGGGTTAGCCCTGTGCCTGTTTCGACGTGGTGCTGTACACAGCGCTTTGCGTATGGTTGGCTTTGGTCGGCAGACACCCAGTGCCCAGGGGGAAGGGGCCGGAGACGGTCCCCTATGGCATGCGTGTGGGCCCCCCGAGCCCCGACCGAGTGATCGTGTCACATGTGGCCGGCAGAGCCACCCGTTTTCGACCAAATTGTTGCCAATGCACTCCCCTTGGAGAGCTCTATCACCCTGTGTCATGTCCCGAAGCGGCACCCCAACCTTAACCCGCTCTCCAACACCCGGCGGGATTCCAACGTGTCAAGGTCTCAGTGTCTCACTGCAACTGGACAGGGGCTGCCGTGCTGCAACCACCAACGGCGATAAATGTTCATCACCGTAGCTACCGTATCGTATATGTATGCTGTGGGAACGTGGCGTTTGCGGCGGTTTTGTGAGTGTTTCGGAGTGGCATGTAAGACACATGCCGCATCAATACAGTCCAGAACTACTCCCCCCCCCCCGCCCAGCCCCACTGTCGTGCCATCTCACAACCTGGGCAGAGCTGGCTGGCTTGGGTTCACTCAATCGGTTGCTTTAGGCATTGGAATTAGCTACCCTCCCTTTCTATTCGGTAATGGAGGCTGTTTCTGGCGGACCTAACCCCCCTGGCACACGCTCCCGCAATCCAGCTGTTCAGGGGCCCCTCCCCTGGGCTGGTCTCTCTCGAGGCGACTACCGTATCACGGCGGCTGCACATGGCGCTTGGCCTGCTTCGACCACCCCCATTACACGTGTACATCACCTGCGTGTCTTCATGCGTGTTTCCTCAATAGAGCGCTTTGCATGCATCCACTCAGATATTACCGCCTGTGGTCACACCCCCGGCACTCGCGTGCCGGTTGCCCTGCTTCATGCACTCTTTCTTCTCGACGCCTCCACTTCCGGTATAAATTACGGTGGACATCTCACCAACGTATCACCCCGTTCAACACCAACACCATGACACACACACACATTTACAACACACATCCACGCAGGCACAACGCTGCAAACTTTCAAGAGTCGATTCTTGACCTAACAATACTGTTGACCACAATGGCTGCGAGCGCTTCGCAGTCATCTCGAATGAACGGAATTGCTCCGCAATATGAGGCCGACCTTGCCCCACGCAGCACCGGTCGTCTGTACTTGACGGGCCACTAAAGGCCCCCACACGCCCAATGCTCTGCGCATCTGCTGCCCCCTCAGTTCTCAATCTGCACTGGGTGACTCTTGACGCGGTTTGCGATGGCCCCGCGAATGGCCTCGAAAAACACAAAGAAGACGGCGCTGTTGACGCCATTGCTCAGCGCGCGTGCGCCCACGCCCCGGAAGAACGCCTTGGGACCACCCTGCTGCAGCACCAGGGACGCCGCTGAGCCCATGGACGGACGGCCCGCGGCGTTGCACATCATGTTGGTCTTGATGACATCCAGGGGGGTGGTGGCGGCCGCCGCCAGCGCGCCCGCAATGGCACCCATGGCGAAGTCCTCCTGCACGCTGGCGTTCCGGCCGCCATTCATGGCGCGGTGCACCTGCGCGGACAGAGACGGGGGGCCGGTGGGTCAGCAATGCGCGCACCTCATCCAGCTTCGTCGAGCATCGGGGCCAGAACAAAGCCATGCATTACCAAGCATCCCACCCAGCACGACGCAGGACAAGCACGAATTGCGCTGCCTGCACAAGCAAGCCCACCTGTCGCATGCTCTCGTACGCCGCGAACTTGATGGCCATGTCGGGCACGTCCTCCAGCACCGTCGGCAGGTAGCCGGTGAACAGGCCGCGCGTGCCGGCCGCCGACGTGATGGAGCGCGCCGCCGCAAACACGTTGGGGTACACGCCTGCCTGAACGCTGCGGATGCACACCGCCAGCGGCACCTTGACGAACGAGCTGCCCAGCGCCGCCATGCCGCCGCCCACGAACGCCACGCTGGTGGGCGGCAGGTCGGTGTAGCGCGAGAGCGTGTTGCAGGCGACGCCGTACACCGCGAAGTAGGCGCCGATGGCAATGCCGGCGCCGCTGGCCGCGCCCACCACGCCCTTGTACAGGCTGCCCAGGGTCGCCAGCATCGCACGGCCGTCAAACCGGGCCAGCGCTCCCACCGCGCCGCCGCCGGGCACCACAGCCGGCGGCGGCACAAGCTGCCCAATTTTGGACAGTCCAGGCGGCGGCGGCATGGCCGAGGCGGCGCGCGCCCTGCTGGTCTGCAGCCGCACCTTGAGCGTGTCCAGCGGGTGAATGGTGGACTGCGAGGCGGCGCGGGCCAGGGCGCCCGCGAACACGTCGCTGGCAGGCTTGAGCGCCACCTTGACCGGCGGCGGCGCGGCGGCCGCGGAGGCGCCGCTGCCCGCCGCCTGCAGCACGCTGTCGCTGATGGTGGCCACGCTCACCACGCTGGTGGACGCAAAGTGCTTGGTGCGGTCCTTACGGCGGCGGCCCAGCCCCGGAATGAAGGGCGGCCGCCAGGCCAGCGGATTGGGAAGGGGAATACGGAACGGGATAATGCCACCCCGCCGCTTCTCCGTCTCCGACATTTTGCTGTTGCTGTCTGTGAAACTAGTAAGTGGGCCGCTGCGGCGAACTTCTAATGAACGATTTCTTCTGCACCTGACGCGAAGCACGCCAAAACTGTTAATAATGTATGTACACGAACCGTTACGAAACGAACTGTGGACGTCTGATACTGCGCGGTAACGAAATGAGCCAAGTGTGACTGCTAACCGTGGACGAAACCCTGATGCACTGTTGGACCGTCAAGTATTGAGTTGCTCCTCCTGATAGCCGACGCCGTGAGCCTCGTTGCTGTTAAGCCCTTGCTCACGCAGGTACTAGTTGCGCCGCCCCTGTTCACGAAATAGCCTTGACGCCCGTGTATGGGGCTGGTAGTCCGGTAGAAACCTGCGCGCAGCAGAGGACAGGCACAGCAGAAGAGCACTTAAAGACAGCTCACGGCGAGCGGATACGTTAATAGCATGTCAGGTGATGTCGCGCCACGCGCGGAAGTCGTTGCGGGAAGCGAGCGCCGGTGCGGGAAGCTGAGGGGCCTGTCGGAACCGCCGCCGAGACGAAGCCCGCCAAAAACAGCCCCTCTCACCGGAAAGCCTCGTAACCCGCTTAGGCCAGGCTCATCAACACGTGGGTTGATATCAACCTGCTCCTTGCGGATGCTAACACTGCGGTCCTCCCACAGTAGCTTCGGCTGCAAGCGCAGATGCTGCTTGAAGACAATTGGTCGAACGACGTTGCGCGTCGCAAGCTTGAGAGTTTGCTGTAGAAGGGGCAAATGACAAAGTCTAGCTCATCGTGCCGCTGCTGAATGCAGCGTGTGGAGCCTTAGGAGCCATAGAGCGTTTCCCTCGCCCGGCAAACCCTTCAGCGGCCACTCACAGTCTCGCGAATGAGGTAGCTGTGACCGTGCACGGGCGCCGCGCAAGAGGCGAGCAGGCAGAACGTCCACAAGAGCACCTGCGCGTCAAGAGCAAAAGTGCGAACCGAGTCAACACCGTCAGGATCGCCGCCCCCTGGAGCGTCGCGCGATGGCCACTGGGCCTCTTCTTAAGAGTAGTGAGAAAAGCTAGTCCGAAGCCGCCGCTAAGCAACCGTCGCGCTGCGAGACACTGGTGGCGCCTGTGCCCGCGCCCCAGCCCCTGGCGCCAACGCACACCAGGCAAACTTGCCTCCAGGTAGCAGATACAGAGCAGACTGTAGTGGACCTTACAGTACAAGCTGCTTGATTTCGTTCTCATATCGTGAGTTGGTGGCAAACATCGTCGCGCGGTGAAGGTAAGCGCTGGGGTCCACACTGGCAGCCAGAGGCGATAGGGTGATAGCAGGTGTAGAGAATGCAAGTGTGTGTTCTTATGTGAGCGAGCAGCGCGCGCGGGCATGAAATCGAACCAAGGGGGTATTGCATGGGGCACAATATTTCAAATCGACCTCGCGCCCTTGATCAATCAATGCCACTGTATAACACAGTCATCAAGGGGTCACCAAGTGGACCAGAAGAGCGCGCTGGCTTCTCTCGAACTCTTTTAAGTTCGCGCGCATCTGCGGCCTGCCGCACTGAAGGCGGTAGACCCGGCACGAATACCTCGGTGTAGGCGTTGAGCAAGGCATCACGTTCGATAGCTCAGGCCCCGACTTTTAAAACACCCCAGGCCATCCGCGTGCACGGATGCATCTCACACACAAGTGAGCCCTCCAAGCTCACCGCCACAGCCACGGAAACCGTTATATAGAGACTCAGTTGGTGCTGATGCCTGTCATGCGCCCGACAGAAGTTGCTTTTGCCGAAGGTGCAGCGTCGTGGCGGCTCCAGACCGTGGCGGCACGGTTGCTGCCGGTAGCCAATGCGCCCCGTTGCGGTAGCTGGTGCCTGCTGGTGCCGGTGCCAGCTTCCGGCAGGAGGCGCAGGGGCGACTCGCACGTCAGGTTGTTAACCACAAATCGGGCACTAAATGCCGAACACACCCACCCAACCAGAATGTGAAGCAACACACTAGGAGGAGTACCCCTTGGTTACGTCGTTGTGTATTGTTACAGGGGGGCCCTGCAGCTCGCGAGCCAGCGAGCGCATTCTAGTACGGACGCCTTGCTCTAGACCTCACCTGCAGCGCCGACGGCCTATTGGTACTCTGTGCTTTGGGTAGTGGCCTCAGGGGGGGGTAGTTCCGCCTGAAACAGACCCCATGATCCAAATGGAAAGAGCTCGACGAGAGCGTTCAGAATCTGCTTTCAGAGTTTTAATTAGGGTAGTAATTGCAAAGATATGAATGCGAGGTTACAAGAAGGGGACAGTGTAAACACCATCACGGCTACGAGGGAAGCCACCATTCCGAGGAACGCAGCAAACCGCAACCCCCGCTTGGCTGCCAACCCAACTCACAGCTGCGTAGGCGCGTCGAAGCTAAGCCGCAGCCCGCCAAAGCCACACCAAACAGCAGCATCACAAAGCACGCGGCTCATAAGGCACCGCAAAGTCTTCCACCAAGCCCGAAGGCGCAACACAGGGCAGCGCCCCAAAAAGCAAGCAAACTGGTGTGCCTGTGGCACGATCTGGTCCCAGCCCGAAGGCTCAACACGGGGCAGCGCCCCAAACTGCAGGTCTGTGTGCCTGGGGCACGGTCTGGGCCTAGCCCGAAGGCTCAACACGGGGCAGCGCCCCAAACCGCTGTCTGATAACGCAGCACAGGGAAGCCCCCCGAACAAGCAGGCAACACCGGCAACCAGTCCAACCGGGGCCAGGAGCCCCGCCCGCAGCACCCAACACCGGGCCAAGCGTCAACAGCCAGGGCGCAAGCGTCCAGGCACGAGCGCGCCGAACCAAATGAAAGGCACCGCAACATTGGAAACCAGCCACGAAGGCCCGTCAACGGGGCAGCGCTCCAACTGCAAGTGCCAATGGCACAGTCTGGTCCGGGCCCGAAGGCCCAACACGGGGCAGCGCCCCACATCACACTGAGGCAGCCACCCACCCACCAGCACACCACCACGCCACTCGACGGGCACCCCGCCCTCCACCCGCCCCCCAACGACCCAAGCCGACCTCACAGCTAACCCCGCCCGCGCTCGGAGGCGGACAAACCCGACAGCAACCCGGGCCCCCGGGCAACGGCCCGAGCCCTCAAAACGACACCCGGGACACCCTACTGCCGATAGCCGACGCGCCTTCCGGTCCGCTAAGGACCAGCATGCTGACGAAACGGCCGGGGCTAGAGACTGCAGAACCGTAAGGCCGCAGGCAGAGACGACGGCGGGCCAAGCGCCACGAGGAAAGACGCCGAGAAGCACACCGGAACTGCCATCACCACTTGTGCCGGGCCACGAGCGACCACCAGGGCCATCCGCAACCTGCGCACACAGAAGCCGCAGAAAGCACTACAAAGAAGAACCCGCGCGACCGGCCGCCCACGCGGACCCGACCGCCATGAAACTTCGAGGCGAAGCCTGGGCGCGGAGCGACGCTCTGACACCCAACCAGTCTGAACCAAGTCTGGAACCACGTCTGAACCAAGTCTGGAGCCCGTAACAGGCTGAAAAAATTTTGCAACGAAAGCCAAGGTCGACAACTAAAAAGTTGTGCGCCCCCACGCGAGCCAAGGCTCGCGGGCTAGGGGTTGAGCCCTAGAGGCACTTGTTATATGCCATGGAGTCATATGCAGCTGCTCGAGCTCGGCAAAGATATGGGCCCCCAAAGTTCTGGGTCGGTCCTCGGTCCCTGGGGTCCCCAAGGTTGCGTCCAGCGGCCGGTCCAGGGGCTGCTAGATTTCGTTCACACGCCTCAAACACGATCAAACGCGCTCAGAATCTAACCCACAGTAGCTTAGCAAGGTGTTAAAGGTCAGGGGAAGGTAATGGAGCCGCCAGGAAGGGCTCTGCGCGTCCGTGCCAATTTTCAATGGACATGTGGGCACGCATGTGCGTCGGACATGTGTCTTACTTGCCACTCCAAACACCCCCGAAACTGCTGCGAAACATGGCGCGTTCCACAACATACGTATACAGCAGCTGTGATAAACATGTATGGCCGTTGATGGTTATCAACCCTGGGGGAACGGCACCCCCGGTCCGACGCATCGACACATTGGAATCCCGCGTGCGGGTGAAGTTGAAGTGCCGCTTCGGGAGATGACACAGGCCGATAGAGCTCTTCGAGGGGAGTGCATTGGCACTATTTTGGACGAAAATGGGTGGGGTTTGAGGCCTGTTTGACACGGTCAAAGTACGGTCAGGGTCGGTCGGTCGGTCCGTCGGGAGGTTTGGGTCATGGGGTCTGGAACTATAGTTTGTACCCCCATAGTTTGTACTCCCATGGGAGCGCCACCCCGTCCCATTGATGCGTCATGTACCTCGTCTTCAAACGGACCAACTCGGGCCCAGGGCACCCCCAGTCCCCACCTGGCAGGCTGGCATTGCCATCCCCTGTCGCTCAGCTGATATCGGTACGCTGACACGGACGTGCCGGGGCAGTGGGGACGGAGCCGGGTAGAAGGGTAGAACCGTAGAAGGCGGTACCGGGTAGAAGGGTAGAACCGTAGAAGGCGGTACTGTGGCTGAGGAATTTGTGAGGAATCACCATTCGCACGTCCCAGCGCTCGTCCAGTCGTCCCGTCCCCAGGCGCCCCCGGTGCGTGTCTCCTCCTGGCCCTGACCCCAAACCTGATTTGGGGCAGAGCCGCAGAGGTAGAGGCGAACGCGGTTCGGTGGGTAGGGCATGGCGCCTGGGCTAGGGGCCGAAGCCCTGCACCACTGTGGGGTGGTTGTGGGCTGGGCTGACGTGCCTGGGCGTGGCTGGCGAGGCTGGCGTGGCTGGCGTGGCTGGCGATTCAGTGCACAGGACTTTGCTTGCTACCACTGCTAAGATACATCTGCCACTACGTCGATGCTGGCAAGCGCGCGTGCTAGACTTACCTGGAAACAGGCATCTGCGCCACCTGTTGCCGCTGGCACTCCCCACGCGCGACATGCATTAGCGCATCTTCGATATCCCGCGTGCACCAGTTCGGTGGAAGTAGATCATCGCTCCAACCAGGGCCTAGGTTCCAGCTTCCCAGCAGCGTTTACAAAGCTGCTTCAGCGCCAGCCAGGGGTGCAGGCACCCCTGGCGCAAGGACAGGGCGAAGAGGGGTGGCGGGCAAACACGCCGCGTAGAACATGTGCACTTGAAAGGAATTCCAGTTACGGTACCGTGACATGTGTTTCGGTGGCACTAATTTTGACCGGGATCCGCCGGTGCCTTGTGACCTATTGTGACAAGCTTCAATGGCGCCGCTCCTGGTCCAGGTCCTACCCCGAAGGCACTGCGCACCCGGTAGCACCCAGCCGTTACATATTCGTATCATCAGGTATCATCAGCACACGGGCCATGTCATCACGCGGGTGCATCATCACGGCCCTTTATACTAACCGCATTCCGCCGACAGCTATTCTGGCACCAAGCATGTGCCGCTTCACCATTTCACGCCGTCACCAGGGACTCCAGCTTGGCCACCTTGCGCTTCTCCACCGCCTGCGTCTCCGGGCACTGCATGGTGACCCAGCTGGTGGGCACCATCGCGACGCCTGCGGCACAGCAGGCAGGCAGCAGCATACAACACTCATGCTCGGCACCATGGCGACACCTGCAAGTGCTCGCGTGTAGTATTGTTTGTGCACAGCAAGCACGTGCAACAGGAGTATGTCCGCCCACAGCCACAGCCGCAGCGGCACAGCCACAGCCATACGCCCCTATGGCTTAGCCAGTGTTTGCAAACCTCAACCCGCGCTTACCTGCGGTCGCGCTTCTTGCATACACCACACCCAGCTCGTTCTTGGCTGTGCTCAGGTAATAGGAGCGCGCGTCGCCCAGGCTCACCACCTGCACACACGGCATCACCCGTTCAGCAAGTGAGCCAGCGCACTCGGCCAGCACCCCGGCTACTCAGCCGCCAGCTGCCGCCAACGCAAACGGTATGGGCTGCACCACACGGACAACGCGGTGCATGGCTCACCTCCGCTCGCACGATGTCGCCCGGCCGGAAGCAGTCGTAAATCACCACCCGGTCAATCTCGGTGGATCGCACGTCCTGCTGCCTGCAATCGTGCCGAAACCAGCAGCAGCAGGGCGGTGTGGTGCGGGCCTGGCTGGCGGCGCAACATGTGTAACGCAAGAAGTTTTGAACCTAACGTGCTGCCTCCATGCCGTCAGAAACCTGGGCGCACACTGGCGAGTGGCGGGCAACCCAGAACCACGGCGCTCCGCCGCACGTACCGAATGACGCCTTTGAACTCGGTGCTCAGCGCTTGTCGCCCCACGCACATGATGAGCGCGTGCGCCGCCGTCTGGGCCACCCGGCTGATTTTCACTGTCACGATATCGCCAGGCTTAGGCACCAGCGGTAGTGTGTCCCGTGACGCCACATGGATAGTGGGCTTCTGAACGCACGATCCGGGACATGCCGGTGTTTAGGTCAGCAAAGAAGGGACGTCCGACCAAGCACGGGTGCCCCGCACCCAGGTCAAGAGGGACCATCTCCGGCCCGAAGGGAAACCGCCCTCCCCCCCAGCTGTCTGCCGACCTTCCACCAAACCGTGCACTAAAGCTGGCTTCCCATGCATCCATCCCAAGGTACCCGTACGGTATCCACGAATCCCGCTTCGGCGCTCGGTTTACCCCCGACGTTCGCATTGCGCGGCTCTGCGCACCTCGCCAGCGGCAGGTGGCGCCTCCAGACGCTGGAAGCCCACTACTGAGGCAATGACGAAACCATCCCTCACAAATACTCCCTCCCCAGCAGCGTACGTGTCCTGCGTACAACAGCCGTGCGCGGAATGCGCGCTTGCATGAGGTCGTGGGAGACAGTCCGAATCGCAAGGACGCCAGGACCATCTGGCTGCCAGGAGACCAACGTGACGCCACTAACTCCTGGTGATGCGCCGCGCTTGGCAGCATGTGCGGGTAGGTCCACAGGCAGCGACCCCCAGCACGGCTCCGCAACTAAAATTTTCGGCACGTACCGTGGCACCAAGCCGGTCCCCGACGCACACCGCGCGCTCCTCCTCCACCGCGCTCATGCCGCCGCTGATGCAATGGCAACGTTTTTTTACCAATAGACAGCAGCGATGTTATAATTTGGAGCCTTGGCAAGCAGGAGCAGGCGAATGGCCAACGTCGGCGCCTCCTCTTCGGTCACGCAACTTTGCTTCAACAGCAAAAATCGTTTGTGAGCTGAAATACACGTGGAAAATAGTTTGTACCCACTCAATCGGCAGACTGGAGTCTGTGCCGCAGAAACAGGGCCGGACTTGCAGGAGGACACAAAAGGTGTTGGTATACTGCAGCTTCAACAACGCTATATTAAGTTGCATGCACGCGATGCAAGCTTATTCTGTCGATTGAGCGTGCACCTACTTGCGATTCTTCTGCCGCTCCTGACGACTTGCAATTGAAGGCCTGCCAATTGAATTCCTAAACATTATAATAGGAAGCCATCCACCAGCGCTTCTGCGTGCTCAAACGTTGGCTTTCAACGCACGGCAGGCTTCTAAACAGACGGGAAACCTTCCTTTTCTCCTCTGCCCTCGCTGCCCTGCTGGCGCTGTGTGTGCGTGCGAGCTGCCAAACTAGACTGCCGCTAGCAGCGCCGTACCTGTCCAAGGACTGTCAAAGAATGCCCCGCTTGTAAACCCTGGCCGTGGAGCTCGGAGCCAAACGGCTGCTGGCGCGGCGACAAGGTGGGTCTGTTGCATCTGCTTGCTAACACAGCGCGACATCCTCGCCAGAGCTCCGGCCACGGGGGGGGAGCTCCACGGAAGTACCTCCCAGCCCCTGCGTTGATGAGATGCATCATAACCTGGCTGCGGCCGCCTCGATGCCACTAACTGGTTCTGTGATTCACGCTGATGGTGGGCGGCGCCTCCTGCCCCACATGCGCGAGGGCCACACGTCCTTATAAGTGCCCGCGTGCCCGCACCTGCAGGCGCTGTGCGGCTGGGGCAGCGGTCCTTGCATGAAGCTCCGGAAGAAGAACGCGCTACCACTGCTAGATCTTGAGTCCAGCAGCTCTGGCAGCGAGTATGAGACAGAGGGTGAGGACGAGGACGGCTCTTCCTTCCCGTCCGGCTCCCGCTCCGAATCCAGCGAGTGGGAGACTGATGAGGATGGGGCAGAGGGCGAGCAGCCAGAGGGGCCGGCGATCGAGCAAGCTGACACAGCCGGCCAGCTGTCTCCAGGCGACGCAGAGCTCGAGCGCGGCGCCAGCGCGGTGTCTGACCACGGCGCTGCCGGCCTGAGCGCGGTGGACCCAGTCCGGCAGCCGGCTCCGCAGCCGGACCCGATGACCATATCAGCTGTTCAGTACCAGCTCGGTCGCATCAGCAGGCCAAGGGGTGGAGCCGTTCGTCACGCTGTGGCTGGCGTGCATGATTCTGTCCAGGTGCGGAGCGCTGTGGGTGGATATGAGGGGGGGCATGGGCGACAGCAACAACCTCGCGCTTACGCAGTCGCTTAGCCTCAGACCCTGCCCCATACATCACAGGACCCCGACGGCACTGCCCCCGTGGAGGGTGAGTGCTCTGGCCGCGAAGAGCAGGAGCAGGAGTGCGAAGAGCTCGCATCGGAGGGCGAAAGCGACGACGAGGATGAGGGCGAGCGCCGCGCAGTAGCCCCTGGCTTCAACCCATTCTCCTTGCTGACCAGCAGCGATGAGGACGACACTGACGCGCAGGATGGCGGCGAGTGGGATGACGAGGAGGTGGAGCCAGGGGTGGACGCCGAGGAGCGGCAGGTTCTGGAGGATGAGGACGACGAGGGAGATGAGCAGCGGGATTGGGACAGCGAGGACTCCGGTGATGGCTACCTGGAGGTGGAGGCAGCTGGCGCTGGGCCAGACGCGGCCGCAGGTGTGGTTGAGGCGCGGGGTGGTCGTGAGGAGGCCATCCGCGCCGCCGCTGGCGCTGGTGAGACCGCCGCCGGCGCATCGGCCGTGGAGGCGGGGCCATTGGCGGCGGCTTCTAGACCGACCGCTGGACGCGGCGGGGATGGTGTGGCGGCGGCATCACCGCCTGGCGCCGCGTTCATTGGCCCTTCCGCCGGGGCAGTGCCGGCTACCGGCGCTGGTGGCGTAGAGCTGTGTGCGTCAGAGCTGGAGCGCCGGTGCGCTTGTGAGCCGCAGGCGAGCAGCGGGGACAGGGGCGCTGCAGCTGCAGCTGGCGGGGTCGAAGGCGCAGGTGCCTCGGCTGCGGCTGGCCCCGTGGATGGCACGGCTGCATTAACGCGCGCGGCGGGCGACCCCCTTGCTGCACAGCTGCCTGCGGGCGACCATGTCAGGATGCGCCCGGCAGCAGAACTAGGCGCTGGCGCTCAGGAGCAGGTGGCAGCGGCCGCGCCGCAGGATGGGGTGTGTGAGAGCAACGGTGACGCCGCGGAGTGCTGGGTATGCTACGGCAGCGGGCGCCCAGTAGGCTGCGGCTTGGGTGGCGAGGCTGCCGGGGCCTGTGGTGCGCACGCTGACGGCACGGCCGCTGGCGGCCTTGCTGACGCGGGGGAGGCGCTTGTGGCGCCTTGCCGCGTGTGCGCCGGCGGCGTGCGCTACATCCACCGGCGCTGCTTCGTGCAGTGGCTGGAAAGCAGCTGGGCCGTCACGTGCCCCAACTGCAGGACCCTGTACGACAGGTGCGCGTTGCTGGTGGGCCTGGCTTGGTGCGCAGGCCGTCCAAGGAGCGTAGGGGCCCAACCATAAGTAGCAGCAGCCCGGCGGACGCAGTGTATTTCGCAACCCTGCCACCTGCCTATTCCTTTTGCTCCTCCTGTCCCCAGGTCCGTACTGGAGGCGTTCACGGACAGCGGCTCATTGCGGGCGCTGTGGGCCGCCGCCTGCTTGCCCAGCCACGACCCGCGCCGCCCCTTCCCCTACAACTCCATGGCGCACTTCTGTGTGGGCGGCACCGTGGAGGTGGCCATGTCGGTGGGCGGCCTCACGGCAGTGCGTGAGTGGGGCGCCGGGGGAGACGGTGGGGGCTGCTGGTGGGGGCATGTGCGTACCGGTATGGTCAGCGGGCCGTCAAAGGCCGCGAGAGCTATCGGTAGTCCGGGGCTCTAGGCGTTCGTGGGGCGCAACTCTGTGACTACCACTTTGCCATTCCTGGTGCCCATCACAGCACCCTACCCAAATGCCGCACGATTGCCCACACAGCCACTTTCCTCGCCTAATTCAATCACTCTCTCCTCCCCGTGCACAGAGCTGCTGCGGCGTGTCAAGGCCATGACTGACGAGTGGCGGCTGGCGGGCGCGGATGGCGGGCTGGGGCTGGTGCGGGCGGACGGCAGCCGCCTGGTGCTGCCGTCCTTCGAGGTCACGGGCCTGGTGCTGGAGCTGGGCGGCGGCGAGGAGGCTGAGTGGGGGCTGTACGACGGCGGCATGGCGGGGGCGCAGGAACGGCATCGGGATCAGGAGGAGGACGACGAGATGTGGGACCCGGTGAGTGCATGTGTGCAGCAGATGCCCGAAGGCATTGGCCCAGGGCTGGGAGCAAAGAGCTTGGCAAGTCCCCTGAATGCCTCAACAACAGCTATCACAGCGGCGCTCACGGCCTTCGCGCGTGTATGGTACCGTAGGTGCCGCCCGTCTGGGGTCACGGCGGTGGCCCAGTGGGCGCGTACGCGGGTGGCGACGTCGCCGCGGACGCAGGCGACTACCGCCATCGCCCCCGGTCGCCGCCGCCTGGCGCTGCTCGGCCCCACGCCGACGCCATTGCCCACGACGGCGGCGGCAGCAGCACCAGCGCCGGTCGCAGCCGCGATCATCTACGCGGTGCGCATGCGCCGCCCCGGGGCGCCCCTTACGCTGCTGACATGTCTCCTGGGGGCGGCGGCGGCGGCGCGGGCGAGGCCGACAACCCGCTGTATCGCGACACCTTGGCGCGGGCGGCGGAGATCATGCATCGGCTGCGCACCCGGCACCTGCATCAGCTGCAGAACATGGATGGCAACCTGGAGGCGGCGGCGGCGCTGCAGCAGCGCAGGCAGCAGGAGCAGCAGGGCAGCCAGCCGACGGCGCAGCCGGCTGGTGGCGCAGGGGGCCTCTTCGCCGACTTGCGCGTGCCCTGGCTCTCGGTACGTGTGTGTGGGGTGGGGGGGGGGGGGGAGATGGGGGGGGGTGCAAGGATATGAGGAAGCGGTAGTTTTGTTTTTTTGGGGGGTTAGTTTTCTCCAATTCCCAAATCAACCATTGCCAGCCCAAAACCCATGTGCAGAGGAGAGGTATACTCGTGTTCTTGTTGGTGGTCTTCAGTCTCGTTCATCTAGTCGTCGCCGGGGGCGCTGGGGTCCGGTTAAGTCAATCCCGGAGTAAACGGGGGCGGGGTTGTCGTGTGAAAGGGGCCCGGGGCGGAGCAGGACCTGGGGCTAGGCCGCTTGGTTGGCTGGCTGGTCGTGTAAGCACGACCAGCCACGCATACGGTATCTGTAGGCTCCTGCACCACTCAAATGAGTTGATGAACACCCACCAGTTCACACGTTCACATGTCTTGAACCGGCATACAGATGCTGCAGCCCGGCGAAGCGGCGGTGTCCGCGTTGGCTGCTGGCTGGCAGCGCGGAGACATGCATGCGATGCCCATGCCCGTCCCGGTCCGAGTGGACGGCGAGTTCGAGCGCACCGCAGCGGAACGCGCTGCGCAGCGGGCGGAGCAGCGGCGGCGGCGCGAGGAGGCGATGCGCCAGCAACGGGTGCTGACGCAGCGGCATGTCGCGCAGCAGACGCGCCAGTACGGGGCGTCGGGAGCGCAGCGCTTCGCTGGTGGCAGCAGGCGGCGGCAGTGAGTCGTGGCTATATAGCAAGTGGCTCTTGCGCCGATGATGCGCCTGTGGTCATGGTTCAGCACCACGGTACCCCAAGCTTGCTGACGGGCTCAATACTGTGTGCTGTAAGATAGCAGGTGTTTGTATTGCAGGAGGCATTAGCTTTCGGAAGGCGCACTGAATGTTGATAGGCGGCGTGTCGCTCGAGTGGACAGTTTGATAGATACGTGCGCATAATACCGTACACTGGTTCAGCCCTGATTCCGCGGGCAAAACGGCCCAGGGCAAAACGGCCAAGGTCACGGGCACCTGCACGGCGTGCGAGGTCGAGGGGGAGGCGGGCGTCCCGGTGGTGAAGCGCTGGGAGGCCGGCGGCGTGCCGCTGTGCAAGACCCACTACGGCCGATGGATGAACTGGAAGCGGCGTGCCAGCACCCATAACCTGGCGCGACTGGCCGCGGCCATGAAGCGGTGCTGGGCGGTGCTGCGGAGCCGTTGACCTGCGGGTGTCTGGGGCTGCGGGGCGCGGGGGGCGCCTGCGGGTGCGGGTGCAGGGTTGGGCTGCTGGTGTGTCTTGCCCCTTCAGCGGCCTGCCCATTCAACTTTAGCTGCCCACGTCCTCAAGAGGCTGCTGTGCGCCCCGAGCTCCGCAACGCAACGCATGCAGGCGTTAGTACCGTAGTATGCACGCATGACACCATGTACTATATTGATAAACGGTATGCAGATAGATATGGCTGCTGTGTTAGGCTGGATCGGATTTGCTTTCGTATCTGGTTCCTTTATCCAGGTGCTTGTATAAGTAGTAGTGAATATTTTGCACGCGCCCGTGAAGAAGGCGTGGGAGGCACAAACGGATGGCGCAGGGTGCTTGGCAGGGTGCGCTGTGCACAGAGAAATGCTTGCTGTAGCACTAGCGGTTGATGGCTTGAGGCAGTGAACAAGCAGCGTGGGGCGCAAACCATGTGGGGCAGAGCAGTTTTACAGCCTTCATCGCGACGCATTGCACGCAGGGGGTCCTGATTCCACGTTCCTTGTTGCGACTTGCCAGACGGTTGTTCCGCGTTCTGCCACTTGTACACGCGCGCCGGCGCGCTGTCATGACCTGAGGAGTGACAGTGCAGATCTTGTGACAGACGTAGATTTGGGGTTTGGGGCGAAGGGGTAAGTGTCCGAGGTTGGTCAGCCCGGCACGGTGTATTGCATGGGGGACCGGAGTACGGTGTGCCGAGAGAGAGTATTTAGGTCGTGTTGGAGCGGCTTACAGCCGGCTCTCAATCCGATCCTAGGCGAGACCCTTCTATACGAGGGACCCGTCCCCTGGACGCTAAACTCAGTTGCTTAACATGTAAGCCCGAACGTGACTACGCTGCCCTCTCGCGCCGACGCAACGCTCCTGGTCTGCGACACCTAGGCCGACACGGCTATGCAGAGCCGTATATATGACTGCATACATCGGATTGAGCGACGGATCGGTTCAATGAACGTCGTACGGGCGTGTCAGCGCGCACACACCGGCCACAGCCTTATGATACGCTGGCCGGCTGGCGGGCAAAGGCTAGTACGCTGCCATAATACGCGGGGCCAAACCTACAAATAATGGGATGTTGGGATGCGCACCGTAGCTGCACCACTCCGGCTAGCTACCGTGGCCTACCGCCGCGGTGCCGCCTACTATGTTATGCTCGCCAGCAAAGACGTCTAACCAGACACCGGCAAGTCTCAACCTGCGCGGCTGCGCCGCTCTTTGGGCGGCGCCGCGCTTTCCTCCACGTGGCCATTCCCGCCCATGCTCGCCGCCGCTGCTGGGCCCGGGGTCGCTGCCACTGCTGGGCCCAGGGCCACCGCCGCCGCCTCTAAAACGTTACGGGTCGATGAGGGCTTGTAAGAGGAGATTCGTGGATGTGCGAGAAACAGGCACCGGCGGACGCTTACACGCGCGACGGGCCCATGGCATGTAGGGACAAGCGAGCGCCGGACCACGTTTTGACGGCAGGTTCGGCTCGAGAGCGGCTGACGGGCCCCAACCCTGTTCTGCTCATCCAGATTGGCAGTACAGCATGCCACATAGTTACCCCTGGTCAAACGTGCCACAATATGGTAGCCGCAATTGAATCAAACTAGCAAACACTTCCCCAAACATCCTCGGCACACGCGTGACAGCGCCAGCGGCGCGCCTGACACGACCCAGGCGTCGGCCGGCGACACCTCCTGAATGAATCTACCATAACATACCACATGTTTGTAACGTGCAAAACTTCCCTAAAAGCATGCAGTGTTTGGTCCGCAAAAAGGATACCAACGACAGGATCCTATTGCGCTCTTCCATGATCACGAACCCCTTGCACTCATGCTCGCCTGGCTCAGTGCCATTGTGGCTGCCGTTGAAGTCCCCCAGACGAACATACCCCATCGACTTGGCAATCCAAACCCTACCCAGAACTTCAATGCGTGGTCACCACACGATTATTTGACGATTGTCTCATCTCACCAGCTGAACACGCGCACGCCGCACGCGTGCACTTCGTTCGCGGGCTTTCCCACTACCACAGCCACAGCACACTATCACCCCCCAAACGCCTTACTGCGCCCTGTACTCGGTCTCGGACCGCCCGAAGCCCCCACCCTGGCTGTAGCCCCCGCCGCCCTCATGTGGCCCCACGTTGCCGCTGCCGCCGCCATAGTCACCGCCACGCACTGCATGTGACATGCTCCGCTGGCTTTGGCGCTGCGGCTGTGCCATGCTCTGGCGGTACGGATCCTGCATGTTGTAGCTGGTGCGCGGCACGCCGTCGCGGCTGGCCGCCATGCTCTTGCTCACTGGCAGTGGCCCCTCCTTGCTCATGCCATTGGTAGGCACGCCCGTCTCGCTGTCCTCATCGACCTCACGGATGGTGGGCGGGTAGTCGGCTTGCGAGCCGGCGTACATGGGGTTGGAGTTCATCGGCTGGTTGCTGGGCGGACCGGTCTCCGGCACATTCTGGAAGCCCAGCATCTGGCGCGGCGGGCCCAGGCACACCATAATCATGCCAATCAGCAGCGCCACCACGATAGGCACCGTGCGCACGATGGCGGCGTCGAACTTGGACGTGCCGTCCTTGGCGCCCGAGGGGAAGATGCACATGCAGACGGGGTTCGTGAACAGCATGATGAGCACGAAGGCCGTAGTAGAGAGCACCGCGTGCACGTAGTCCCGGATCTTCAGGTAGAACCAGTCGTACACGCGGTCCTTGTCCTCGTCCGAGGGCAGCGAGAAGCACAGCGGGCCGTAGAACGGCATGATGATGACCCAAAACTTTTGCCCATTAAATGCTGTATACGTGTCTGTGAACGACGCGAAGAAGCACGCGATGGAGAACAGCACCAGCATGGCGATCACCAGCGAGCGCTCCTGGTCCTGACAGTATGCGCTATCATTGATGACCAAGTTGGCCAGGATTTGGAAGATGGTGAGCGTGTGGGTGGGAAAGTAGTACGAGACACGGGTGATGGCGTCCATGGTGTCGTGGTCACCGTGACTGCGTCAGGGCTCCTGGCCACCAAAACTCTGATGTTAGATCCTCGCCGGCGCCGAGGTTTCTAGCGCCCGGGGCAGCCTGCGGGCAACGATTGCGCACAGGGGTCACGGCGTGGCGCGCGGACGTCGAAAAGCGGCGTGTGGTGTGGAGCCGCAACCCGGCTCCGCCTGCCCAGTCGTGCTCCTCCCCATACCCTGCGTGCCTCTCATCAGAATACTGGCACCCTTTCTGACCAGCAAAGCCCAGTCCAGGATCCAGGCTAGGGTACCCGCCCGAAGTTGGCATTTCGCACTCGCAAAGCCCCCACTCGGTGAGGCGCTGCCAGCACGCGGTTCCGGAACTCAGCTTTGACTAAATCACCCATAAATTCAAAGGAACGCAGCAAAAATTAAAGCAGGCCCGCGAGCTAAGAGCCTGCGCTTCTGCGCCTGGGCCCGACTCTCTGGCGCGCAGGCAAGTCAGCACGTCCTAAAATGCTTACCCTTACAGGCTCAATACTGCTCAAGCCCTGCAGCGCCGGCCCGCTGAGCGCACAGGCAGCTGCTCTTGCAGCAAATTGACTCCGACCTGCTAGGCGAGAACGTCAGGTCTTCACGCGGACGATACTTCTTGCGGTTAGCTACGTCTTAGGTCACGAGAAACACACTAGTCTTGTCAAAAGGCACAGGACTCAGTAAAGTCAACGGTTCCAGTCTGTTTGCGTCCGGCACATTTGCTTATTCGTGTCGCGTCGTTGTAAATATTTGATAACTGCATATCGACAGCAGGAGGCGATGTGGGGTTCACAAACTTAGCTGGCCGGACATGGGCCCGGCGGGATTGTCAAAGTTGGTAAGTCAGCTTTTCTGAAGCTAATTTGTTGTATCTTTGCAGTTTATAGCATACCCTTCCGCTTGCATCTGCTTTGCAAGGGCTGTCATGATGAAACTGGGGACCCTGGAGAACAATGGAGACACGGTCTAAGCGAAACAGACGTGACGAAGCACCCGAAGCCGCACAGAACACAACAAAAGAGGCTCAGCAAGGGCGGGGCGGCAAGGCTCCGCGGGGTGCCGGCAACAAGGGCCCTGGCCAGGCAGCAGCTGCACAGAAGGACAAGCAGATCGCCAGCGCAGCCGCGAGTCCGCCAGCTGAATCTCCTGCACAGGCAGCAGCAGGGCGTGCGACACGCAGTGGGCGAGGGGCATCTGCCTCGGCACCGACTCAACCGCCGCAGCAGCCCGTAAAGGGCCGTCGGACGAGGGCAAAAGCTCAGGAAGCGGCAGCAGGAGAAGAGCAGCCGAAGCCGCAGGCCGAGGCTGCTCCCGAGGGCCAGCAAGGAGTTCCGGGGTCGGGCGCCGAGGCCGCGCAACGGAGGCTTAGCCCCGGTGGACGGGGAGCACCCTCGCAACCAGACCAGGCGCGGGGCATGGCAAATCGGCAAGGGAGGAGCGCCATGGACGAGGACAAGGTGCGCGGGTTCTCGAGAAACGCCCGACTGCCATCGCATACCTCGAACAGCTTATGAACAGTGTCAAAATATGCGCAGGAGCTTGCTGAAATGTTTGCGCGCGGCGGAGCGGGCAGGTGAGTGGCAGCGTGGGAGCGAGGCACGCGGGCCACGCAGGACACGTCGGGCGGGCGCACCTGCCAATGCTGACGACAACGGACGCTCCCTCGTGCCCCTGCAGTGCGCTTCAGGGGCTGCTGAGGAAGCTGGGCGCGGGCTTTGAGGACGTGATGCCCATGGGCATGTCCGGCAGCCGCCTCAAGGTGGGGACGTGCCGTGGCGGCGGATGGATTTTGGGTGTTGGGTTGCCCCACCGCTAGGGTTCATGCGGGGGGGTGGAGCACTCAGGTATTTTGCGTACAGCCAACGCCCGTAAGGATGTGGGCAAGGTGGGCCTTGCATAATTTGCAGTGTGCGAGTCCATCCTGAATTGCGGCCATCCGGTTCCACAGGCGATCATGACGGGGCTGCGGCAGATGGACGATGAGGTGGCGCAGCTGTCCGCGCTGTCGGAGCTGAATGAGCTGCTGTCCATCTCCACGGAAGATAACCTGGCCACGTTCCCCATCGAGAGCATGGTGCCGCTGCTGGTAAGGAGTCCGGATGCGTGCCGCATGGCACATGCATGGCACATTCTTGACAGATGATCTTTACCGTCACTACGCCTAACTCCTACTGCCACCATCATCAACCCCCCCCAAACAAACAGATCCAGCTGCTGAACGCGGAGCACAACCCGGACATCATGCTCATGGCCGCCCGCGCGCTGACGTTCCTGGCGGACGTGCTGCCGCAGTCGTGCAGCGCCATCGTGCGGCACGGCGCCGTGCCGGCCTTCTGCGCGCGCCTGCTAACCATCGAGTACATCGACCTGGCGGAGCAGTCACTGCAGGTGGGGGCCGGCCTGGTGGGGGGTGGGGTTCGACTAGTACTTGAAGTTTGGCCCACAGCGGCGCCTCCTGTGTGAACGCGTAAGACAGCTCCGCGAGGACGGGTTCAGAAGCTGCTTGTTGGCGGGACTCGATTGCAGGCGCTGGAGAAGCTGTCGCACGAGCACTCGCCATCGCTGCTGCAGAACGGTGGACTGTTAGCGGTGAGTGGGAAATGGGGGCATTTGAACTCAATAATAGAGGTTGAAAAGTCACGGTTTTGGCGACAGTCGAGATTCCCGCCATGCTTAATGCGGTGCGGTTGCCCCATCTGCTTGCAGGTGCTGTCCTACCTGGACTTCTTCCCCACAGGCGTGCAGCGCACCGCCACCGCCACCGCGGCCAACATCTGCCGCTCGCTGACGCTGATGCCCTCGGCCGCCGCCAGCAGCACGGCACAAGCGGCGGTGAAGGAGGCAATCCCCATCCTCACTGGCCTGCTGCACTACTCCGTGAGTCTGCTTGAGGGAGGGTTACGTTGCCGACATGCTGTGCAGGGGCTGGGCGAGTGTGTTGCACGCCCACGTGGCGATATGCACAATCCCGTTGTTTCCCTGTCCCGCTGCTTTCGTCCTTTCCCAGGACGCCAAGGTTGTGGACAACGCCTGTGTGTCGCTGTCCTACATCGCGGAGGCCAGCGCGGGCCAGCCGGCGCTGCTGGAGGCGCTGACCTCGGGCGGGCTGGTGGGCCAGGCGCTGCAGCTGGTGAGCGGGGGCTGGTAGCAGGCGCCTAGGGACGTGATGGGTGGGTGGCTTGCGTGGCTGCGGGTGAAGGTGCTCTGGGCACTGGGTTGAAGCGGGCCAGGTGGGAGCGACATGCACAGCTGGGCGTCCACCGCGCCGGCTGTTCCACTGCCGCCTGCCGTGACTGCCCTCGGTTGCCCCGCTTGCCCACATCCCAGATCGGCCTGAGCGACACGGGCGCCATGACTAGCCAGCTGAGCCTGTCCACCTACTACGGCCTGCTCAAGCTGCTGTCCACCGCCGCCGCCAGCAGCGCCACTGTCGCCACCACCCTGCTGGGCGCGGGCGTGCTGGCCACCACCCGCACGCTGCTGGCCACCTCGCCGCTCCTCATGGCGGGGCCGGGTGGGGCGGGCGCCTCGGCGCTGCTGCGCACGCCCGACCAGCTGTACGACGTGATGGGGCTGCTGCACGAGGTGCTGCCGCCCGTGCCCGACTCGCAGTCGCTGGTGGCGGCGGGCGCGGCGGTGGAGCTGCCGGGGCAGGGCAGCGCGGCGGGCGGCGGCCGGGGCTCGGAGCTGCAGGCGTACCTGGCCGCGAACCCGCCGCTGACGGCGCAGCTGTGCGGCGAGATCCTGCCGCTGGTGCTCAACAGCTACAGCGCCACAGTGATGCCCGAGGTGCGGCCGCTGTGAGATGCGACGTTAGAACTGTTAGAATGTAGATCAGCTGCGAGCGGGCCGCGGTCAAATGGTTTGGGCTGCCCGGGCTCACGGGGGGCACCCATTGTGCGTACCGGTCGCCCCTCCGCCCTCAACGCTGACGGCTGCGTTGCCGTGTGGGCTGTGGCGCGCAGGTGCGGGCCCGGGCGCTGCGTGTGCTGCTGCAGGTGCTGACCGCCTGCCCGGCGGCCCAGCTGCGCGAGTCGCTGCGGGACCTGCCGCTGGCCAGCTTCCTGGCCTCGCTGCTGGCGGGCCGCGACACGCCCACCTGCGCGGCGGCACTGCACTGCAGCGAGGTGCTCATGGCGCAGCTGCCGGACGTGTTCCAGCACGTGTTCCTCAAGGAGGGCGTGGCGCACGCCATCGAGCAGCTGGCGGCGCCGGCCGCGGCGGGGGCGTCGGGCGCGGGGTCGCCCGCGCCGCCGCTGCCACTGGCTGCGCCCCCCAACGCCCGCCGCGCGCCTTCGCCTACCGCAGAGGAGGGCCGGCGTGGTGAGCACCCTATGCAAACAATGGGATGGGGAGCTGGACATGATCTCTGGGGTAGAGCGTCACAGCTTTGTCACACGCGTTTCCCGCGGTACGCAAGCCACCGCGGCTGCTGTCTGCCCCACTACGCTTCGCACACCATTCTTGCGATCCCTCCTGCCCACTACAGTGACGCGCTCGGCCAGCGCCCGTGATGACAAGGGCGCAGCCGGCGGTGCCAGCCCGGGCGCGCCGCTTGCGGCCACCGGCGCAGCGGCCGCGACTGCGGGTGCCGCTGCGTCTCGCACTATCCCCAGCAGCCCCGGCGGCCTCACGCTGCGTGCGTCGCTGGCATCCCGGGCGCTGCGCTTCCAAAAGGCCCACTACGACGCTGGCTGCGGCGCGCCGCAGACGGAAGGCCTGCTGCAGGTGCGGGCGCTGCTCCAGCGGCTGCCGGCGGCGCCCACCAGCACCCTGACCGAGCTGCTGGCGCTCATGGCGGCCAGCTGCGGCAGCACCGCCGCCAGCACCGGGCCGTCGCCGGTGGCGGGCGGCGCGCCTTCCGGGGGCGTGTCGGTGTTTGAGCTGCTGAACAGCGGTGAGAGCAGCGAGGGCAGGGGTTTGGACCACTTGCCGTCTCTGCAAGCTGTTGGCTTGCTCAGGCAGGCTCTCCGGTTGTGTGATGGCTGCTGCCTGCTTGTGCCACATGCCCGCCGCAACCGCAGGTGCGGTCAAGTCGCTGTACGAATTCCTCACTGGCGCCGACCTGCCGGCCGCGGCGGCGGGTTCCGCAGCGGCGGCTGACGAGCGCACCAACGCAGTGCTGCGCCGCATCGCCGCCCTCACGCGCGCCGGCCTCACACCCGCCGCCGGCTCGACCTGCAACCCGCCGCTGGTGGGGCTGGTGCGCAAGCTGCAGGCAGCGCTGTCCAGCTCCGAGAACTTCCCCGTCTACCACGGACGCGCCGCGCCGCCGTCAGGCTCGGGCAGCTTCCGCAGCGGCGGCATGTACGGCGGTCGCGGCGGCAGCGCGGGCAGCGCGGGCGGCGCGATGCAGCCCGGCAGCCTGAGCAGCGGGCTGTCCATGCTGACGCACCCCTTCAAGCTGCGCCTGTGCCGCCACAGCTCCGACAACAGCCTGCGCGACTACTCCACCAACATCGTGCTCATCGAGCCGCTGGCCACCATGGCCGCCATCGAGGAGTTCCTGTGGTCGCGCGTCTACCGCGGAGTGGCACCAGGCTCGGCGCCGCCGCCGCCACAGCCGCCGCAGGCACAGGCGCAGCAGCCCGCAGCGGACCAGCGCCAAGCAGCGGCGCCGGCTGGCGCAACAGCCGCTGGCGGCAACGCGGCGGGCGCAGCCGACACCACCGGTGCCGCGGGCGCCGGCGGTGGCGGCGGCAGCGCGGCGGGCACCCGGTCGCACCCCATCCCGGTGGATGATGGCGCTGGCAACCGCCGCGTCACGCGCGCACAGGCGGCGCGCGAGCGCGCGGAGGCGGAGGCCGCGACGCGCAGGACTGGCGCGGTGCCGGTGCCCACGCGCGGCAACCGGCGCAGTGCTGGCGGCGCCACGGGAGAGGCGGGCCCGGACCAGCGCATGGCTGACCCGGCCGATGAGCTGAAGGAGGCCGGCCGGCTGGGCCGCCGCCACAGCGGCCGGCGCGAGGCGGGCGCCGCCGGGTCGGGCGCGGGCGCGGGCGACCAGCTGGGCGACAGCAGCGACGTGGAGCCCGAGCCGGAGGTGGACGACGGCCACGACAGCGGGGACGGGGATGCGGACATGGACGACGCGGCCGGCGGCGGCGACGCCATGTTTGATGAGGATGATGA
Organism: Chlamydomonas incerta; assembly: GCA_016834605.1. NCBI lineage: Eukaryota > Viridiplantae > Chlorophyta > Chlorophyceae > Chlamydomonadales > Chlamydomonadaceae > Chlamydomonas > Chlamydomonas incerta. Next base: position 3,335,553 of record JAEHOC010000006.1, on the reverse strand, counting down.
AGACTTTGACGATGACGCAATGGAGGGCGACGACGGTGAGACGAGGTTTGGCTGTTGGAAGAAGGGGCCTTGCAAGTTGAATGGCTGCGACACGCGATACGGGAGTGCACGTAAGCAATGCAATCTTCACACTGACGTGTGGTGGGCGTCTGATGGGTGGCTGCTGGCTGTCTTGCATCTGCCCCGCCACTCTGCAGGCGACGCCGAGCTGGGCACCATGACGGTGCACGATCTGCACGTGGACCAGGACCCGGCCCGGGGCACGCAGCCGCCCGCAGGGGCGGCAGGCTCTGCGCAGCAGCCGGCAGGCGTGGGAGCACCTGCGGCCAAGCCAGGCGCGCCCGCCGCCGCCGCGGCGGCTACCACCCGGCCCACCGGCGCATGGGGCAGCCGCGCGGCGGGAGCTGCCGCGGGCGCTGCGGCTGGCGGATCTGCTGCGGCCCCCGCACCTGGCGGCGCCGCCGCACCCGGGGCTGCGGGTCAGGGCTCGGGCAGCGCAGCCCGGTCCGCCGCACACGAGGCCGCCCCTGCTCGCATGGTGTTCGTTCTGGGCAGCGGCCCCAACGGCAGCGGCGGCGCCGCCGGTGAGGAGCGGCAGCCGCTGTCCTCCGCCTGCACTGTGTTCCAGGCTATCCAGCAGCTGCAGAACCAGCAGCAGCAGCAGGCGGGCGGCGAGGACGGTGACGAGGACGGCGAGGAGGAGGGCGGCGGCGGCCAGCGCCGCAGCCGGCGCCTATGGGAGGAGATTCACACCCTCTACTACCGCCCCGCCACGCCGGCGGACGCGGCAGCAGCAGACAGCACTGCGGGCCAGACGTCCACGGGACGCGGCGCCACCGAGCCGGGCAGCTCTGCTGGCGGCAGTGGGCCTCTGGGCCGCTGGACCAACACGCCGCTGCGCGAGCTGCTGTCGCCGCGTGTGCCGTCCGAGCTCTCCTGCAGCACCACCTGCCGCGAGGTGCTGGCGCTGCTGGCGCTGCTGGAGGCGGTCAACCGGCTGGGGCCGCGGGCCTGCGCCGAGCTGGATGCGGCGGGGGCGGGAGGCGCGGAGGAGGAGGCTGCGGGGCCGTTGGAGGCCACACGCCACGCTGCGCGGGACGAGTTCGTGTCCGCCAAGCTGTCGTCCAAGCTGGGCCAGCAGCTCAAGGTGTGTGCGGTGGCGCGCGAACGAGGGCGCAGAAGCCTTGACAGTGCGTGTGTGCCGGGACAGTGCCGTACAGGATCGCTGCGTGCAGTAGTCAAGGTAACCCCGACAATTCTCACCACCGCCTAACGCACTGCGCCCCCCGACAGGACGTGCTGGCCATCTGCGGCGGCGGCATGCCCGGCTGGTGCAACTTTTTGGTGGGCCCCTGCCGCTTCCTGTTCCCGTTCGAGATCCGCAAGCGCTACTTCTACTGCACCGCCTTCGGCCTGGGCCGCGCGCTGCAGCACATGCAGCAGCTGCACACCGCGGAGGCGGGCGGCGCACTGGCGGCGGCGGCCGACCGGGACGGGCGTGAGCTGCGGGTGGGGCGGCTGCAGCGCCAGAAGGTGCGCGTGTCGCGCAAGCGCATCCTGGAGTCCGCTGCCAAGGTGATGGAGCTGTACGCGCGCAGCCGGGCGGTGCTGGAGCTCGAGTACTTCAACGAGGTGGGCACCGGCCTGGGCCCCACCCTGGAGTTCTACACGCTGCTCAGCCACGAGCTGCAGCGCAAGGACCTGGGCATGTGGCGCCACGAGGAGCAGGATGACACGCAGAAGCAGAAGGACAAGCAGGCGGCGGGGCCCGGCGGCGAGGACGGCGCCAAGTCGTCGGCGCCCACGCCCGCTTCGCCCGACCGCATGGACGTGGACGGCGGGCCGGGCGCCGCTGTGGCGGTGCAGGGCCAGAGCGGCAGCACGCCGCCGCGGGTGCAGTCCGGGGCGATGCTGGTGACGGTGCCGTCGCGGCGGGGCGAGGCCGCCAACCACGACGAGTGCGAGTACGTGAACGCGCCGTGGGGCCTGTTCCCGCGCCCGCTGCCGCCCGCCTCGGCTCCGGGCGCTGGCGGCGCTGCCGCTGCTGCCGCCGCCGCCAAGGTAATTGAGCATTTCCGGCTGCTGGGCCGCACGCTGGCCAAGGCGCTGCAGGACAACCGGCTGCTGGACCTGCCCCTGAGCCACGTGTTCTTCGCCGCGGGTGAGGCAAGGGGCATGGGTTGCAGGCAGTGACCTTTCCTGGCACCCGGGGGCCCATATGCGCTCTGAGAGCGCGGATGCCACGCCGCCCCGCACACGCGAGCACAGATTTAAGCAAGCGCGTTCAGGGAGGGAGTACGGTAGTCCAGTCCATCAACCCCAAACCAACGGGAGAGCGCAGAGCCGGGTTGCATCGGGGCAAGGAGCCTGATCGGGTATACGATGACAGCGCCCGCAACCCCATCTGCACACACCAGTCACTGGCACGACCTCCAGGCATTGCTTAAGCCTGACCTCCCGCGCAACCCGCCTGACCCACAGCCCTGGGCAGCCCGCTGGACATGTGGGACATCTCCCGCTTCGACCCCGGCCTGGGCGCAACGCTGGCGCGCCTGCACGCGGCGCTGGTGGCGCACCGGGCGGCGGGCGGCACGCCGTCGGCGCCGCTGCTGGTGGACGGCGTGCCGCTGGAGGACCTGTGCATCACCTTCGTGCTGCCGGGTGGGTGCCAGCTCGCAGCGCCGGGAGGGCGGTACTTGTTGTGGTGGTGCTGGGTGACCTGAGCCGGCGGTGTGGGCGGGGGGGGGGTAGCCGTCCATGAGACGGTGTTTGAGACATAATTTGAAGTGCCGATGTCCAGTGGTACAGCGGGAAAGCGTCATACCGTTTGGGGGGCTCGGATCATCACGGCATGCGCCAGGCACGCGGTGGCTGACACGCGGCTCCGCCGTCCCCTCTATGCACACGCAGGCCAGCCCGACTACCCGCTGCGCCCCGGCGGCGGCGACGTGGTGGTGTCCACCGCCGAGCAGCTGGGCGAGTACATGGAGGCGGTGACGGACGCCACGCTGGGCGGCGGCATCGCGGCGCAGATGGGCGCCTTCAGGGAGGGCTTCAACGAGGTCTTCAGCCTCAGGTGGGTTCGGTTGGGGCCACACAAATGACGGCTTGCCAGTCTGCCCGTGTTTGTTCGCAACGGCTGTCGAGGGCACCGGGGATGTCTTATCGTCACTTCGCTGTGGGCCGCCGCCTAACCGCTGTGTGCGTACTGGTAAACCGCGTGTGTGCCCCCGGCGCGCAGCACGCTGTCCATCTTCAACGAGGACGAGATCGAGGTGCTGCTGTGCGGCAGCGGCGAGCGCTGGACGCTGCAGGCGCTGAGCGAGGCCATCAAGTTCGACCACGGCTACACGGGCAACTCACCGCCGGTCAAGTGAGTGCTGTGCGCTTGCGCTGGGTTGCGGGCGATTCGCAGCATTCATGGGTCTGGATCGGCGGTCGAACACGTGGCCACGGTTGTGTGACGCGCATCATCAGCCTTGATTACCCGACTCGCCACCGCACTCCATCTCATGCACGCCATCTCGCCTGCCTCGACCCTTCGCCGCTGCGCGCTCCGCCGCCGTCGCCGCCGCCCCAGGTACCTGCTGGAGATCCTGTCCGAGCTGGAAGCCGCCGACCAGCGCGCCTTCCTGCGCTTCGTCACCGGCTGCCCGCGACTGCCGCCCGGCGGCCTCACGGCGCTGCAGCCGCGGCTGACGGTCGTGCGCAAGCACCCCAGGTGCGCCGCTGCGCTGTTGCATGAACCTGCTGGGCCGGGACCGGTGCCGCCCTACCTACCTGTTTTGCGAGTAAGTACAGTTGGTGATGTCCTTGATCACACTCGCCGGCTTGCCCTCTCCCCGCTCCTTCGTCCTGCAGCAGCGGTGACGGCCCCAGCAACGGCCCCACGCCTGTGGGTAGCTTCCAGGAGGCGGGCCTGGGCGGGGCGGGCGCCATGTGCGGGGCGGACGCCGACCTGCCGTCCGTTATGACGTGTGCCAACTACATCAAGCTGCCGCCTTACAGCAGCAAGGCCGTTATGGCAGCGCGCCTTATGTACGCCATTCGAGAGGGCCAGGGCTCCTTCGATCTGTCGTAAGCGCGAGGAAAGAGATGGTTGCGTGGATGAAATTGAGTACGGTAGGCACGGAGTGCGCGCACGGAATTGTGCAGTGGCACAAAGGCATCGCAGGCTTGTGTACGCGAAGGGGATGAACTGGCAAAGGGCCTAGGCGCCACGTAGGCAGGCAGGACTGTCCAGCGTGTTGCGTGCTGTTGCTGGGGCGCAGGCTGTCATCGTAGGTGCAGGTGGCGTAGGCATGAGCAGGGGTGCACGGCAGCGTCGGAGTTGCGTCGCGCAGGAGTGTTTTGCGGTAATGGTGCGACAATACGTATTGGGTACAAACAAAGGCACAGTCCTAACGTTTGGACTAGAAGAATGCGGGACCAATCTCCGGCTCAGGGAAACCCTCCCTTGCTCACTGTCAACCGGCCTCGACGCTGGTCACAGCGCTTCGCGCCTTTGTAACTTCGTTCACAGCGCATTGCCTACGCCCGTCAGAGCCGCATCGTTGCTATGCCGCAGCACTTGTACACTGCCACACCCAATCAATGCCTACTCCCTTAGGGGTCGACGCCGCACAGGCTGTGGGCAGGGGTGGCGGGTGGGGGGGGGCGCGCGAATCGAGAACTCTATGGCCGATGGGTGTGCCCACTGCATCAGGGATGCGTGACAGGTCGGCGGTGATTGCGCAGTGTTCGTTGTGGCAACAGGGAAGAGGGATTCAGGCACGTCGTTCTGAATTGGGGCCATGCCTGTCAGTGCCTGCGCCAGCGCGCCATGCATCGGGGTCGTGATGGGGATTCACGTCATCGGCTCATCGCATTGGCACGGCACAGTCGCACAGAACCCCACGGCGCAGAACCCCACCCACACAGGCACACACAAAGTACCCGTGCCCCTTGCCTGCACGCGTCCCCGCCCCATGCCTTAGACCACACACAGCAGAACTATGCCCGGTCCCTTTGAGGTGTGGCGAAAGGCAGAGCATTGGCAGAAGCGGAATATCGTCGCCAGCGCCGTGTTGCTCGCGTGGGCCGGCGTGCTATATGTGAGTATTCCAATGCGGGAAGCTGTGTTGGAGCGCCAATGCCCCTGAGGGCCTTGAATCCGCGCACTCAGTCCTACCCTTTTTTGCTGTCCAGTGGGACCACACCCGGCTGGCAAAGGACCCGGAAGTCCGCAAGCGATTCAAGCTGGACGAGGAGAAGGAGCGAGACTACTAGGCGGAATTTACAATTTTCGGCGAAATGGCGCCGTTTGACCCTAGCCGCGTGCCCTAGGTCGTATCCAGCACGCGATATCGCAGCAATGCTATTCCCACGCTGTGGGGCTGTGATACCACGAGCGACTGGCTCGATTTGTCTACTGTAACATGCGCAGGTCAACAAGTTCCTTTGTAACGACACTGTGTGAAATGTCCTAACCATACGCCGTCCAACAATGCAGAAACAGCACCAGCCCGGCACAGGCCGTCGAGAGCAAAATAGCAAAACAGCTCCCGCGCAGTCCCGCAGCAGGCTCACGCGTTGCGTCAAAAGTCCAGCGTCAACACCAGCAGTCTGTCAGCGAAGCAAAACGTTTGCGAGAGATATCGGCCCCGGAGCCGCGCCATGTGTGTCCTGTAGGCCCCGGACACAGCGAAAGCGCGCTCCTCGTGGCCCAACCGCAGCGCCAAAGAGCCAAGCTACCGGCTTTTGAGCGGAATGGCGCCGTAGCGTGGGCGAGTCGGCGTCACTGTAGCGCAGGGCTGGTCCCGTCCCGCGAACGGCGTTGGCGTTGCGTAGCTGTTGGGCGTCCGCACCGGGTGCGGCGACACCATGTGAGAGGGTGGTGGCCTGCGAGCACCAAGACAGCAGCGAAAGAGAGAGGGCGTAAGCGGGCTGCTGCGGTGGACGGAGGGTAGCAAGGCAACGGCACTGCGGAAATGGCGGGGAGCGAACGTGCCTGCGAGGCGCCGGCGAGGCGCCAAACTTGACTGGAGTCGCCATGTCGTGCTGGCTGGCGCTGTTGAGCGCAGGTGCCGGGCTAGCGGGCGCTGCTAGCCCGGGTTGTGACCCGCTAGCTTCCCGGTGCCGCGCGAAGTGCCGCTTGAAGCAGTCCGAGCCGCACAATACCGCCCCGGTCTCAGCACCGGCTTTGATACAAGCAACGCACTCCATAGCAGCGGGACTGGCGCACAAGGAGCAGCATTCCGAGGTCATTTCAGTAGGGTTTCCTATGCTAGCGAGCGTCAAGGTAAGTGTTGTGTATGCAATGCGTGGCTGTTGTCGTCATGCTTTATGTAGACGACAGACTACAAGCGCGCTCCCCAAAGCCCTGGCGCCGGGGGTCGGTGTTCCCATGCAGGCACTGAAGCACCCTGCCCCGATGCCCGGTCAGGCCCGACGCCCCCCCCCCCAACGACCTAGTAAGCCACATAAAAGTTCATAGCAGAAACAATACATCCCTGTCACAAGCATGATATTTCGTTGTGTAGCGTCATCCGCTTCCGCTACGTTGCTGCTGCTGTATGCAATCCTGCAAACCCCTCTGGCCCATCGCCTGCAAACCTCACACTACCCCGCGCCGCCCCAACGCTGACCATCACGCCTTATCAGTTGTCCTCCGGTACGTTATGAGCAACATTGATGTCTTCATAGCCGCTGCTTCTTGTCCTGCTGCCACAACCGCCATGAGCCACCCCTGTCTACCCCGCCGCCGCCCGCGGCCCCTCCGCCGCCGCCGCCGCTGCAGTACTCGCGCATGTTCCGCTCCTCGGCGCGCGCCTTGGTGTGCAGCCGCACGTCCGCCGTGTGCTCCTGCAGCAGGCTCACGAACACGGCCGCGGAAGTGGGCAGCCGCGCGCGGCCGCGGCTCTGCAGCAGCTGTATGCCGGTGGCTGCGGCGTTGTAGCGGAGCACCCAGGAGCAGCTGGGCACGTCCAGGCCCTCCTCCGCGGCGGAGGTGGACACGAGCACCTTACAGCGGGGGCGGCCGCTATTGTCCTGTGCAACAAGCGACGTGTACAACAGACGTCCACAGGGGCGTCATGTGGGCGTCATGGGAGCAACACGGGCAGGGGCCGGTGAGGCGTGTGACAATCACACTGCTTCAGGCCCGGGTAGGTGCTTGCCCACTTGCGCACGCACCTGACGAGGAGGCTCTCAGGGCGCCAGGACCCGTGCTTGCCATCTCACGCGCACCCACAACTGCCTTGCCACTCGCACACCTTGCTAGTACACACGCAAACACAAGGCTCTTACCCCCCGGGGAGCCGTACGCGGCCCGCACGCTGCCTGCCGCATCCTGTCGCCACTAACCGCCCCCATGCCGTCGGCGCCTGCCTCTTAACCCTCTCTGACCCCGTACCCACCCACCCCACCACTACCACCACCCCACCACCCCACCCCACCAACCCCACCTTAAACAGCCGCAGCACCTGCTGCTGCTCGCTGCCGCTCATGCCGCGGCCGTGGCGGTCCTGCTGCTGGTCCAGGGCGGTGCGGCGGCCGGCGGCGCTGCCGTGGCCCACCAGCTCGTACACCTGGGGGCGCAGCCGCATGCGGCACACGGGCATGGCGCCCTCCAGATGTCAGGGCGCGGCGCCGCCGCGTGTTCCGCGGCGTGTGTGTCCCAACAGCCCCAACAGGCTAACCGAGTGAACGGCCCATCACATTCCTCCATCTCCTACCACCCTCCCACACACGCAGATACACGCACACTCGCACCTCAACGTGCTCCAGCTGTGCCGTACGGCGGATCATGTCGGCCAGGTGGTACACGGCCTGGCGGGGTGGGTGGGTGGGGGTGATGGGTGTGCATGCACGTCTGTGTTTACGTGCGTTGCAAGGCGATACCCGCCATTCATACGGGGCAGCTAGTACAACCCCCAACAACGCTTTGTCGGCACGTCCGCACCACACGCACCTGTCGTGTCTTGACAAACACAATGCCGTGGTAGCAACCCCCTTCGCCGCCGCCCCGGTAGCGCTGCGACTCGTGGCAGAGCAGGCGGAGCGAATTCGGTCACGTGGCAGGGCGTGCGGAGCGAATTCAAATGGCAAGTTGGGGAAGGCACTGGTGGTGCAGCCGCTGTCCAAGGCCGAGCTGTCACCGCCCACAGCCCGCAACGCGGCATACACACAAGCGGCACACGGCGTGATCCGGTGGCCACATACTATGACAGACTCATAGACACGGACACGGACACGGACATGTGTGCCATGCGCCAAACTCCTCCCCCTCCCCCAAACACACACACTTACCTGCAGGAACTCGACCAGAGCCCAGTACTTAGGGTGGGTGGTGGCCTGGATTGTGGGGGGCGGGGGCAGTTGGCAACAGGACCTGCTGATGTGCGGTCGTATCACTCGCATGCGCACACCCACATGTCGTCACGCCTGGACGTGGCGGTGCCTGGGCGTCGCTGGGTACGGCACGCAGGGATGGGCCAACCGGCACGACACGTACAGACGCGAATGACCGGCTGCGGCTTACCTCCTGTCCGCCGCGCAGGACGTGTGTGCATGGTATGTGTGCCACAAGGTCAGGTGTGGGAATAGAGGGAAGTCAAGTCACCGACACGGAGGATATGAAACAGACGGGCAAGAGGCTTTGCGTGCGCGAGCTTCAGCTGCAACCCTGCCTGCGGCTTGCTGTGCGGGCACATTGCAGCACTCCAAGCACGTGCAGCAGCCCACGCAGCAGCACCTCCTGCCCCCCGCCCCCACGCCCGGCCCCCCACAATGGTTGATTTGGGAATTGGAAAAAGTACCCACACACACCCCACACGCACCCCATACGGTACGTACACACCTGCAGCGCGCCGGACGCGAAGCAGCTGCGCACCAGCTGCACCGCCAGCGGCAGGCCCGATGCCGGCCCCGGCCCCGCCGGCCCCGCGTCCCCGGCCGGCAGCACGCACCCGTCGCCCTCCACCTGGCCGGCGCAGGGGAGGGCGGGCACAGGGGAGGTCCACCAGTCAGCCACACCGCCTTGCGCCACAACAGCAGGGGCTTGCCTGGTGACCCACTAACCACTGCAACACGCACGCGCACGCGCACGCGCACGCGCACACGCACACGCACGCGCTCGCGCACGCGCACACGCACACGCACCAGCAGCTCGCGGGTCAGCGCCGACACGCGCAGCGCCACGTCATTGCACCTGCGCATGCCAGCAGGCCAGCCGGGGTCACGGGGTCAAGTAAGTGTCAAGGGGGCGCTACCTTGAGCTGGAGGCCTGCCAGCAAGACAGCAGCCCTTCCAAACACACATTCACGCGAGGTCCGCCGGACTGCCCCCCCCGCCTTGTCTAGTTCAGCTTGCTTTAGCTTGGGATGGTATTCACAACCCGCCCCCGCCCCTTGCCACTTGCCTGTTGCCAGGCTGGGGCCCGGTGCTGGCCGCCCGCAGCTCCGCCGCCGCGGCCGCCAGCTGGTGCGCACTGGGCAGCCCCAGCCGCCGGGCCGCCGCACTCAACTCCTGCAGCAGTGGCGGCAGCGGCGGCTCACCAGGACCACCACCACCCCCATCCACTGCGCCGCCGCCGCCACTGCCGTCGGCCTCGTCCTCGTCACTGCTCGCGGGCCGGAGAATGCGCGCCACAGCGGCGGCATATGCGGTGCTGCCGCCCGCTGCCCCCTGCGCCGCGCGCGCCGCCTCCAGCAGCTGCGCCTCCTCCTGCACCAGCGCCACGGTCTTACGTGCCAGGTAGGTGAGTGCAGCCTCATAGCCTGTGGCGCCAGGAGGAAGGGGAGTGGGCGCAGGGGGCGCAGCCGTCAGCAGTCTGCCGAGCCACGCGCAGCTTCATGCGCTCACAGTCATTGGGGGCCCTTGGGTGCCAGATGATCTCTGACCCGTGCACGGCAGGCAGCCGCCCCACCGCACACGCACACGCTGCCCACGCTGCCCACACCGCCCACACGCACCCGCCTCCTCCACCAGCTCGGTGCACTTGCGCAGGAGGTCCAGCAGCCGGCAGGCCAGGGCCAGGTGCGGGCACGTGTACCTGGCCGCAAACTCCCGGGCGGGGGCCAGCCACTGTGCGCACACAGGCGTGGGGATTCAGGCGTACAGCTGGGGCCGGGCAGGCAAGCAGGTAGTCCGCCGGTGGGCAGGTGGGCAGCGGGTGCGGTCATCCGCAGGGTGGAGGCAGGGCCATCCGCGGGTGGAGGCAGGCGAGCAGAGGCGCGCATGGGGTGCACACACCCCTGGCGCTTGGCGCTCGCTATAGGAACTCCTACTGCAGGCCCTGCGTGACGCCCTCTCTCTTTCGCTGCTGTCTTGGTGCTCGCAGGCCACCACCCTCTCACATGGTGGCGCCGCACCCGGTGCGGACGCCCAACAGCTACGCAACGCCAACGCCGTTCGCGGGACGGGACCAGCCCTGCGCTACAGTGACGCCGATTCGCCCACGCTACGGCGCCATTCCGCTCAAAAGCAGGTAGCTTGGCTCTTTGGCGCTGCGGTTGGGCCACGAGGAGCGCGCTTTCGCTGTGTCCGGGGCCTACAGGACACACACATGGCGCGGCTCCGGGGCCGATATCTCTCGCAAACATTTTGCTTCGCTGACAGACTGCTAGTGTTGACTCCGGACTTCTGACGCAACATGTATGCAAACGCTGGGTTGCCGTATGCAAGGCTGCATGCACAACCACAACGCAGGCGCAACACCAGCCGCCCGCTCCCCCCGACGCACGCACGCACCTGCCCCAGGGTGTCCAGGCGAATGGCCAGGGCCTTGTCCCGTGCCGCGGCGCCCGAAGACGCCGCCACCGCGGACACAAGGTCCTGTCGCCGGTGCGGGTGTGGGTGTGGGTGCGAGGCCGGAAGCACTTGGCAGTCGGTAGTTTGGGCGACAGCACACGAGTGGGGTGCCCAAAGCCCCCAGGGGTCAGACCCACCTGCTGCAGCTGACGCAGCTCGAACGTGGCATGGTGTCCAGATTGCCGCAGCCGCTGCAGGCCCAGGCCTGTGGAGCCACACATTGGATGGCACCCCCCGGACCAGAAAGTCAGGGCATGAGATCGGCTGCTCAGCCCCACACGGCAGTACGTCGAGATGCTCTTTTGGGTCAGGCAGGGTCAGGCAGGGGGCCGCGCTCCCACACGCACACGAGGGGCCGCATGCGCCACACGCACCTAGGTCTGCTGCGGCCTTGAGCGCGAACTCCTGTGGGCGTGTGGCAGCGAGGTGCATGCCGCGGTCATGGGGGGGGGGGGCGGCGGTGCATGTGAGGGGCGGCAACGCCGTGTAATACTGACACGCTTTGAGCACCATCGGCAGCCGCACTTATGCAGCGCGCCGCCTCCAGAGTCCCCAGCGCAGCCATTCACGTCCCCCGCCCCGCCCCGCCCCGCCCCGCCCCGCCCCGCCCCGCCCCCATCACAGCCCGCCTCCTTCGAGCACGGCATTGGACAAAACTACCCACCCCACCCCACTGCACCCCACCCCATCCCACACCCCCACCCCGGCCCGCCTCCCTCACTCACGCCCGCCCGCCCGCCCGCACCTGCAGCACCTGGCCCATGGCCCGGTCGGCCGCCCGCTGCGCCACCCGCACCTCCTCCTGCGCAGGCTCACACAGCATCCCCGCCGCCGCCGCCGAGCCCCCGGCCTCCGCCTCCGCCGCCGCCGCCTCTGCCTCCACGCGGTGCAGCCGCGCGCCCAGCAGCCCCAGCAGCGCCGACATGCGCACGCGCAGGGCGGCCTGCAGGGTGAGCCGGGCCGGGCCGGGCCGGGCCGCGCCGAACACTCGTTAGCGGGGGGGCCGGGAGGGCAGGCCCCTACATGGCCTTGTGCCCCTGCATGGGCTGGGGCTGGGGCTACAGCCCACGAGCCAGCCAGGCGCCCTAGCCAATGCAGATGACCCAGCCATTGCCATGACACGCACCCACACACCTCCACTCACCATGCTTAGCTCGCTGGCGGGGGAGGCCGTCACCCCCAGCACCCTGGGGCCGTCGCCGCCGCCGTCGCCGCGGTCACGTGCGCTGGGGGCGTGGAGGTGCAGGTGGCCCAGCACGCGGGCGTAGGGGTGGTCGTCGTGGCAGTGGTGCGCCTCGTCCAGCACCTGGGGAGGGGGGTAGTAGTAGCAGGCGCAGGGACAGGGGCAGGGGCAGGCGTTGACAGGAGGGTGGGTGCAGGCGTTGCGGGGTACTTGTGTGCCGGCCCCAGCACAAAACACTGAATGTGCATCGTGCTCGCCTTGCCAGTTCCAGTTCCAGTTCCATCCTCAGCCGCGCGCGGCAACCGTACTGTCACGCACCGGCCCCCGGCCCCCCGCCCTTCCGCCCTTCCTCCCTTCCGCCCTTCCGCCCTCCTGCCCTCCTGCCCTCCCGCCCTCCCGCCCTCCCGCCCTCCCGCCCTCCCGCCCTCCCGCCCTCCCGCCCTCCCGCCCTCCCGCCCTCCCGCCCTCCCGCCCTCTCGCCCTCCCGCCCTCCCGCCCTCCCGCCGCCCCCCCCGCCGCCCCCGCCCCGCACGCTCCCGCCCCCCCCCCCGCCCGCCTTCCCGCCCGCCCCCTCCCTCCCCCACCAGCAGGTCCAGCTGGCGCGTGGCGGCGTGGCCCTGCTGCAGCAGGTTGAGGAACGAGGCCGCGGTGGCGACCACCACCCAGTGGCCGGGGGCGGCACCGCCGGGCGCCCCCCGCCGCCCGGTGTCCTGCAGCACGCGGCTCCACACCTCCCGCGACAGGGGGTTGTCAGAGGAGAAGTCGCCGACCTGGGTGCGCGGCAGGGCCGCCCGCCGGTAGTACGCGGCGTGCTGCGCGGTCAGGACCACAGTGGGCACCAGCACGACCACCAGCGCACCCGGCGCGGCGCCGGCGCGGGGGCGGGCGGCCTGCTGGGCGCGCGACTCGACCAGGGCCCTGCAGCGCGGTTGGGCAGGGGGATGGCGTGGGGGAGGTTGCGGTGAGGGGGTGGACAGCGCCACAGCGCCTCCGGGGCGCAGTCGAGCACTGTTGCCGCCTGACCCCGCCACCTCCTATGACAGCCCAGCCGCCCCAGCCGCCCCAGCCGCCCCAGCCCACCGCGCAGCCCGTGTCCCCGGCCTCACCGTGTCACCTCCACGAACACGCGTGTCTTTCCCGAGCCGGTGGGGGCGCACACCAGCCAGTTGCCCCGCCAGCCGTCACACAGCCGGCTGTAGCGGTCCCTGGCGGCTGTAGCACCAGCCCCGCCGGGCGGCAGCAGCTGCGGCGTGAGCGGCAGGCCCCAGCTGCTGAGCACCAGACCCACCACGTCCGCCTGGTAGGGGCGCAGGGGCGGCAGCGCGCCCTCGCCGCGCGCCCACCCCTCGCCCGCCACCTCCGCCTCCACCTGCGCCTCCGCCTGCTGCAGCCGCGCGCCCGCCTTGAGCCGCCCCAGCTCCTTGAAGAACACGCCGCCCAGCGAGCGCCGGCCGTCGCCCGCGGACCGCTGCACGTCATCCGACCTGCAAACCATTGCGGCAGTCCATGAGCGGCCGCAGGGTCGACAGCCAAACCAGGAGGAGCAGCACCCTGCGTCTTGTGGTCTTCTTACCGGCCAAATGTACAACAACCGCCACAAACCGTTAATTCGCCTCTCCCACGCCCGAGGTTTCGAAGCAGCAGCAGCCCCGCCCTCCGCGCCGCCCACTCACCGCACCGCCATGAGCGTGCGCCGCAGCGCGGTCTCGATGCCCTCAGGCCCGAACCGCGTCACCCGGTTCAGCAGGCAGGGCAGCTGGCTGTCCGGCTCGCCCAGCACCGCCGCCAGCCGCAGCGCCACCACCTCCAGCGGCTGGCTGGTCAGGAAGCGGCGCAGTGAGCCGTCATCGGCAGCCGCCGCCGCACCGCCCGCGGCCGCCGCCGCCGACCCGGCGGCGCCCGCCGCGGCGCTCCAGTCGGTGCGCAACAGCCGCGCCCGCGTGCTGTGCGCCCTGACGTGCTGCTCCTGCGCGGCGGCGGCGATGAGCAGGCAGGTGGCGGGCCGGGCGGGGCCGGGTATGGCCGCCGTGTCCGCCACACAGCGCTCCACGGCCGCCAGCAGCGCCGCCGCGGGGAAGAGGGCGGCAGTGGCGGTGGGTGTGGCCGCGGGGGCGGTGAGGGGCTCCATTGCCGCGCTCACGGCGCGGCGCAGGGGCTCCAGGGGCGGCAGTGCGGGCAGCACGCCGCAGGCGGTGAGCGCGGCCAGCCCGGCGGTCCAGTCGGGGCCGCCAGTCGACTCGGCCTCCGCTGCCGATCCCGCTGGCGCCATGCTCGCCGGTCCCCCAGCGCCGTTGCTCGTATTAGTGGCGACCAGCGCGCTGGCGTCGCGCGATGCAGCAATGTCAGCGATGTCGCAGCGAACGCGCGAAATGGGCCGATTGGCTACGATGCCACGGCCTGCGCGGTTCCGTGTCGGCGGAGCCGAGGATCGGCTTAGTATAGCGCTGGAGAGCAATGGAATTGTGGTTCGAACTGTTCCCTAGGGATGGAAGCGGCTGCAGCGATCGCCGTCGGACCCGTGATGTGACCCGTGATATCGAGCGCGACCCTGGACTGCGCCCCTTTCGCGCGTCGCGCACCAGCGCTTTAGCGCTCACCCACACGGACAGCGGCACGCTGCCATTTGCCGGTGCCATTGCCCGCAGGCGCGCTGCAGCGGTGTGTGGTCGCCATGGTGTGTTGCCCGCGTCCCACGGCGACGCCCCGCACGACTGGGATTGCGCCCCACGCGATTGCCGCAAACTGCGCCATTGTGGTCCACTCAAGGCACGGCCAAACTGCGCTGCATCGATTGCGCGGTGCCCGCCGCCGCCATTATGGCCTGGGACCGACCGAACACCAACCGCTGGCTGTTCGCATCCACCTAGGCGCACTGCCGGTGCAATCCCCTCGCAGTCGGGAGTAGTGCCACAGGCCATTCAGGGAGCCAGAGGACATCTGAGCAGCACAAGGTGTTTCACGTAGGTACCGGTGAGCGGCCCACCCAGCCAGCCGCATCGCGACGCCGACGGCCCACCGCTGGACGACCAGCACCTCGCCAGCGCCACTCCGCGCCACTCCTGCGCACCCGCCCCTCGCCATCACACCACCACAACACATTAACACTTACGCCTCTCAACGCCTCTACAGCCCTCCTCCAATCGCCTCGGCCTTTACCGCTTCCCCCCCCCCGCCGCCTGCTCACGCCTCGCCCGAGTGGTGCTCCCACGTCTTGAGCTGGTACTTGTCCTGCTTGCGCAGCAGGCGCCGCCCCAGCCGCAGCCGCTTGCGGCTGGTGTGGTGCCCCAGCAGCCGCAGCGCCGCGTCAAAGTCCACGTAGGTGGGGTAGGCGGCCTCGGTGGGCGGCCACAGGTTGACGGCCGTCTGCAGCGGCGTGCTGGACTCCAGGTGCGGCGGCGCCACGGCGGCCCAGGCGCTGACCTTGTCCATGTGCGCTGGGTGCAGCGCCGGCTCCTCGGGCGCCGGCCGCAGCCCGTCCACCGCGAAGCCGTCGCCGCCGCTGATGGCGGTGTCCGTCACGTCCAGCAGCGGCAGGTGAGCGCCCAGCGGCGCCAGCTCCTCCTCACCGGACCCGGCGCCGCTGCCCGGCGCCGCCGCCGATGCCGCCTGGCCCTGGCCCTCTGAGGTGGCGCTGGCGCTGGCGGCGGCGGCGGCCGCGCCGCCTTCAGACGCTTGTTGCGCTGCTGCTGCTGCCTGCTGCTGTTTCTGCTGCTGCTGCAGCTGCAGCTCCGCCCAGCGCTGGTCGTTGGCGTCCACGGGCGCCAGGGGGTCCAGCCCCACCTGCTGCGCGGCCAGGGCGGACATGGTGATGGCCAGGTCGCGGTAGGTGGCGGACAGCGCCGTCAGAGAGCCCAGCCGCCGGGCGGCGCCGGTGGGCCGCCGCGCCAGGGCCAGCAGCGCCGGCAGCTTGGCGCGCTGGGCGGCGGTCTGGTGGCGGCGGGTGGGCACGGGTGGGGGGGGGGGGAGCATTGCAAAGCTGAAGAAGTTGAGGACAGTGGAAGAGCGGGGGTGATGGCGGGTTGAGGGGGGGGGCAGATCGGCGGAACGGGGAGGCGGGGGTCGGGCGGGTGTGTATGAAGCGGCACGCCGCGTCCAGTGACGCGAAAGAGCCCCCGCTGTCAACGAGGTGGCAGACCACCGCCATGCGCCCACGCCCTCCACAACGTCCCACCACAGCATCCCGGTGTGTCCCTCCGCAGCCATCGCCCGACTGGAGGCACCGGCAGCGCACCGACATCGCCCGTCGGGGGCCTGTGTCCCATCCCGGCCGCATGCGGTGCCCGCTGGACATGCACGCGGTGGTGGTGCGGCCGGGTGCGGCCGCAGCCCACATCAGCGCGGCCCGCACGGCGCAGGCGCTCAGCCCCCCCTTCCGATTGCATTGGCAAACCAAGCCGCACACGGCAGAGTCTCTATCCGGCAGTCTTTCTGCGGCTTACTCTCCGCAACCCTTGCGCAACCCTCCCTTTGCATCATTGCTCCCCAGGCGGCCCAGCCCAGGGGCGGCACCCCACGGCACACCAGTCCGGCCCCAGTAACGGACCCACCAGGGTTGGGATCGCTGTCTCCGGGGCTGGTGCGGCCTCCTGCGCTGCATCCGCGGCCGCAGCTACGGAGCTGGACACGGCGCGCCACTGTTGCGCTGCTGCCCCCAACCAGCCCGCCCCGCTCGCTGACGTCGCGGCAAGCGCGTGCGACGCGATCCTGCTGGCGAGCATGCCTGCGAGCATCAACCCGCATTATGAGAGCGTCTCAAAAGCGGTCCGTAAACAGATCAACGCCGTAGCCGGGCGCTCTAACGCGGTGATGCATCTCAACACGGAAGCGCGATTGCGCTTACCGCAAACTGCGCTTGTCATTATTTATGTCGTGGCGAGATAAAATTCAAAGATATCTCAAGAGCTCCAGCATTCGTCGAGCGAAAGGAAGCAAGTGTCAAGTCTGTCAAAACAAACGTGTCGCAGCGTGATGCTAGTGTGCCAGTTGATGCCTGAATGTGCAGAATAAAAGAGCAGACCCTGTGGCAGAATGCAACTATTAGGATTGGACCGATTGCCCCATCCCGCCCAGCACTGCCCCCGCTAGGCTGCTACCCGGTCCCATCGGACGACGAGAGATATCACGTGCCCCATAGCACATAAACGGACTGTATGCGGCCACGGCTCGCTCATAACCAAGAGCCAACTCTCACTCCAAGGAGAGCACATTGATGGTATGACTCTTTCATCATTTATTTCTACCGGAAAGGATGCCTCATAGACTGGAGCTGTCGCTGTTTGCGGCGTCTGGCGCATGAGGGTTTACAAGCGCGGGCTCCAGCGCACTCGCGCAACAGGGTGCACAGTCTGAAAAACTCTACTTGGCCATCGTTGTAGTCTGGATCTGGTCAAAGCGTGCTCGCTTCTAGGAGCGGCGGGGCAAAGGCCAAAGGGCACACATTGCGTCAATTGCGCGCCGTCGCGCGCTCGCGCGAGAGGGCGCTAGGCACGCAATCAAAGGGTGAGCAGAGGCTGCGAATGACTGGAGTTGAACGGCAGAAAACGGCAGATGCGGACCAGATGCTTTTTTCTTAGGAGCGCCGTCCTTTTCCTGTCTTCTCCTGTGCACCAGCCTAAGGCCCCGCCCCCGCCCCGCCCCGCCCCGCATGCACGGCCCCGCCCTCTCAGGTGGCGCGTAGTGAAGAACAGGCTTGAAGCCGATGCCGCCGGTCATTGCGCCGGCGACGTCGCCAGCGCATCCTGCGCTGTTGCTCCCGCCACCAGCGCACGAAGCCATGGCGCTCCCTAGCACCGCTGCCAGCGCAGCAGCCGCGCCACTGCGACAGTGGCACAGCCATCATTCCAGCTGTGCTGTCGAATCATCGTTCCCCCACTCCTGCGCAGCTGCTGCGGACGCCAGTGATGGCGCCGCCGCCGCCACGGACCCGGGCTCGGCAGGGCACGTCCAGTGCCAGGCGGCTGCGGCGGCACCTGCTGCTGTCTACGGCGGCGGCGGCTCACCTCCCGCATTCCAGCCCGGCAAGCGCAGCCTGGGCCAAGACGACCGCACTCCGGGCGGCGCGGGGCTGGCGGGCACCTCGCCGCCGCCCGGCGCACTGCCCGCAACGCCCGCCACCTCGCCCTCGCCAGCGGCGGCGCTGCTGGCTGCCACGCTGGTCCGCGCCCGCGCCGCCCACTTCGAGCGCTTCAGCGGCGGCACCCAGCTGCCCGGCCTGGGCGGCGGCGGTGGTGGCGGCGGCGGCGCCCCGGTGCCGGGGCAAGCGGCGGCGGCTGCGCTCGCTGGAGGCTCCGCGATGGGTGGCGGCGCCATGTTTGCCATGGACCTGGATCTGGATCTGGATCTGGACGCGGAGCTGGACGAGGCGCCGCCCACGCCGCGCCACTGCAGCGCCAGGTCCGGCGGCAGCAGGGTGGGCGCCAGGGGGGCCGCTGCCGCCGCGCTGGCGCCGCTGCCGCTGCACCCGCTGGCGCCGCATCCCTTGGCGCTCGCCGCGGCGGCAGCTGGGGGCGGCGGCGGGGGCGCCGGCGCCGGCGCGGCTGCTGCAGGGGCGGGCGGTGTGCCGGCGTGCCTCAGCCACAGCCTGAGCCGCTGCGGCAGTGGCGGTAGCCTGCAGGGCAGCCTGTACGGCAGCGGCGGCAGCTGGAAGGAGGAGGAGCTGGCGGCGCTGGCGGCGACACTTGGCGGCAACGCCGGCTATGATGCCGGCAGTGGCGGCGGCAGCGGGTTCCTGGCAGGTGCGGGGCCGGGCGGCCAGCCGTCGTTCGACTGCCCCTCGCGGTACTCGGACGACCCCGTGACGGACTACAGCACCGACGGCGAGGAGGAGAGCATCTTTGACCGCCCCTCCTGGGCCTTTGGCGTGCTGGGTGCAGCCAAGCCGCCGGCAGTAGCAGCAGCCCCGGGTGCGGGTGCGGCAGGTGCTACAGCCAGGGGCTGGGGCGGCCTGGTGTCGCGGCTGCCCAGGGGCCGGTGCAAGGCGGGCGGGGAGGGCGGCGCGGCTGCCGGCGGGACGGCCGCCGCCACTGCTAGCGCCGGTGCTCACACGAGCTGCCGGCCGAAACGGCGCTGGTGCTTCGGCTTCATGTTTCGGCGCCCGCGGCCCACGAAGCACAACCCCGCGCTGTCTGGGCCCCCGCCTGGCGGCATGGCAGCAGCAGCTGCTGCTGCGCCCACGGGGGCGGGTGCTGGGGCGGCGCCGGGGCGGTCCTGGTACGTGGGCGGCCGGCCCGGCGGCATCGCGCTGTCCCGCACCTCGTCCGGCAGCGCGCTGTGCGCCGCGGACTCGGGGGCCGCTGCAGGCTCGGAGGCAGGCCCGGCCGGCGGCAGCGGTGCTGCAGAGGACGTCGCCGGCACCCAGCCCGGCAGCAGCAACCCGGCCTTTGGGGTAGAGGCCGCAGCGGCGGCGGCGGCAGATGCCGCAGCCGCGGCCGCAGCTGGGGTGGGGACGGGCCCGCCGCATGCGTTCCCGCGCTACGGCAACGGCTTTGTGCGCGCGCTCACGCAGCGCTTCGGCCGCGCCGGCTCGGGCTCCTGCACCATCGGCGGCGTGCAGTACACGCCGGGCGCCGGCCGGGCCAGGTCCTTCAGCGGCCTGGCGTCCGCCCTGGCCGCCGCCGGCGGCGGCAGCTACAGCGGCGGCGGCTACGGCCCCGCGGCCGCGGGCGGCACGGCGGCGGGCGCGGCTCTGGACGCGCTGTTCGACGACCTGGTGGGGCACGTGGGGCAGCTGCTGGGCAGCCACCCGCACGTGGCGGCGCACATGGGCGCGGTGGAGGGGCTCAGCGACCGGCTGCTGCAGCTGCACGGGCTGTGCGAGGCGCTGGAGCGCAAGGTGCGGGCGGGGCGGGGGGGGGGGCGGGGATGTGGAGGGGCGGGATGGAGGGGGCCGCCGCAGTTCAAGAAACGGGCCTGTGAGGGGAAGCGGCACCTCGGCACCTCTGCTGGCACGTTCCTGCTCCCCCGTACATGTGGTCCCCTTCTCTTACCATCCTTTGCCCCCTGTCCCTTGTCTAGATTCGCTTGGGTTGAGATTGGGCTGGTGTTTACAACCCCCCCTTCAACTTCTTGATCTTGCAAACCCCCCGGCCCCCCGCCACCCGCTCAGGAGGACGAGGTGGAGCACCTGCGCGGCGTGCTGCGGGAGCTGTCGGTGACTCGCGGCGAGGCGATGCGGCTCAAGGTGCACCTGGCGGAGTCGCTGCAGGGGCTGCAGGAGGAGTACAGCAGGTGGGGGGGATGGGGCGGGTGAGGCGGGGGGGTGTGCAAAGATGGTAGTGGCTGGGGGGTAACTCATTCCAGAACCCAAAGCAACCGACCGAGTGAACCCAAACCAACCAGTCCCGCCCGGAGCATGGAGGGGGGACAAAATGAAGGGGCCGGGGGAGCGGTTCGGCTGGACAAGCGGGCGGTGGGGGCGATGCTGCTTGCAAGGCGCCAAGGTGATAGCTGCTGCTGGTTCTGAGTGCCCCGCCTCACGACCAGCAGTGCCCACCGCCCAGTGGGTGCTCGGGCTCCCCTGGTGCGCACGCACCCATGCCCCAGCCTCACGACCGCCACCACCACCACCACCATCACCATTACCGCCACCACCGCGCACGTGTGACCGCAGGGTGCTGCGCGCCGCCACGCTGGCCCAGGCCACCTGCCGCCAGCACGCCGCGCGCGCCGGCGTCACGCGCCGCCAGCTGGCCGACACCGCCGCCGACCTGGTGCGCCACCAGGCGGCGCTGGCGGCGGCGCGGCAGCGCAACAGGGCGCTGGCGACGGAGAACGCGGCGCTGGCGGCGCAGGTGGCGGCGCTGGAGGCCTCGCGGCCGGACCCGCGGCGCGGCGGCAGCTACATGGCGCTGGTGGCGGCGGCGTCGCCCGTCATGTACTGAGGACGGGGAGGAGGGGAGGGGCAGGGGCGCAGGGGGACAGGGGGGTGGGACGAGGATGGGTGCGCATGTATGCGCCATCTGCCTTAGCGTACTGGGCGGGCGTGTAAGTGTGTGCCTACAGGTTGTGTATGTTAGACAGCGGCGGCGTGCTGCGAGCCGTGTGGCCGGCAGCAGGCGGTCACTGGAGACATATTGGTGGGTCATGGGGCGCCCGGAGCTGGCGGGGGAGGAGGCCGCATGCTGCCGGTGCAGGGCGGTGCTTGCGGGCGGTGTTGGAGGGCGGTGCTTAAAGGCGGTGCTTGAGAGCGGTGAGCAGGACACACAGGTGCGGGTGGCGAGCAGCGCACCGCACGGAGCAGCCGCGTGCCGGAGCCGCCACACAGGGCCATGTCCGCGCCCCGCCTGGACCCCGGGGGCTGGACCCGGGCCGGGGGGGCGCACATGCCGGCGGGCGCAGGCCGCGTGCGAACTGGTTGGCCGAGGTGGCCGAGCTGGGGATGCGTGTGGAGCAGGTGGACTGGAGTGGAGGGTGTGGATAGGTTGGCGGCGGGTGCAGGGGGTGGTGTGGGGGTGGTGTGCATGCGGCCGGAGCGAGCGGCGGGACAGCGGCGCGCTAGCATGCAGCCGTGCGGGTGCGGATGCTTCCATGCATTAGTCATGATAGTACAAGGACATTGCAACAAGCGAGATATTACAGCACTCGTTATACGATCATGCAAGGCTCTAGACAGTTGTGATTCCGACGGACGCCACAGTTTAGCCTGCAGCAGGCGGGCGATGAGGCAGCATGCATACGAGTTTTGCTGTCAGGAGTGGCGGTGAGTGGAGCAGTGCGTGTGGCTGTTTCTTGTGTGTGGTTCCTGGAGATGGCTGCCTCCAGAGTGATGGCCTCCCGCTCCTCAGTTGTGCCGTCCAGGGGAGTGAGTCTGAGAGTGTGTTGGCGGGCGGTGGCTAGGATGCGCCTTCGGTGCACAGGCGGGGAAGCAGCACGCCGCAGCAGCACGCAGGCACCGCAGTGGTTGAATGCCTTGGTGCGGGGTACAGAGTGCGGTGGGAGTGGCAGTGGATGCGGGGCGTGCCGCATGTGGCGGCTCGTACAGGGCATGGAGGTGCGCAGCTGCCGCTGCCGCATGGGGCCTGGTTGCGGGTGCGGATGAGCCTCCCTTTCAACATGCTACAGTGGGTGACACGGCACATACAGGGTGGGGGAGATTGAGCCGCACGCGGCAGCCACACCCTTTTTTCGCGGCGGCGGTGCAGTGTACGGTATGCGTTTGTGTGCGTGTGTGTGTGCGTGTGCATGTGTGTGTGCGTGTGCGTGTGCGTGTCGTTTTGCATTCTTGAGATGATAGGGGGCTCTTTCATGGGGGTCTCATTCTTGCATTGATGATGAGATGTGGCGTTACCGCGTTGCGCGGTACTGGGCGTCCAGCCGGCCCTCCAGCTGCGCCTGCGACTCCTTGCCGCTGCCAAACTGGGCGTCCAGCTGGAGGGCATCCACGACGACGCCAGGCGCATCCACGACGACGCCAGGCTCACGGTGCCCCTCTGGAGCAGCCCAATCGGCGGGCCCTGCATGATGATAATGTTGCTATGTGATTTTTGGAGGGCGCTTGGACCTGATGAAAGGCGGATGGTGCTCATGACATGCGACAACCAAGATTAGTACATGGAGGTTCCATTGGTGCATAGCGCTCTGCATTCAGGTTTGGGGCTGGTGTGTAGTACGGCTGTACGGCTGCATGGGGTGGCGACGCCATGGTAAGGGACGAGAGTTGGCATGCCCCGGTGGTGACACGGCAGTACGCGCATGGCCGCATGGGGTGTGCTGATGCCAAGAATCCAAGATGCCAAAAATGGCAAGACAGGCCCAGAGACAGACATGGTGGCAATGCCCTTCCGCAGGGAGAGTGGGTGTTATGTGTATGGGCGGGAGATTGAGGGTGTGTGTGTGGGTCCGTGTGGCAGGCACATGAGGGTGGTCCGTTGGAGATGTGCTGGAGCTCGCCGCTGAGCCGACGCACACACAGACGTGACGGCTGCATTTAATTGGCGACTACAGCATAATGACTCAACATGGCAAAAGCAACTCGCGCCCGAGGGATGAGGGCATTCATATCCGGCCAGGACGGAACGTGTGTGCCAGCGGCAGCGGCAGCGGCGGCGGCTGCCAACAGCGGGAGCCGACATGGCTCCAGCAGCACCCACCCCACCAAGCGCGTGGTAGCGGCTGATGGTGCCTGGCAGCGTGTTCACCCAGTCACCCGACCAGGCCACCCGGGTCGCTGATAGCATGTCGGTAGTGCCATATACGGTCGCGGCGC
Organism: Chlamydomonas incerta; assembly: GCA_016834605.1. Taxonomy (NCBI): domain Eukaryota; kingdom Viridiplantae; phylum Chlorophyta; class Chlorophyceae; order Chlamydomonadales; family Chlamydomonadaceae; genus Chlamydomonas; species Chlamydomonas incerta. The sequence continues at coordinate 3,312,376 of JAEHOC010000006.1, read as the reverse complement.
GGTGGGCAAGCAGGTGCACCGGCCGCGCATCGAGGCGGGTACGAACAGTGCGTGCCCGCCACACGCATGCCCGCACAAAACCCTCGTCAACGGCATGGCGACAATTCTACTATCGCATTGCGATTAGGTATGCTGTATCGTAATACAGGCACCATATCGTCTCAATTGCAGGCGCTTGCATACGCTTGAGACTGGGAAAACGCATTTTAGACATTGCCACCGATGTCGCCAGTGGCTTAATACCGCTTATATCTTGACTCGCGCGTCGCCCATCATCTTTCATTTGATTTGAGGACACAGATCTACACGTAAAGGCATGCGGGCCACAAGTGGCGCGAGAATGCTTCGGGCTGGAAGCTCGGGCCCGCGCGTGCTGTCATCACTGCTGGCGCGGAGCTGCGTTGATGCGAAGCTGGTGCCGATGCAAAGCCGCGGCATGATGGGCGGGGGCAGCATGGGCGGGGCCCTGAGGCGAGGGGAGGCGTGGGCCGCTGCCGCCGGCCTGGCGTCCCTGTCCCCGTTCCGGGCTCGCGCGGCCGCCCGCATGTGTGTGCTGGCGGCTCAGCTGGGCGCCGAGGGCTCGGGTGAGTGTCAGGTGATGGGGCGCAGTGTAAGGATAGGGGGATCGTAGAGCTCATGCCGGGGCCGTGGGGCCCGGACGTGCCGCCCCGTACGTGCCACGTCGTTAGCCGTGCGCAGGCTCTTGCTTCCCCGGTCGGCCCAGCAGCTGCCAGCCCGCTCTTCCGGGACTGTGAACTCGCCGCCCCCTCTCAACTGCCCACCACCCGCCGACAGCGCCTGCGGACGTCCCGAGCACCTCCACCAGCACCGCCCCCGCCGCCCCCGCCGCCCCCAGCAGCAGCCTGCCGCTGAGCAGCACGGTGGGCGGCGGCGCCATCCGGGCCGGCAGCGGCTACAAGCTGCCGCCGCCCGAGATCGCGGCCATCGTGGACGCCCCGGCGCAGCCCGCGCTCAGCTACTCGCCGGACCGCAAGCTGGTGCGGGGGCGCCGCGTGGGTGTGTGGTTTTCGGGTGTGGGGGTGGGGGTGGGGTGGGGGCCGACAGCAGGAGCTGTGTCAGGGCTGTGGGAGGAGCGTGTGTGTGCGGGCAGCAGGACTGATGGGCGTGTGGGGACTAATGTGCAGGGGGCAACTCAAAGCACAACATTGAACACCTGCCCACTGACACGCCGGCCTCTTGTCTCCCCTTCGCCTCGCCTCGCCGCACCGCTCACCGCCGCCTCCGTCTCCGCCCACCGTCTCTCGCGGCGCCATCACTCGAACAGTTCCTGCAAGTGAGTGCGCTGTAGCCTGTTGCCTATTTGCTGAGCCTGTCAGCTGTCGCCTGTCGGCTGCAGCTGCAGCCGCCGCACACGCTGTGCACACACTCTGCTCATGCCGTCATCTTCCCCGCTCTACACCCACCCGGCTGCCCCCCCACCTCCCGCCTCCCCCCCCCCACCTCCCGCCCCACTCCCCCCCAGCTGGACCGGCCGCCCAGCCTGCCGCCCATCTATGAGATGGCCCGCCCTGAGCTCAAGCTGGGCGGCGTGCGGCTGGACCCGGACCTGTACGCGCGCAGCAAGATGAGCTACTACACGGGTGGGTGGGGGGCGGGTTGTGTGGGGGTGTGTGGGGGATGCGGTGGTGCGGTGTGTGGGTACGTGTGTATATGTATCTAGGGTTTAGGGTACAGTCAGTACTGTATGTGAGAGCAGAGGGCTCGCGGGGACGGGATAACGCGCGTCTGTGTGTGTCTGTGCCGTGCATAGCCCATGCCCGCCGCCCCACCCCCACCCCCGGGCCCCCACCCCCCCCGCTGCAGGCATCTCCATCGTGCCCTCCACCGAGGTGGTGCCCGCCGCCGCCGACAAGTGCCACCACGTGGCCGGGTACCCGCCCGGCTCCTGGCTCAACTACGGTGCGTGCGCGTGGGCGTGTGGGGGCGTGAGGGGGCGTGTGGGGGCGTGTGGGGGCGTGTGGCAGCGGCAGGGGCCCGTGTCATCAGGGCGATGGCGACCGGTGATGCCGCCCTATGGCGACCTATGGTGATGCTGGCCGTAACCCGTTTGTTTCGGCAAGGCCGGGTGTCTTGGGTCACTGGGATGAACTACCGCACCCCAACATGTGACACATTTTACCGCATCCGCCCCATGCAGTGTCGTGGAGCCCTGACGGCACCAAGATCGCTTTCACGGTGCGTGCCACCTGCCCGGGCCGGGCCGGGCTGGGCTGGGCTGGGCTGGGCTGGGCTGGGCTGGGCTGGGCTGGGCTGGGCTGGGCTGGGCTGGGCTGGGCTGGGCTGGGCTGGGCTGGGCTGGGCTGGGCTGGGCTGGGCTGGGCTGGGCTGGGCTGGGCTGGGCTGGGCTGGGCTGGGCTGGGCTGGGCTGGGCTGGGCTGGGCTGGGCTGGGCTGGGCTGGGCTGGGCTGGGCTGGGCTGGGCTGGGCTGGGCTGGACTGGGCTGGGCTGGGCTGGGCTGGGCTGGGCTGGGCTGGGCTGGGCTGGACTGGACTGGGCTGGGCCGTGCCGCGGCCCCGAGGCCATCGCACCGGTTGACTGTGTGGCCCCACAGCTATGCCGCATGTACCCCACACCCCTGCTCTGTTGCAACCACTTATCAACACACCTCATCGTAGTAATGGTGCATGTCACACCCCACACGCGCATGCTCCCCCGCCACAGGTGCGCAGCCCCGGCGGCCCCGGCGACCCGCCCCGCCGCCCGCTGGAGCTGTGGCTAGCCGACCCCGCCACAGGCGCCTGCCGCCCCGCGCTGCCGCCGCCGCCGCCCGGCGCCGCGCCGCTGGGGCTGCCCTACACCGCCCTCAACACCGTGTTCGACGACTACGCCTGGTGGGGCGCGTGTGGGCGGGCGGGCGGGCGGGGGGTTGGTGGGGCGTGGGGTCGGGGCCTGTGTGGTTAATTCCTTGTGCTCTCTAACACGCGCCCACACGCTCACACATACGCAGGTTGGACGACAACACGCTGGTTGCGGCGGTGCTGCCCGCCGGCCTGGCGCCGCCGCCCGCCAAGCCGCCGCTGCCGCCGGGTCCCAAGATCCAGGACAACACGGCGCGCAAGAAGGCGCAGGGCCGGACCTGGCCCGACCTGCTCAAGGTGGGGGGCAGGGGGGCGGGGAGGCGGCGAGGGCGTGTGTGAGGGGGGGTCGTAAACACCAGCTCAATCTAAACCCAAGCGAAACGAGACAAGGGACAGGCAGGTGCAGTTTGCGACAATACAGGGCCACGGTATACTCTTGCGTTTCGGGTCGAAGAGCGTAGACGGGGCGAGGTCGGCGCGCCGTCGACGAAATTCCACCCAGGCTCGGCTCGCACACACCAGAAACAGACACGCAAACACGCAAATGCAAAACACACGACTTACCTGGCGACCAGGAAGATGACCCCGGCGCCAGGCAGCAAGCGCCGGGCCAGAAGAGCGACATGCGGGGTGGGTGGGTGGGCTGGGACAGGGGGCGGGTGAATTGGGGAGATGCGGGCGCGTGTGTGTGTTTTGGGACACACGATGAGGATGAGCGGTTTGGCAGCCGGTGCAGTGAACATGCTGCAACAACCCGCCCCCGCCCCCGCCCCTACCCGCCCAGGACGAGTACGACGTGGCCCTGTGGGAGCACTACGGCACCAGCGAGCTGCTGCGGCTGGACACGGCCAGTGGCGAGGCGGTGGTCATCGGGCCGCCGCGCATGTACATCGAGTGAGGCAGCGAGGCGGCGGGGCAGGCAGTGTGTGCTGCGCTGTATGCTGCGCTGCGATAACAGCTACAACCGCTTGACCTCTTAAATCCTCGCTCGGGCTCTGTTTGGTTTTGGACTTGGTCTTCGAAGCTAGAGCTGGTGCTTGCACACTCCCCCGCCCTCCCCCGCCGCAGGGTGGACCCCTCCCCCGACGGCAAGTACCTGCTGGTCACCTGGCTGGAGCGGCCCTGGAGCACCGCCCTGCCCGCAGGCCGCTTCCCGCGCCGCACGCAGCTGTGGAACCGGGTGCGCAAATAGCAGCAGTAGCAGTAGCAGTAGCAGTAGCAGTAGCAGTAGCAGTAGCAGTAGCAGTAGCAGTAGCAGTAGCAGTAGCAGTAGCAGTAGCAGTAGCAGTAGCAGTAGCAGTAGCAGCAGGGCTACTGCCTTGCTGACGCCCAGGCATGCTGCACTGGAAGGTTGCCGCACGGCAACCAGTGACCTGACTCCTGCGCCGCACTGCCCGCCTGCTTGCCACCCCCCCCCCGCCCCCCTGCAGGACGGCGGCCTGGTGCGGGAGCTGGCGGCGCTGCCGCTGGCGGAGGACATCCCCATCGCCTTCAACAGCTGCAGGCCGGGGCCGCGGTGAGGGGAGGGCAGGGAGGGAGGGCAGGGAGGGGGGCAGGGAGGGGAAGGGAGGGCACGCACGTGGGCAGGTTGAGCTGCCGAGGCCCAGTGAGCATGTACTGTGGGAAGGCGTGCATGGTTGGTTGGTTGGTTGGTTGGGTGGGTGGGTGGGTGGGTGGTTGGGTGGGTGGGTGGTTGGGTCCTACTTGGGCTGCGACATTCTAGGTCCAAAGCGGGTGGGCGTGGCGGGGGCTGTGGAAGGAGAGGGAGGTGGTGGCTGGCGCACGTGTGCCGTTGCGGGCGTGTCGCATGCTCTGTGCATGGACCCGTCCTACAACTCCCCCTTGCCCCTCCCGCTCCCCCTGCCCCGCCTCCCGGCTGCAGCGGCATCAGCTGGCGCGACGACGCGCCGTCCGAGATCTACTGGATCGAGGCGCAGGTGCTCGAGGCGCAGTGTGGGGGCGCTGTAATCTAGTCCAAGGCCCAAAATCAGCCACTGCCAACCCAAAGTCGGGGGGCGGGAGTGGGAGTGGGGCGGTGGGGCGAGGGCCTACCGGGGTGAGGCGTGAGCCGCCCACTCAGCACCAGCCCCAACCCCACGGTGCCTCACAGCCACTGCAGTTGCAATGGCGGCATCTCGAACCCCCCACGCCACCCCTCCATCCCTGCATGCTGCCCCTCGACACAACCGCTGTCCCTCCACACAACACCTCCCCCGCACCACCCCTCCACCTCACCCCGCCACGTCACCACCGCCCCACCCCACACCCCTCAGGACGGCGGCGACCCCGCGGTGGAGGTGTCGCCGCGCGATGTGGTGTTCGGCCTGCGCGCCGACGCGGCGGCGGCAGACGGCGCGGCGGCGCCGCGGCGCATCGCGCAGACCGACCTGCGCTGCGGCGGCGTGGCGTGGTGAGGCCTCGGGTGGCGGTGGTTGGGGAGATAAGGTCGGGTGGCGGATGTCGGTGCGGGTGCGGGTACGGGGGTGTGCGTACGCGCTGAGCAGGTGCAGGGCTGCGGGTGCAGGGCTGTGAGGGTATGTGTGCTGGCGTGCCCAATGGTCGTTATGCTGTGTCCGCATGCGGGTTTGTTCACATACTCACCCCATGTTCGCCCCCGCCCCCCTGTGCCCTGCACACACGCACACGCACTCGGCTAGGTGCGACGGCGACCTGGCCATTCTGTTTGAGAGCTGGTACAAGAGCCGGCGCAGCGTGTGGTGGCGCTTCTCGCCCGACCGGCCCGAGCAGCCCAAGACAGTCATATACGACCGGTGAGGCGGTTGGTTGGCGGGTGGGTGCGCACCCTCGCTGAGGCCTGGATTTGGGAGGGGGGCCCTGGCCGGCGGGGGCACAGCTGGCCTGCCATGCGCCCCTACGTTGCCAGCGCGCCCAATGACGTCGCATGCATACCGGTACGCTCTTTTGAACCCCCTTCATCCGCTCCGCTCCTGCCCCGCACCCCGCCCTATCCACCCACCTCTTCTACACTTCCCTTACCGTCCTTGCAACCCCTCACCCCCCCTTCAACCGCCCCTTCAACCCCCTCAACCCCCCGCCCCCAGCAACTACGAGGACGTGTACGGCGACCCCGGCTCGCCGCTCACCCGCCGCACGCAGTGGGGCACCTACGCCATCGCGCGCATCAGCCCCGACCCAGCCACACTGGCGGCGCTGCAGGCGGCGGCGGCGGACACGGAGGCCGCCGCGGCGGCGGCGGAGGCGGCGGCGGCGGCGGCGGCACCCAGCGCTGGCAGCGGCAGCTCGGATGCTGAGGCAGCCAGCGCCAGCGCCGGCAACGACACCAGCAAGGAGGGCGGCGCCAGCAACGGCACGAGCGCCGCCCCCGCCGCCGCCGCCGCGCCCAAGCGGGTGACGCGGGCGGGCCTGGCCAGCGGGCTCGGCACGTGGCTGCTGATGAGCGGCAGCGGCGCCAGTCCCGAGGGCAACAAGCCCTTCCTGGACCTGTTTCACCTGGAGAGTGGTGAGGGAGCGGCAGGGGGGGCCGGGGCGGGGGTGGGAAGGGGGGGGGTTGTAAACACCAGCCCAATGCTGGGGGCTGGGGACAGGCGCAAGGGGGGGGGGCGGCAGGGGCAGGCAGGCCGGCGCAGCGGAGAAATGGTCCCTGTTCGGCCGCCCTGCCCGTCGGCCGCCCGTTGGTTACTCCCTGCCAGTGTGCAGATGGCTGTGGTGTCGGGCGGGGGGCCGATGACGCTGCTGGTGTGGGGTTCGCGTTGAGGTGGGGGGTTGGGCTGACGTTGCTTCCTCCTCCCCTCCCCCGACCACATATCTCGTACCATCTTTGCAACTCCCTCCGCCGTCATGCTTCTGCCCCTGACCTCTGCCCCTCCCCCTCCCCCCAGGCGAGACGCACCGGCTGTGGCAGTCGCAGCCACCCTACTATGAGACCAGCGGCTCCATCATGAGCGACACAGACCCCGCCCAGCCCCTCACGCTGGAGGTGGGGCGGGGGGGGCGGGGGGGAGGAGGCCAGGGGCTGCGGGGTGAATACCAGCCCAAGGGGCCGGGGCGACACGGGGCCCGCGGGTGGATGACAGGACGTGCGAGCACCACCAAGAAGTGCCTACTACTGCCTGCCTGCTACTGCCTGCCTGCTACTGCCTGCCGCCGCCCACCCGCCCACCTGCTGCTGTCTGCAACGGCCACGCACCGCCACGCCACCACAGGGCCTGTCCATGATGTTCGGCCGCGAGAGTGCCTCCGACCCGCCCCAGACCTACCTGCGCACCCTGACCGACGCCGGGCGCAGCTGGCAGGAGCGCCAGGTCACCAACTTCCCGCACCCCTACCCGCAGGTGGGTGGGCGGCAGAAGCCGGGGCGGCCGGGCAGGGGCCCGGCGGTTGCCAGGATGGGGACCTGGGGCCGGGCCTGCAGGCCGTGTCCTTGTGGGGCGCACACGGCCTACGCTCGAGGTGTATGGGGGTATGGGTGGCCTTGCGACTCCCCGCGATACTGCCCCCTGCCCCACAGCGCCCCCCAACACCCCGCCCCACCCCAATCGCCATCCAGCCCCACCCCAATCGCCATCCATCCATGCATCCTCCTACACCCCCAACCGCCTCCTATACCCCCACCCCCCGCACCCCGCAGCTGCGCGAGCTGCAGCGCGAGGTGCTGCGCTACCCGCGCTCCGACGGCGTGATGCTGACCGCCACCATGTACACGCCGCCCGGCTACGACCCCAAGGCGCACGGCCCGCTGCCCTGCATCGTGTGGGCCTACCCGCGAGAGTTCAAGACCAAGGTGCGCGGGGGGGGGGGGGTAAACACCAGCCCAATCTAAACCCAAGCGAAACGAGACAAGGGACAGGCAGGTGCAGTTTGCGACAATACAGGGTAACGGTATACTCTTGCGTTTCGGGTCGAAGAGCGTAGACGGGCGAGGTCGGCGCGCCGTCGACGAAATGCCACCCAGGCTCGGCTCGCACACACCAGAAACAGACACGCAAACACGCAAATGCAAAACACACGACTTACCTGGCGACCAGGAAGATGACCCCGGCGCCAGGCAGCAAGCGCCGGGCCAGAAGAGCGACATGCGGTTAAGGGGAAAGGCGAGGGGGGAGGAAGGGCCTGGGAGGGGTAGCGGCACGTGTGTGTGGGGCGGCAGGGCCGAGAAGTCAAGCGCTGTGTGGGTCGCGTGGCACATGCCCCCCCCCCAACGCGCGCGCCTTGGGCTCCCCGCCTCCCCCCAACTTCCCCGCACCCCCACCAATCACCCGCTGCAGGAGGCGGCGGGCCAGATGCGTCGCAGTCCGCACCAGTTCACCTCCATCGGCTCCACCAGCCCCACGCTGTGGCTGGCGCGCGGCTACGCCGTGCTGGACGGCCCCACGCTGCCCATCGTGGCGGACGTGCAGGTGGGAGCGGCAGGGCGGGGGGGGGGGGCGGGGGACGGGAGGGGAGGGGGACTTCAGGATTTCGGGGCCGGGGGCTAGCGCGTGTACATGCATACGCACATGGGTGAGAGACCCTGGAGCGGCATTCACACACCCCGACAGCCTCCAAAGCCAGTGTTCATCCCGCTCCGCCGCACGGCCCCCACCGCTTCGCCACCCATCCATGCACACCTGCCCACCCACATCCACCCAACCCACGCACCCCCAGGAGGAGTCGGAGGGCAGCACCACCGCCGGCCCCGCGCCCGAGCCCAACGACACCTTCATCGAGCAGCTCACGGGTGAGCGGCGGGCTGTGTGGGTGTGGGCACGCGTTCATGTGGCGCGACCCGCAACGCCGACGTATTCGCCTGCGGCCCACCCTGTGCGGCACCCACACACACGTGCTGTACGCCCGCTGACGCGCCCTCTCGCCTGCCCCGTTGCGCCCCCGCAGACAGCGCGCGGTCCGCGGTGACGGAGGTGGTGAAGCGTGGGGTGGCCGACCCCGCGCGTGTGTCTGTGGGCGGCCACAGCTACGGCGCCTTCATGACCGCCAACCTGGTGGCGCACGCGCCCGACCTGTTCGCGGCGGGTGAGAAAGGGGGGGTCCGGGGGGCAGAGCTCAGGGGCGGATGGTTGCCGGGCGTGGGGCATGGGGCGCCGCGGTACTGTGTGGTTGGCGGAGGCCGAGGTATCGGGACCTGCTTCAGGGTACCACGTGACATTGCCATCCCCCTCGGGCCACGTGCCCCGACCGCCCACAGGCATCGCCCGGACGGGCGCCTACAACCGCACGTTGACGCCCTTCGGGTTCCAGGTGGGTGGGGGCCGTGTGGCGGAGCCGTGTGAGCCCACGTGTACTGGCGTCGTACATGCTCGTAACCACAGCTCCCCACCTCCCAGCCCCCCCCCCCAACTTCTTACCCTTGCACCCCCCCCCTTCCCCCGCCCGCCCCGGCCCCCAGAACGAGGAGCGCACGCTGTGGCAGGCGCCCGACGTGTACAACCGCATGTCGCCCTTCATGTGCGGGGCCGGGGCCGGGGCCGGGGCCGGGGCCCGCGGGGATGCTGGATGGAGGTGGAGTTTCGGGAGGCTCGGGGCCGCCGGAGGCACGCCGCAGTGTGCGGCCATGTGGAGCTCCGCCCTCCACTGCGCCGTCACACCGTCACTGACCCTGCCACCCCCTAATCTAAACCGCTCCCCCCCGCCCCCTGCCCCCGCCACCCCCCACCCCCCACTGCCCGGCTGCAGGGCCGCCGACAAGATCTCCAAGCCGCTGCTTCTGGTGCACGGCGAGGACGACAACAACCCCGGCACCTTCCCGCTGCAGAGCGAGCGGTTCTACCAGGTGGGCAGGGGGGGCTCGGGCGGAGCGGGGCGTAATGCGGGGTCCCAGTTTGCTGCAGCTCGTCAGTTCCTGCCGCTACCGGCAGGGGCGCGTGCCGCAATGCAGGATTGGATGGCTCCCAGCTGGCTGCAGGTCGTCAGTTCCCACAACGCGCTGCCCCTACCGCCTTGCCCCCTGTACCCCCCGCCACCGCCAGGCGCTCAAGGGCCACGGCGCCGCCTGCCGGCTGGTGCTGCTGCCGCACGAGGGCCACGGCTACCGCGCCTACGAGTCCATCATGCACTGCCTGTACGAGCAGGACCAGTGGATCGAGCGGTGAGCGGCGCCCGAGCGGCGCCCGGGAGGCCGGGGCGCGGGGTGGGGCGCACACGGCGCAGGGGTGTGCACGCTGCGGGAAGGCCGCCGGCAGCTCAGAGGCGTTTGGGTGACAGCCAGCCGGCCTGCTGGTGCCATGGATTGGATTGGTCGGCGTGACACGGCACTTGCGCACCGCAGCTTCCACCAGCTGACTGTTCCCCCCTTCCTTCCCTCCCCTCACCACGCAGCTACGCGGGCTACGGGCGGCTGGACCCCGGCTACGTGACGGAGGACAGCGCCGGCCCGGACGGCTCGGCCAGCGAGTGAGCCGGGCCGGGCCGAGCCAGGGCGGAGAGCAGCAGCAGCGAGGAGCGGGGCAGCAGCGAGTGGGCGAGGTGGGGAGGCGGTGCAGGGGGCGGTGAAATGAATGAGCGGGCAGCGTTGGCACCGGGTGCAGGAGACCTGCGCGCGGTTAAGGTTTCGGACCGCTTGACGAGTGAAGAGAGCGCGAGCCGAGAGAGGCGGGTGGCCGGGCGGCGCGAGCAGAAGATACGATTGGGATGAAGTCCGGACGGCTAGGTTGTGCGCATCGGCCTTGTCCGCATTCGCTACCGAGGAGCCTACAGAGCGCACATTAGGAGTGCAGCCAAGGGGACTGGAGGTGTAGCGGTGTAGGAGCAAGGGGGCCACATCCACTGCCACGCGGTGACCTGGCAACGCCGTGCACTGCTGCAAAGGGCATGTCTGTACTGCTGAGCGCCTGGGCAGCCTTGTAATGATGGATCGTTCATACATGTTGCAGCAGCTTAGTGAGCGCGGCAAAATTGGCGATCACTCACGCTACAACACTTGCAAGCTCTCCCCTCAGCTGTCTGCACGGGGCACGCTTTGTCCCCGTGTGAGCAGACTTAGGTGTAGGCAGCGCGGGACAGAGCCGCCATGCCTGGAACCGAAAATGCATGGCCACCCATCCAGCAGCGCGCATTCCGTGTCAACACCGCTGCCCCCAGAGACGTCGCCCTGTCCTACAGCCCGCGCGCCAATGTGTCGTGTCCCTCCGTTGCCTACAGTTCGACACCACCATCAGCCGTCAGCGAAGTCAAGCTCTCAGTCACTCAATCACTTCACGGCATAGCCGTATTATTGTATCTATCCTGACCTGCCTAAGCAGCACATACACGCCAAGCACTCCTGCATCTACCTAAGCCACCTAGCTGCCCACATGTAGTTAGCGTTAGCCCCATGTATGTACACTATCGCCGTCCGCGCTATACGTAAAGCTGCAGACTGCGGGGCATTGGAGGCATTGCCAGCTGCGACACCCTGCATCAGCCCCGGGGCGCCGCTCACGCGAAGCGCTTGTACTTGCCGGTGGCCACGGGCAGGCCGCGGAGCACGGTGCGCTGCGGGCTCTCGGCCGACTTGCCCTTGTCGTCGAAGCGCAGGTGGCGGCCCTGTGCGTCGTAGGGGCGGCATTGGCGCGGAGGCAGCAACCAGGTGTTTGTCAGTACTCGATTTGAATTCGGGGGATGTCGGACAGGCTCATGCGGGCTCCTCGGAGTCTCTGTGAAGCCCGGAGCCAGGATCCGGAAGCCGCAGCCCCATGGACTATCCCACGATCCCAGTTCGCACCTGCGGCGCGGGCAGCCCACGCAGCGGCATGGCCTTGTTGGCGGGCGGCGCCACCTCCAGGCCGCCCATGGCCTCCACCAGCACGTTCTCCTGGGCCTGCACGTGTGATACAGAATGGTGAGGCGGACGCAGGGCGAGCGGGTCGAGTCAAGGTTCGCGTGTGGCGCAAACGGCTGTCCCACTTGGCGCTCAGCTGTCCCAGACAGCCCATACTAGCCGTACTGTAGGCACGTCCTTCGCCCACCGGCCAGCGCCCCCCCCACACACGCACCTCGTTGTACTCGGCCTCGTGGTCGCTGTCCTCTTGGTCGTCCGGCATGGCCAGCTCGCGCTCCGCCACCTTGGGCGTCAGCTTCACGTCGCGCGGCGCCGTCAGGCTGGAGGCGCCGGCCGCCTTGTCGGCCTTCTTGGCCATCGCCTCCTTGACCTCGCGCTTAAGCTGGCGCAGCGAGCTGGGGAGAGGGAGAAAGCAAGGATACGACACATGGGGTGAGCCTCAACCCGCAAGCGGCGCAGCGTCAGCTACATGCAACCGACATGGTGAGCTGCTCCTTTGCCGGAAAGTAGGCACGCGAGCATGCTGCGTAAAACATCGAGGCGCCGTCCACCAGGGACCTACCGGGGGTCGTAGTCACCAGCCTCCACCTTGCTCTTGAGCGCCTTGCCCGCGGCCTTGTTGGCAAAGGCCTGCGTGGGCGCCAGGTAGCTGGGCACGGAGGCGGCGCCGGTCTCGGCATCGTGGATGGACTTGAGGCGCTCGGCGGCCTGGGCGTGGGAAGGTGAGCGGGGCGAGGATTGCAACCACCGTTTGAGCCGCGCACACACATACGGTAGTCAGGAATGTCGTACGGGACGCAGTACCCTCGGCGCCCAACATGCGCGATTCGCACCTTCGTACGGCGCTCCTCCGCGGCGGCGGAGGCCTCGGGCGTCAGAGTCGGGGCCGGCTGCTGCTGCTGCACCTCCTCAACCGGCTCCGCGACGGGCAGCGGCGAGGGCGCCTCGGCGGCGGCGGACTTGGGGCGGTAGGGCGTGGGCACCACCTGGCGCTGCGGGACGGTGCTGCGGGTCCCCTCAGGCGTGGTGATGGACACGCGCTTGATGGACTTGGTGGTGGCGGCGGCCACGGGCGCCACCGGGGTGACGGCAGCGGGCGTGCGCGGCTTGTTGTAGCGCGACTCCACGTTCACGTAAGGGCTCTTGGCGGCCGCGGTGGCGGGCGTCTTGGCCTGCGGCGTCGCCTTGGAAGCGGTGGACACCAGCTTGGGCGTGAACACGCGCGCGCCGGGGGTGGCGGCCGCGGGGGTCTTGCTGGCCGCGGCGACGGGCGTGGGGGCCGCCATAGGGGTGGGGGCCGAGGGCTCCTCCTGCACCGGCGCGTCGTCCATGTCGCAGTCCTCCTCCTCCTCCTCCATGAACAGCTCGTCCTCCTCCTCCTCGGCGGCAGCGGGCTGCATCTCGGCGATGGCGCCCACCAGCGGCGTCTGCGCCAGCGCGTAGGCGGGCGCGGCGGCGCCCTCGGGGGTGGGCGCGGGCGGCGCCGGCGCCAGGCCGGCGATGGGCGTGGCTGCGGTGCCGGGCAGCGGCGAGAAGGTGACGTCTTGCAGCTGGCCCAGCGGCGGCATGGGCGGAGTCAGGCTGAAGGGCGAGGGCGAGGCGCCGGCGGCAGCCGCAGCGGGCACGATGAGGCCGTCCAGCGAGGGCGACTCCACCTGGGCGTCAGCACCTGCGGCAAACAGCGAGTGAACGGTGCAATATGCGTACAGTGAGGTTATACGGCGGCATATGCGGCATTGGGGTTGCAGTGCACTCGCCAGAAGCCGTCACATGCAGGCAAGCAGTTTCGTACACGTACACATACAGCGCTGCGGCGCCGAATCTGTTTCTTACCCGCCACGTGCATGGGCAGGGGGCTGAAGCCAATGAAGCCGAGCGCGGGCTCCGACAGGCGGGGCTGCGCCGCGGCGGCGGCCGCGGCGGGGTGCGGCACGCTGGCGGGCGCCATGCCCAGGAAGCCGGCCATGGGCGAGGGCTCGACACCGGGCGTCAGCGGGCGGTCGGAGGCAAAGGTCATGGGGTTCTCCTCCAGGGGCGCCGGCTGCTGCGCCATGTTGGCGGCGGGCGTGGCGTTGTCGGCCATGTCCGCGTCCTGCTGCTGCAGGGGCGCGGGGGTGCCGATCACGGGGTCGCCCGACAGGCTGATGGGGCTGCTGCCGCCCAGCTCGTCGTCGTCGGGCATGGGCGAGAAGTCGGCGGCGTCCACCGCGTCCGCCATGCTGTTGAAGGACAGCGGCGTGGCGGGCAGCGACAGGCCGCCGGGCTGGCCGGGGGCGGCCGCCAGGTCAGAAGCGTAGCTCATGGGCGTGCCGGCGGGCATGGGGCTGGCCGCGGCGCCGGCGGGCGCGGGCGAGGGCGCCGGCTGCATGTCCAGCGCCATGGGGCTCATGGGGATGGGCGCCGGGCTGGCGGGGGGCTGCGCGGCGGCCGGCATCGGGCTGGGCTGGGGCGCTGGGGCGGGGCTGCGCGCAACGGCGGGCTCGGGTGCGGCAGCCTCCAGGTCCAGCTGCAGCGGCTGCACCTCCTCCACTGCCGCGGTGGTGTCAGCCGCGTGCTGCACGGGCAGCGCCATAGGAATGGGCGACGCCATCAGGACCTGCGAGTCCGTGTGCAGCTCGTGCGACTCCTTCTCCGAGTCCGGGTCAGCAGGCTCGGAGCTCTGCTGCTCCAGCGCCGAGCTGTCGGGCACCGGCTCCGACGAGGGCTCGGGCACAGCGACATCCTCCTGCTGCGCCTGCGATGCCGCGTTTGGGGGGATTTGTCATTTAAGCGTCTTTGCACGCCCGCCGAGCAATTACGATAGGATTCCCGTTGTTATCTCTGATCATGATTACCTGCTGCTCAGCCTCGGGCTCGTCCTGGAACAGCTGCTTCTCCAGCGCAGGCGCAGGCTGCTCAGCTGCAGCCGCGGCACCGCGACGCCCGCGACCACGACCAGTGGTCTTGGGATCAGGCGTGGGAGCAGCTGCACCCATCGCTGCAGAGAAAGGAAAGCGAGGGGCGGGCTCGGCGTTGGCATGCTGACTTGAGCGGGGGGAGCGCGGTCACCGAGCTCGCAACTCGCGCGTTCGTATCGCTGATGGATAGCAATTACAATTACTCACGCGTGGTGCCAAGGGCCTTGGCCCTGCTGCGGGTCATCCGGCAGCTCTCCATAGTGGCGACGGAGGGGGGTCTTGCGGGTTCAAGCTTGTCGACTTATTGACGGTCGCTGACTATCGATCTGTGAGCAAAGTGATATTTACTAGCACTTGCTTGGAGGCCCACCTGCAAAGAGAAATGAATAGGGCTGGGGACCTCGCGACAGACACATATAGATTGAAAACAGGATCCGCCGACTCACCAATTGCGCTGCCCCATGTCCCGTCGCAGCCTTGATGCTATGTCGCTTTGTTAACCCTGCACGCTGCCTGCATAATTGTGTTTATATAAGTGCCTCCTCTGGCCGCAAGACAAGCACACGCGGAGAAGCACGTTTTATTCCTCTGATGCTGGCTCTTAGGCTGGCCGCCCATTTTTAGGGTTCACATTTCTAGCGCTTTGCTGGCATCCTGCGATTCTGGTTGTGGTGCGTCATCGCACGCCGATTGTGCCACGCGTGGCGTCGTGCAACATCACCCGCAGCCAAATGCGTGCTCTCAGCCGTGCGGAGCGGGCGCTGCTGGCGCTCGTTGCGTTTTCGGCACTTGCATCGTGCACTAGTGAGACACGTGGATCGCGGGCGGGGCTATCCCGCGGAAACGGTTTTCAGTGCAACATCCTTTGTTGGGGATGCGTGCACACGCGCAGCATTGCCTGGCGGCGGCGGTGGCTCTGGCTTGGCCCTTGACACCGCCGGGTTCTGGCTTGGACCTTGACTGTCACTCGTCACGTGAACTGCTGCTTCAGGCGCTACTCGTGGCTACGGGCTGGATCCGGCCCACAAGCTGCTGCCTGCGCAGAAGGCGCGCGACTGCAGCGACAGCTCCGATGAGGTGTGTGCCGCGGTGCCGCGGCCGTCGCTGGCAAGCGGCGTTCTGCGTGCTTGGGCGCCCCGCTGGCTCGGGCTGCGAGGGGGGTGAATGAGGTTGGGCTACAGTGCAGCAGGCGGCTCGGACACGCTGGCCCTCAAACCGCCTTGAGCCGTCCTTAAGCCGACCCGTTGGTCCCTGTCCCCGGGCCGCAGGTGTGCTCACTGCCCGGCCTGAACGGCCCGCCGCACGTGCGCATGCGCGCCGGCTACATCACCGTCAGCGAGGTCAGCGACCGGCAGCTGTGGTACCTGGTGGCGGACCGCGAGCAGCAGGCGGCGGAGGCGGAGGCGGACCGGGAGGGCGCCGCCGGGCGTGTGCAGGACGACGAGGCGGCCCCGCCAGTGCTGCTGTGGCTGACGGGCGGCCCCGGCTGCTCCTCGCTGGACGCCTTCATTTACGAGCACGGCCCCTTCAAGTTCGCCTTCGCGGGAGAGGCGGCGCAGGGCCAGGCGGCAGGGGCGGAGGCGGCCGGCGGCGGCAAGGCGCGCGAGGTGGTGATCGAGCCCAACCCCTACTCCTGGACCAAGGTGAGGGGGCGCCCCGTGCGGCTTGCGTGGTACAGCCGTTGTGCAGCTGTTGGTCGCCGCTGTGTGCTGCTCCCACCCTGATGTACCCGCTGCCACACTGCCCCTGCCACCTCGCCCGCATTCCCTTCCCACCCTTGCCCCTCCCCCCCCCCACACACACGCACACAGCTGGCCACTGTCATCTACGTGGACAGCCCGGCGGGCGCGGGCATGTCGTACAGCGGCCGGCCCGACGTGGACTACCACACCAACGACGAGTACACCATCGCCGACCTGGTCACCTTCCTGGAGGTGAGGCGGCGCACTGATTCCCTGTAAGAAGTTATGGTATCAAGAGTGGGGCCGCGGTTCGGGGGCAACGGGAGCGCTCAGGCATAGGATTTTGCCGCTATGCTGACAATGTCCACGCGCGGGACTGTCGGTCGCCCCTGCCGCTTCCCGCCGCAGGGCCTCACCGAGCGCTACCCGGAGCTGGCCACAGCGCCCTTCCACATCGCGGGTAGGAGCAGGCGGGCAGGGCGGGCGGGGAGGGGCAGGCGCGGTGTGGCGGTGGCGGAAGGGCGCTGGGACTAGCAGGCAGTGACGCGAACATTCCTCACGCAAACACGCACGCACGCACGCCTGCTGCCCCCAGGCGAGAGCTACGCGGGCGTGTACGTGCCGCTGCTGGCGGACGCCATTGTGGGCGCCAACAAGCAGCGGGCGGCGGCGGGCCGGTCGCCGCTGGTGCAGCTGCAGGTGCGCGGGGCGTCCGAGCCGGCTGCGTATGCGTACGCGTGTGAGGGGCCCTCGGCATCACGCGGTCAACACACCACGTTGAGAGCCCCCGGCGCCCGTGCTCCACCGCCTCCGTGAAACGTGCACTGGTTCCACGGGATGGGGGGATGTGGTTACCAGCCCAAGCTAACCACACCGGTGTGCGGGCCTCCTCCTCCTCCTCCTCCTCAGGGCTACGCGGTGGGCAACCCGGTGACGGACGACGTGCTGGACGGCAACGGTCAGATGACGTTTGCGGCGGCCATGGGCTACGTGGACCCGCCCACCTGGGCCGCCATGAGGCAGGAGTGCGACGACATGTTCTGGAACGCCACACAGGGTGGGCGCTGGGGGCGGGGCGGGGCGGGTGGGGTGGGATCGGCTGGCGGATGGGCGGATAGGTGGTGGATAGGCGGCTGCAGGGTGCTGGGAGGTGACGGGACCATGGCGGGTTCGGGCGTGGTGGCCTGGGGAATGAGGCTGGCGTGTTGGTGAGGGAAGCCCGGCCCACACACGTGCGGCGCACCTGCCGCCGTCTCTGCGCGTGACGTCACGCCGCGGTCCTCCCACCCTCCGGCCCTGCACGGCGCTGCAGGCACGGCGTGCTACGAGCTGCAGGGTGTGGTCAAGGACGAGCTGTGGGACCTCAACTGGTGGGTGTGGGCGGGGGCGGGCGGGGGTGGGCGGGCGGGCGTGTGGTGGACTGGCATGTGGTGGACGGGCGTCGGGAACAGGCACAAAGGGGCAGGGGCAGCGCGGGAAATGTGTGGGCGTGGCTGTGCGGTTGCGCTGCGTAGTATTCATGCCGCGTGCGCATGTTTTCACGTGTGTAGGTATGACGTGCTGGACACGTGCTCGCGCGCGCAAGGCGCCTCCGCCCTGGCCACGTCGTCCTCGGGCCGGGGGCAGCGCACTGCCGCCGACCGCGCTCGCCGCTTCCACTGGCCCTTCACCGCCCGCCTGGGCGGCGCCGGTGCTGACGCGGGCGAGGGTGGCGGAGCAGGCGGCGGCCGAGGAGGCCGCGGCGCTGCCTGCGGGCCGCCGCAGCGGGCGGCGGGTGTGGGGGCCCTGGCTGCGCCATGTCGCGCCGTGCATGGACCGCAGGTGGGGATGTGGGTGGTGGGCGGAGGGCTCTACAGCGGGTGTTGTGTGCGCGGCACCCTTTCTCTTCTGCGCACAACTGGCTTCAGCCCACCCACCCGTCCGCCCGCACCCCCCCCTCCCCCCTTCCCCTCCCCTCATTCTCTCTCAGGGTGGCGCTGGACTGGCTGAACCGGGCCGAGGTGCGGTCCGCGCTGCGCGCCGCGCCGCTGTCGGCCATCCCCGACTGGCAGCCCTGCAGCGACGTGCTGTACTACGCCATGGACACAGCCGACCTGGTGCCGGTACACGTGCGGCTGGCGGCGCAGGAGGGTGAGCGAGCGAGCGAGCGGCGCGCCCCGGGCGCCTGGGCGCCTCCATAGTCTTCTTGCCGTCCACTTGTGTGTGCGTGTGTGTGTGGTGTCGCCTTGCTGCTATGCATTGCTGCTGCTCCTTGTCCGACCGAGGGGTTGTGCGTGTGCAACCACCATCCCTCCCCCTCCGCCTTCAACCGCCCCTACCTCCCCTACCCGCTTACCTCACCCTCCCCGCCTCCTCCCTCCCTCCCTCCCTCCCGCCCCTCCCCCCCCAGGCCTGCGCGTGCTGGTGTTCAGCGGCGACCACGACATGGTGGTGCCCCACACCGGCACCACCGCCTGGCTGTACGGCCGCGCCAGCGGGCCCGGCGCCGGGCGCCTGGGCCGGCCGGACGGCCCGCTGCGGCCCTGGACCCTGGCCGGCCAGGTGGCGGGCTGGACGGCGTCGTGGCCGGGGCCGGAGGGGCCGGCGGGCGCCCCGGTGCGCGGGCTGCGCTACGCCAGCGTCAAGGGCGCGGGCCACATGGTGCCGCAGTCCAAGCCGGCGGAGGCGCTGGCGCTGCTGCGCGCGCACCTGTACGCCACAGAGCTGTAGGCGGCCCTTTTGGGGGGGCGGCAAGTGCGTGGCCCCGGGGTGGCGTGGCGCAGGCCGTTTGAGCGCTGCGCAGGTGTAATGTCTGAGACGGTTGCGTTTTGGGTCTGGTTCAGGAGGGCAGCACCCGTGTGAGAGCCTGTGAGGCTAGCAGAAGATGTTGAGTCGAGGGCTTTGTGTGGGGCGGCGCGCCTGCGTCTTGCAGGCGTGCAGCCAGCTCTGTCCGGAGTTGGCTGGCGTTGCGCTGCAGAGATACAGTGCAGCGCCAGAGGTGGATCGTGTGCGCTGGACAATGGGCGTTTTCAGCCTTGCAGGCAGCAGGATGTGTTAGGCCGCATTATTTGCAGTCTTGGTGCGAGCGAAAAGTTGGGTCCAGGCCACATCAGCCATTAGCAAGTATCTAGTATTATTTCAGCGCCTGTTGGTGCATGGCGGCGTGCTGCGCTGTGTGCGATGTGCAGGGCCATCGCGCAGCCTGCTCTCCCCGCGCACACGCACCACAAGCTCTGTGCATGTGCCGCGCCCCAGCGGCGAAAATGGTGACGCTTAATATTTTTACATTCACGCCCATCTGGTGCCGTTGGCGTAGGCGCCTGTAGTCTACTGGCGGATGTTGTGGCGCCCCTACATGTGTGGGGGCGGGGGAGGGGGCTAGCCGTTCTTGTGACGCTTTCTCCGACCGGTGGTCATCGTGCACGTCCGGATGCGGCGACCAGAGGCGGCGGCGGTGTCTGCATTATTGAGTGTGTGTGCGTCTGTGCGGCGTATGGGTACGTGTCCCCTGGCGCTGCCCAAGTCAGGTGCTGTAGCTGAGTGTGGCGCAGGGCAATGGATGAGAATTGGCATTCCCTGCTGTAAGTTGCTGTTACATGGGGCTCGGTCTGGCACTGTTGAGCAGCGCCCTGCCCATCCTGGCGCGTCCCAGTGCCCGGCCCCTGCACGTCCTGGCCCCGGCTCCAGGATGCCGACATCTCAGGCCACTCCCCCGCCGCCCGGGTGCCGTCAGGCAAGTTGCATCCGCTCGACCTTGCGGCGCACACCGGACTTCTTTGCGACACACACACAGAACAGCCGCACCAGGACTGCCAGGGTCCTGCATCGCTCCGCACGCCGCCCCCTATTGGGCCCAGCACGTGCGTGTGGCGCCGCGCGCCCTGCTGCCGCACTGCCGCCCATATGAGCGATGGCTCCCGCTGTCGCCACGGGCCTCCTGACGGCGCTGCAAGCAACCCCACACCAGCTTTTGTGGGTGTTGTGCCCACCAGGGTGCCCGCTCGGGCCCATCCTCCCGCTAGCGTGGCCCCAGCGCCGCTGTAGGCTAGCAAGCGACGAGGGTGGTCCGACGGCCGTACACCATGCGCCTGGCGGGGCTACCTTCGCCGTGTCAGTCCCTGCGACAGCCGGTGACACTGTTGCCCCCGCCGGCACTGTTGTGGTCAAAGCCACGCGCCGAGTCAACACCCCGGCCGCCGTACACCCCCAGTCCCCCAAGCAATGGAGCACTTCCCCAGCTGCCGGCCTGCCCACCCCCTGCTCCATTCCCTCTTGCTCTCTCGCACACACACACGCACACATACGCCCACACGCAGAAGCGACCGCAGCACAGCACCAGCCGCAGCGGCCACAGCCGCCTAGGCGTGCCGCAGGTTCTGCACCTCCGCCAGCAGTCGGTCCAGCTCGTCGCCCGCCAGGCCGCGCTGCTCCTCGGGCAGGTCCTCCGGGTTGTCCTGGGCAGGAGGGCGGTGGGATGGGGGGGTGGCAGGCTGAGAGCTGACTGGGCACGTTAGAGCGATGGCAGGCAGGGCATCGACGTGTCGGCACCACCCGCCCCTCGCACACGCCCCCCGGCACAACACACACGAGGTGTGCTCACCACCAGGCTGGGTATGAGCTTGGTGGCCTCGTCGCTGTCCTCCGGCATCAGGTTGGCGATGAGGCCCCACTCGTAGGGGCGCAGCCCGATGGACTCGATGTAGCTGGTGCGTCGTGTGCGTGGCGCGTGGGTGAGTGTTTGGGGGTTCGGGTGTGAGGGGTCGGTTATCAACACAGCACGGCCAGCAGCGTACATCACGCGTTTTCTGCCCACTGCGGGTATCCGTTGCACACACTCGTGCGCAATCAGCCCACGGACGAGAGCACAGGTCGGGGCCGAAACCGTGGGGACCCGGCACCCCTCCAAAAACCGGGCCCAGTCGGGGCCGCCTCGTGGGGCCGCCTCCCCCCGCCTCTGCCCCTGCCCCGCGCCTGCACGGCCCTGTCCAGCACTCTCCCCCCCACACACACAGTGCCATCTAGAACCACTGTCCCCAGCCTCACTTGCGCATGGCCTGTACGGCCTCGGGGTTGGTGCCGCAGTTGAACTTCTGCACGTACTCGAGCGTCTTCTGCACCAGCGGCTGCGGCTGGAACGTGGGCTTCTCCTCTCTCCGTTGCCGCATATACTCCGTCAAAATTGTCGCTACCTCTGAGTTACTAATCACTGCCGCGTGCTCGAACACTGCGTCAGCAAAACGCGCGCACAAATTTTACGCATGCTGTTCCGGCCAGGGCTCCCGCACCAATGCACCACGTACCCTTCGCATCCGCATGCTCCATCTCCGACTTTGGGAGCGCCATGGCTGCCTGGTGCTGCAAACAAGGCGCTCCTTCTCAGTTGCCTCGCGCTCCCGCCGCTCGCCGCTGCTTGGAGACCGCTATACAATTATATTGCTTGGTAATATGGCAATAAATTGAGTTAAGCCGTCAGTTGAGGAAGCGAGCTTGCGAGCAAAACCGATCGACCTGGTGCAGTCTTGTCGTCGCTTGCTTTGCAGTCTTTGAGTGGTGTTGTTTACGTGAATGCCCCAGACCAGCAGAAAAAGCCCGGCTGTCAGCAGCGGTGCAATCGCGACAGTGGCACACCAGATGGTCCCCGCCCGCAGGGTCCCCGCCGTCCCCGGCGCCGGCGCAGGCTATCTGGCCCGCTGCCCACAGCAATCTCGCTGGTTCGCACGCATATTGTGAATGCCTGCCTAGCGCGTCTCTCTTGATGGCCTCGGGGCACAAAACTCGACCTCGAGACACACAGCGCTGCTTCCGCGGCGTGAGCTCGTTGCGGGCCCGCAGTCAACTCCAGTAATTGCCTGATGAGCGGCAGACCGAGTCACCGGCTGCAGCGAGGCGGCTGGGCCTCCTGGACCGCCTGCCTGCCGGCGCTGGTGGCGACTGGGGTGCTGCCCGCGCTGCCGCCGCTGACACGACTGCGCGCGGCGGTGGAGGCGGCGCTGCTGCTGCACGAGGAGCAGGCAGAGGAGGCGGAGGTGGGGGAGGCTGAGCAGGAGGAGGACCTGGCGCGGCAGGCGGGCACCCGGTCGGATCGGGCCGCAGCGAATCAAAACGAAAGCGAAGGCGGCGCGGCAGCGGCTGCTGCCGACCCACCGGCGGGCACGGCGACGACGACCGCGCCACCACCAGCGGCCGGCGGCTTCCCGCCGCCGACCGCCCGCCTGCTGCCGCACTTCCCCGCGGCGGCGCTGCTGGCGGCCGTGGAGCGCTGTGTGGCGGACACGGCCGCCATACCCGCGCCCGCCCGGCCCGCCGCCTGCCTGCTGCTGGGCTCGGTGGCGCTGGAGCATTACATCCGCGCGCACGGCACCCGCGCCCAGCTGCTCAGCGCGCGCCGCCTGCACCTGACAGCGGCGGCGGCAGTAGCGCCAGCAGTAGCTACGGCAGCAGCAGCAGTAGGCGCCAAGCGGGAGGCGCTGGACCCTGCGGCGCCGCCCGGGAAGCGGCCGCGCCTGTCGTGCGGGGATGCAGTGCTGCCTAATGGCGGCGGCGCCGACAGCAGCACCAGCACCAGCACCAGCACCAGCACCAGCACCAGCACCAGCACCAGCACCAGCACCAGCACCAGCACCAGCACCAGCACCAGCACCAGCACCAGCACCAGCACCAGCACCAGCACCAGCACCAGCACCAGCACCAGCACCAGCACCAGCACCAGCACCAGCACCAGCACCAGCACCAGCACCAGCACCAGCACCAGCACCAGCACCAGCACCAGCACCGGAGGCGAGGAGGAGGAGGAGGTGGACGAGGACGGGGAGGTGGAGGTGGGCAGCAGACCTGGCACCGCTACAGCTGCTACTGCCGCCGCTGTCGCCGCGGCACGGCTGCGGGCGCTTCCGGGCGCGCTGCCGCCCCTGCGCCCCTACCAGGCGGACGTGGTGGGTCTGGTGCTCAGCAGCTGGGGCCTGCCGCTCACGCAGCAGCTGCTGCCGCCCGGCGGGGCTGGTGCTACAGCCACCAGGGACCGCTACAGCCGGCTGTGTGACGGCTGGCGGGGCAACTGGCTGGTGTGCGCCCCCACCGGCTCGGGCAAGACGCGCGTGTTCGTCGAGGTGACACGGTGAGGCCGGGGACACGGGCTGCGCGGCGGGCTGTGGCGGCTGTGGCGGCTGCGGCGGCTGATCTGTTAGTTGGAGCCATAACGGTACTGCCACCAGCACGGAGCACCTCCAGGCTAGCGGGCGGCGGTGCAGTACGCCCGGCCGCCTGGCTATCCCCATTCCTCCGAACCTCCTCACCTCCGCACATGGTAAACACACAATGCATGCGGTGCACACGCAGGTCGCAGATCCTGGCCTGCGCCGCCTGCTGCGGCCGCGGCGCGGTGGTGGTGGTGCTGGTGCCCTCGGTCCTGCTCACCGAGCAGCACGCCGCGGTGCTGGCGGCGGCGGCGCTGCCCGGCGCGCCGCTGGTGTCCGCCCACAGCTCGCAGCGCCCCCTCACGCCCGCCGCGTGGAGGGACGCGGTGCGCCGCGCGGCGCCGCAGCAGCACCACCCCGGCGGAGGAGGCGGCGATGGGGGCGGCTGTGGGGGCGGCGGGGGCGCTGCGCCGCCGTCCTGCCGCTGCCGAAGCAGGCCGGGTGCTCCTGGTGCTGCTGATGCTGGAGAAGACGTTGGCAGCGGCGGCGGCAGCGGCGGCGGGCGGCGGCGGCGGCTGGTGTGGCGTGCCGCCTGCCGCCGCCGGCGTGCCTGCGGTGGGCTGCGGGCAGTCGGCGGTGCTGGTGGTGACGGCGGCCGCCTTCCTGCACCTGCTGCAGGCGGGCGAGGCCGACCTGGCGGCGCAGGTGGACCTGCTGGTGAGGGACTGGGCCGGGTGGGGGTCGGATGAGGGGGATGGTGAGGGGCCGTGTGAAGTGTCCGCTGCTGCACGCCGCGTGCATTCCCCTGTCACTGCCGCTGCTACTGCCGCTACGGCTGCTCCTGTCACTGGTACTGCCCCCCTCACTTCGGTAACGACTTCTAGACGCAGTCTTCGGTGCATCCCGCTTTCCCATATCTTTGCAACCCCCACCCCCCACCCCAGGTTCTGGACGAGGCGCACCACTGCAAGGCCGGCCACCCCTACGCCCGCGTGCTGGCCGAGCACCTGCCGCAGCCGCACCTGCCGCCGGTGGTGGGGACGGCGGCGGCAGAGGTTGCGGCGGTGGCGGCGCAACCGCCAGATCAGCAGCCGGCCCGGGGTGCGGACGAAGGTACTGCAGGTAGGCGGGGAGGGGCAGTGGCCTTGGTGGCAGTGGCCGGCGGGCTGCTGTCGCCGGTAGCGCGGCCACTCTTGCGTCTGCAGAGCCCAACCACTGCTACTGCTGTTACTGATACTGATACTGCTGCAGGGCCGGGGCCGGGCCCGGGCGGCCCACGTGTGTTGGCACTGTCGGCCTCCCCGAGCAGCTCCACCTGCATGGTGCGTGGTGCGTGTGGTGTGCGTGTGGTGCGTGCCGAGGTCGGGGGTGGGGTCATTCCGATGAGGCGAGGGCCGTTTCCATCCCTCTCGCCTTGCCTCTCTCCGTGCACACGTCAGTTCCGCAAGCACGCCGCTCGACCTTTCCTCACCCCCTCATTCATTCCCCACCCCAAAACCGGTACCCAAACCTTCCGCTGCCGCCCTCGGCCCATGCCATCCCCCGCCACAACCCACTGCGCCAGACCCGGCTGCACGCCTCCATGACCGCCCTGCTGTCGCTGCTGGGCGGCGCCCGGCTGCACGTGATGGACACCGCCGCCCCGCCGCCGCCACTGCCGGGGCCGACGGGGAGGCCACAGCAGGAGCAGCAGGGGCAGGGGCAGGAGCACGGGCAGCAGGGGCAGGATCAGGGCCAGGGGCAGTGCGACCGGCCGGCACCGACCTCTGGGCGGGTGGCGGCGGTTGCGGCTGATGGGGGTGACTGCCAGGCGCCGTCGCCTCTGTCGCCACTGCCGCCAGCAGCGGCAGCGGCTCAGGCAGGCGCAGCAGCCGGCGCGGCCACAGCACACCAGCAGCAGGGGCAGGGGCAGGCGCAGGGGCAGGGGCCGCAGCTGCCGGAGCCTGCGCAGGAGGAGGTGCGGGTGGCGCAGCGGGCGGCCGACCGAGCCATGGGGCAGGTGCTGCAGGTGCGGGCGGGCGTGAGTGAGTGGAGGAGGCGCTGGGGCGGTCACATTATCGCGCCCGCCCTTGCCGCCAATGTGACTTGCTTGCCGCCGCCACGCTCGTCTTGCCACTGCTCGTCTTGCATGCGGCGCCCTTGGTTTGGGCTGGGCTGCATTACGGGTAGCTTTGGCTGGTAACCCCAACCCCCGCCCCACTCACCCGAATCCTTTCCGACACACCCACAACCGCACCCGCACCAACAGGCGTTCCACGACACGGTCGTCCTGGACCTGGGTGCGTGCGTGTGTGTGTGTGCATGCGTGTGCGGGCGTTGATAACGGTCCCAGTTGGTTCAGTGGCTGCTGTGAGGTGGTGGTGGAGGTGGTGGTGGCGGTGGTGGCGGTGGTTCACAGCGCGGTGTGGCGCCGGGGTTGGGCTGCGGGAGCAGGCTGCGGCGCGGGGGCCGCCGCGGGGGCGTGGGAAGCTCGCGCAGGAGTTTGTGAGCGCGCGGTGGCTAGGGTGTCCGATGCCCCCTGCCCTGCCGCCTTGTTGCTCATGGCATTACGGTACCCATAAAGGCCTGCCACATGCCCTGCTGCCCCACAGCGGACTCGCTGGCCCAGCTGCCGCCGCACGCCAAGATGATGGTGGGCGTGGCAGATGGCGCTACTGCCACTGCTGCTGCTGCTGCTGCTGCTGCTGACACGGCTACAGCTGCTGCTGCACCTGCTGATAATGCGGCTACGGCTGCAGATGCGGCGGCTGCGGCGGCTGCAGCGGCGGCGGCGCAGGCGACAGTGCTGGGTTCAGGGCCGTCAGGACTGAGCGGTGATGATGAGGAGCTGGCGGCGGCGCGGCAGTTCTGGCGGGCGCGGCAGGCGCTGTCACAGGTGCGGCACTGCGTCGTGTGCGTGCCTGCACCACCCCATCCTCTCACACCCACACCCACCCTCACGCCCTCACGCACCCCACCGCCCCACACCCCAAACCCCCACGTGCGGCTGCACCCACCCACCCACCCGCCCACCCACCCACCTGCCCACCTGCCGGTTCGGTCCCACCCCATCAGGCCCTGGACCAGGCGCTGGCCGCCGCCGCCTTCAACGCCGCCGCCGCCGAGCTGCGCGCGTCCGCCGCCGCCGCCGCGGATGCCGCCGTCGCCGCGGCTGGCGCTGCCGCCATGGCCACGGCTGGAGCCGCAGCCGGGGGCCCGCCGACAGAGCCGCCTGCAGCAGACAGCGGCGGCGGCGGCCACGACGGCGGGGAGCAGCAGCTGCTGCAGCTGCTGGGGCTGCAGAGCGATACCGGCGTCATGCAGGTGTGCGTGTGTGTGCGCGTGCGTGTGTGTGGTGTCGCGCCCTGCTATGCGCGAGGTGGCTGGAAACCCGGCTGGGGGTTAGAAAGCTGGCTGGGGGTTGGAGCGCCCGTTTGGCCGCCCGTCCCTTAGCCCTCATCACCCTCACCCATACCGTACACAAGTGCCACTCACACCCGCTCGCTTGCCTCGCCGCCTGCCGCACCTACCGACGGCCCGATCCATACCCAGCGGCTGGCTGACTGCCGCCACTTCGCTGCCGCCGCCGAGGCCACCGCCGCCGCCTGCCCGCACCTCGCCCTGGCCTGCCGGCTGCTGGACCTCCTGCGCAAGTGCACCGAGCTGGTGGAGGAGGCGGGTGCGTGTGGCCGTGTGGGCAGTGTGGGCAGCGTGTGCGTGTGCGGTGGTGTGGGGGGCCGCGGGGCCGTGGGCCGTGGGCGGTGTCCGGGGCCGCTGCCTGCAGTTGTAGCTAGCGGCAGGAAGCCAGGACACATGTAGACGACGCCACGCCACCTCTCATCCCGCCTGCCTCCGTCCATCCACACATGATCATGCCGCCGCCGCCGCCGCCGCTGGGGCATGATTGAATGCTGCCATCAGGCGCGGAGGCGGCCCTGACGCACCTGGCGCGTAAGGCGGTGGCGCTAGTGGGCGCACAGGCGGAGGCGGAGGCGGAGGCGGCGGCTGCAGCGCGGGAGGCGGAGGCGGAGGCGGAGGCTGCAGCGCGGGAGGCGGAGGCAGTAGCAGGGCGGGGGGTGGGGCTGGGGCAGCAGGGGGCTGCTACTGCCGCTTATGCCCGGGTGCGCACTGCCGCAAACGCAACACAGCAGGCCGCAGACAGCTTTGGCGTCAGTCGCGGTGGTGGCGCCGGCGGCGGTGGTGCCGGCGGCGGCGGCAGCTGGCTGCGTGGCCTCATGTTTGCAAAGGCGTCGGCAGTCGCAGTGGCAGCAACAGCAGTAGCGGCTGCGCCTGCGGTAGCTGCGGGCGCGCGCAACAGCCCAGCCGCACCAGCAGGGAACACCGACGCCGTCGATTCACCTTCCGGCTCCGAGGCGGCAGTAGCTGATGCCGCCGCCGCCGTCATGGCAGCAGCCATGCCAGCTACTGCTGTAACTGCTGCTGCTGTTGAAGAGGGGGTGCCGGCACCTGACAGCGCGGCGGCGGCGCCAGCAGCTACAGCAGGAGGAGGCCGCAGCGGCAGTGGCGGCAGTAGCAGCCGGCCGCACTGGGACTGCTACAGCGGTGCGGACACGTCCTTGCGCGTGTCCGACCTTTTGAAGCAACTGCTGGTGAGGTGGGGTCAGGATGGGTGGGTGGGTGGGCGGGTGGGCGGGGGTGCCATTGACGGGCTGCTGGCGATGGTGGGTGTTGGACTGGGGGTGGCTGGTGGTGGGGTGCGCGCACGACCGGGAGGCACATCGCACCGCACCGCACCGCGTCCACTAGCGACACTTGCTTGCACGTATTCTCCCGCACGTCATCACACTTCCATCACCCACGCACACTTCAAAGCCCCGATCACCTGCTGATGCCGCAGGGCCTGTGCTGCGCGGCGCCCGTGTCACCCGTGTCGCCAGAGGCCGGCGGCGGAAGCAGCAGCAGCTGCGGCGGCGGCGGTGGTGGCGGTGGCGGTGGCGGTGGGTGTGCTAAGCTCTGGCCGGGATTGTCGTTCCTCCGAGACACCACCGCCACCCCCGCCGCCGTCGCTGCCACCCCTGCTGTCCTCGTCACCAGTTGTACGGACGCCGCGGCAGAAGCAGATGCACCGCAGCCGCCGCGTGCAGCGGTCGGCGGCAAGAGGCCGCGGCAGGAGGGGCCGGCGGGCGACGAGCCAGCAAACGGGGGCGAGGGTACCGATGGGGATAGTGGGGATACGGCGGAGGATGGTGATACCGAGGCAGCAGCTGGGTCCGGGGCCGTCGGCTCGGCACCGGCGGCATCATCGACTGCGGTGACATCGGCGGCGGGACCGGCGCCACATGCTGCGGCAGCGCTCACGTTGGTGCGCGACTGCTTCGCCTCGGGGCGGCTACGGGTATGTGGTTTTGGGGGTGCATGTGGGTGGGGGAAGGTGTGAGGCACCTGTCACTACCTACACACCTGCCATCACAACTCTAACCTTTTGCTGCATAAACCGCCCAACCCCCGGCCCTCATCACCCGGCTAACACACCCACACACGCGCCCAAACGTTCACACACGCAGCCGGCGCACACCCACCCCAAGTTTTGGGCCCTGGTGCAGTTTCTGCAGGTGCGGGGGGGGGGCGGGGGGGAGGGCGGCGTGTATCGCATCAGGACGGGACCAGGGAGTGCGGTCAGTGTCCGGGGTGGGTCTGATGTAGGGTTGGCAGGATGTGTGCGGGCTGGGGATGGGGCCCACTCTGCGCACTGACTGACCGACTGCCTGCCTCCATCACCCGGCGGTGCACTGGACACGCCGTCATGCGCATGCACACGCCCGCCCTTCTCCACCTCGCCTGCCGCTGCCGCTGCCGGCACCCACCCACCTACATACCTGGCTGCACGCAGCGCTACCGGCGGGGCCCCCACTGCGGCGGCGGCGGCCCCGGCGGCACGGCGGAGGGCGGCGAAGTCCGCGGCATCATCTTTGTGCGCACCCGGCAGGTGGGCGGGGTGGGTACCGGCTGGGTGGCTCGGTGGTTGCTGCCTGTGGTGCGTGTGTGTTAGGGGAAGGGGTGGGAAATGCTGTCCGCACACGTCACCTGCCCGGCGGTGGCGAATGAGACCATGGACAGTTACGGCGGACAGAGTGCACCAACCACGGCCGCGCCGCATCGGGCCCCACCCCCACCCCCCAACCCCCAACCCCCCCGCCAGGCCGTGTACCACCTGGCCGACATGATCCGCCGTACGGCACAGCTGGAGCACGTGGAGGTGCGAGTGTGCGTGTGTCTGTGTGTGCGTGTGTGTGGGGGGGAGGGATGGGGGGCCCAGAGCAAACGGTTGCGTGATAGAGTGCTGTGGCAGTGCGGTCCGTGCAGCCGTTGTGTGCATAGCTCCTCACACCATCATCTCACACAAACACACACCACGTAACAGGTGTTTGAGCTCACCGGCCACCACAACGGGGGCGGGCGAGACGGCGCCAGGGACGGCGGCGGCGGCGGCAGTCGCACTACCGCCACCGCCAGCGGACGACTGCGCCACTCCCACCCCCACCTACTGGGCGCGGCCCGCGGCTGCAGCAGCAAAAGGCACATGCCGCCGCCCACCACACACCCGCTCTACCACTGCCCGCAGCAGCTGGCGGCTCGCGGTGGCGAAGAGCCCAGCACTGACTCTGAGGAAGAGGAAGAGGAGGCGTCGTCGTCGTCGGCGGGGTCGTGGTCGGCGGGCCCAGGCCGCCGCCAGCCGCCGCCGCTCATGTGGTGGCAGCAGCAGCGGGGCCGCCCGCACCACCACCACCCGCACCACCACCCGCGCCGGCAGCAGGGGCCCTGCAGCTGGGCGGCGGCGGCGGACCCGCAGCAGCAACAGCAGGCGCAGCAGGCGCAGCAGCAGGACCGCCACGGCCGCGGCATGAGCGGCAGCGAGCAGCAGCAGGTGCTGCGGCTGTTCAAGGTGGGGTTGGTGGGGGTGGAGGGGGTTGGTGGGGTGGGGTGGCGGGGGTACGAGCCATGTGTTTGCGTGCTAGGGGAATGGCAGCCTGGCGAGTGCAGGTGTCGCAGCGCAGACTGGGGTCCCGTCTGCCTGCCTGTTTGCTCCCGTCAAACGTGCGCGTGGAGTCGCTGACTGCACACGCTACTTGCCGCACGCACGTAACAGGCCACCGACAGCCTCCCCTCCAGCGGCGGCGCCGCTGCCCCCTCCTCCGCCTCCTCCTCCTGCCCCGGCGCCTCCGCCTCCCCCCGCTGTAAGGTGCTCGTGTCCACCTCCGCCGCGGAGGAGGGCCTGGACGTGCCCAGCTGCTCCTGGGTGCTCCGCTACAACGCCGCAGCCACCGGCATACAGCTGCTGCAGAGCCGCGGCCGCGCGCGGCTGGCGGCGCCCACCTCCGCGGCCGTGTTCGTGAGCCTGCTGCAGGAGCACACGGCGGACGTGCGGCTGCACACCAAGGCGCGCGCCGAGGAGCGGAATATGCGCCAGTACTGCAGCGGCGGCGGCGGCGGAGGTGGCGGCGGCGGCGGCGGAGGGGCCGGCAGTGGGGCCGGCGCGGGCTGGGGCTGGGGCGGCGGCAGGGGCGGAGGCTTCAGCGGAGGAGGAGGGGAGGGAACGGGCAGGGGCGGGGACGGTGTGACGGCGGCTGGTAGCTACGGCGGGGGGCAATGTGGGCAAGCGCGAGATGATGGGGGGTGGCAGCAGGCGGCGGCGGCAGGGGAGGTGGCGGCGGCGGCAGGGGAGGTGGCGGTGATGGAAGTGGATGATGATTGAACACACTGCGAACACACGGCGGAGTGCGGAGTGCTGGATGGAGTTGCCGCCCGCCTTGCCGCCCGCCTTGCCATCGAGCTGGTAGCGGTACTCCTCGCATGTCAGCTGCAGCGTCTGTGGAAAGGCAGTAATGGAGGGGTAACAGCGTAATGAGCTTGCAGCCGCAACACCGCCACCGCGCCGCCGCCCCCCCCGTACCGCCGCCACCCGCGGCCCCAATCCGAAAAGCCCCCAAGCCCCCGCCAGTGCTGAAGTAGACCGCTTGACGCGGTCGAGCGGCTGCCTGTGCAGCCACTGGGGCGCCGCCGACGGTGGGGCAGCGCGGGGATAGCACGGGCGCCGGCGGCGAAAGCAGTCTGTTTTTTGACAGGTGTGTCGAAGAATATCGGGCTGGGCGGGTGACGCAACCGCTGGTTTTGCTGAAGACCGGCTTTGGCTACCAATGGTTTCGCTCGGTATTGCAGTGGCCAGTCTGTTTCCTTCACGAGCGACTGGCGTTTGTCCAGGCGTCCAGCCAAACAAGCAAAGCGGTGTTGACCAGGCAGGAGCCCTGCACTGGGGAGCACGAGTGCAGAACCCCCATGGCAGTGTGCTGATGGGCGCGTGTAGTGCAGTTGTGCGGGCATTGCGTGCTGCAATCAGCTGCAATGCACGTTGTATCATATAATGCGGTGTGCACATACATGATGCGTAGGGAGTGGTGTGGCAGAGTAACGAGCAGTAACGGGGCTGAGAGAGTGTGCGGGACGTTGCGTTGCAAGGGCGTGTGAAGGGGTGGACACGCACAGCAGACTGCAAGCACGTGAAAAGGGTCAGGACCATTTGGCAGCCTAGAGGGGTATGGCGATCATCGCTGGGGGACACACGCCGCATGTCTGGACGGGTTTGCGTGCCGGGGCTTCCAGAGCTGTCCGGACACGCGTGTGGGTGTGACACGGTTTGCGACGACTAGCGCTATGCGATTTCTGTGCAATTGAATAAATCATTATTAATTACATATGGACAAACTTAGCCCCTGCGCCCAGCTATCAGTGCCGACTGATCGTGGCCTGCACCGACATTTGTTGTAGTCGATATCAGGGGGGGCTCTCCTGATCGATATGCATATTAGCGGGGGGGTGCCCCCCCCTGCGCCCCCCCTCAAGCGGGGGGAGGGACACCCTCCCCCCTGCACCCCCCTCCCATACGATTCTCTTAGCCCGCGGCTGAGGCACGTCACTTAGGAAGTTGGGGGAGGGGGGTGCAGGGGGGAGGGTTTCCCTCCCCCCGCCAGCGAGGGGTCGGGCGGGTCGGGGGGCCGAGCTGGGGTCGCCGAGCGCGCTAAAAGTTCACAGCTGACATCGCACTGTGCATGACTTTGATCACCGCCGATCATATCAACGAATACAGCTTCTCGAGCATTTCGCGAAAGCTTTCATCCCAGCCGATCGGCACGAGCGAGCTCTGAAATTCTTGCAAGTGCGCGCTTTGGCAGGACAGACTGTGTCGCTAATACATCGCACTGTAAGTTATAGCTGCGCACATTCTCAAGGAAGCCAAGAAAGCGCAGTTACCGGCTTCGTTCATACGGTGCACTCGCTCTCGCCGCCTGGAAAGAAGATCACGTATAGAGGAAGCTGCTAGTAATCGATCATGCAAGTTGGTTCGAGCTGAATCGCGCTGTAGCGCAAACGCACCGGGTGCGTCACACTTTCCAGGGCATACGTAGATAGCTGGATACAGTGGTGCCAACCCGCCGGCAGAGGCAATTCATGCGCTGCGGGCGGCGTTGGCCCGGCTGTGGGCGCTGGTCTGGGAGCCGCGACACAAGGAACCCCTCTGGCGCCTGGCTGTCCATGGTTTCTCGGGCTTTGGGATGCATAAAGCCCGGGCAGCCGCGGGGAATGCTGATAAGTGCCCCTGCGGTGTGCTGCTGACTGCTGGGGCTAGGGAGCACCACTTCTGGAGCTGTGACGTGGCGGGGGCTCTGCGTGATGTGTTGCAAGAGCATGCGGGCTTGGACGTTGCGCGGCACCAGTTGTGGTTAGTACAGGCGCCTCCAGGGCTGGCGCAGGCGGTGTGGGACATCGTTTGCTTAGCTGCTGTGGCTGCCATGGAGTACGGCCGACAGCGCCTCTACGCGAGCCGGAGTGATTCGGGTGGGACCGTAGGGGTTGCTGTTGTGCGAAAAATCGGTGTGGAGGTGGTGGCTGACTTTTGGTCGCGGCTTGCTGCGTTCGTGAGTCTCTGCCGGCCTCCGCGCCGCTGGGACCTAGTCCCAAACCAGCACCCATTCCTAGCGTCAGACGATGTGGGAGGGGTTATCTTTGTGGGCCCAGCGGCGGACTCGCCACCGGCCTCTCCCTAGCTTGTCTGCTTAGGGACTCGCAAGAGGTAGTCTTTATGACGCCGACCCGCGGCTTAGGTTAGCAGCGCGTGCGTTTGCAGTGAGCCTGGCTCGGGGTTCCTCCCCTCCCCGGAGGCGAGGAGCATGGGGGTCATTCGGGGTTCCCTCCTCGAGTGAGCGTGCGTGTTTCGCACGTTTTTGGAGCCCTGGCTTGTCCACGGCTGTCGTCCCACATGTAATCTCTTCTGCTAATAACGTTTGAGCTGAGACATTGGAGTGTGAAGTGTGTTTCGCGACGTGTGTGTTTCGCGAAGTTCCCGACCCCGCGGTCACTCGGTCACACCGCGGCGCGTTGGCCCCTTCTGGGCGCGTTGGCCCCTTCTGGAGTTGGCGCGTTGGCCCCTTCTAGAGTCGGCGCGTTGGCCCCTTTCAGGAGTTGGCGCGTTGGCCCCTTTTTAGGCACGGCGCGTTGGCCCCTTTTGGGCACGCCGCGTTGGCCCCTTTTGGGCGTGAAGAGTCGTATATAAACGAGGCGGACGCTTGTGCTAGGCATACCAGGAGCAATCCGATACCAGGACAAAGCCAACCAGGCCAAAGCATTCTGAGCAAAGCCGAACACTGGCAAGCTACCTGAGCCCCTTCTCAATACCTTGTAACACTGAGCCTGGCAAGAAGCCCGCTCCTCTCTGAATCCCTTAAGCGCAAACGCGCATAGGCTCATGCCTAAGCCCGCCAGCAGAGCGGCAGCACTTAGCCCTTTTCCCCACAGGGCCCCCTTTACCCCCTGTCCCTGACCAAGCCCAAGCGCCCAAGCGCACAAGTGCTTCCCCCTTACCTCCTCCTCCTCCCCCTACCCCTTATCTCCTCCTACTCCCTTGTTCGAGAGAAGGCTAGGCCTCAGGCGGAAACGGTTGCCGTGACCGTTAAGGTGGTTGACGTGCTTGGAACCCGTGCCCCGTGACTGCTATCCAGCTGTCGCACTCGTTTACCTTCCGCGCATTCTATATCTCGATCATATCTCGATAAGCCCAAACATCTCGATATACCTTACGCTTCCGCACGCGTATTTCCTACCCAGCGCTATCCCGCAACAGCAATCCTAGGAGCTCATCCCGAGCGAGACCCCAGCAGTGGACGTCGTGCTGCGCGGACCCGCCGCACTGTCCCCACACAGGTGACGGGTGGTAACCAACACACGGTCTTTGGGCACGCCATACACACACGAAAACGCGAAAATTTTGGTTGTGTTTACACGTGTGTGTGTGTCGTTGATTGCGCGCTATAGGGGTTTACGCCGTGGTGCCTGCAGCATGGAGACAGCGGGAGACAGCGTTACAGCGGCGCCTGGGACCAAGGACGGACCAATCCTGACCTGCCGTATCCCAATCCTCACGTGCCGACACCAATCCTAGTGTGTGTGGTTACAGAGTGGTGCGCACGTTCTTGTGTGCCTTCCTGCTTCGTGTAAACCGGAGGCCCGGGCCGGGGTGACCCTTATAACGCCAGTGCAATATTGTCCTATTTTTTGTTCTCCCCTTGCAAGGGGTATTTCCCTACTCCTATGCTCCCAGATGGAGCTGAGTATTGCCCCCCTCTGCAGGCGCGACACCCCAGACTGAAACGAGGCGACCTTCGCTTGACAACACGAAGTCACCGAGTAAATTGGTAAACTGGGGGCTGGGGCTGGGGCTGGGGCTGGGGCTGGGGCTGGGGCTGGGGCTGGGGCTGGGGCTGGGGCTGGGGCTGGGGCTGGGGGGCTGGGGCTGGGGCTGGGGCTGGGGCTGGGGCTGGGCTGGGCTGGGGCTGGGGCTGGGCTGGGGCTGGGGCTGGGGCTGGGCTGGGGCTGGGGCTGGGGCTGGGGCTGGGGCTGGGGCTGGGGCTGGGGCTGGGGCTGGGGCTGGGGCTGGGGCTGGGGCTGGGGCTGGGGCTGGGCTGGGCTGGGGCTGGGGCTGGGGCTGGGGCTGGGGCTGGGGCTGGGGCTGGGCTGGGGCTGGGGCTGGGGCTGGGGCTGGGGCTGGGGCTGGGGCTGGGGCTGGGGCTGGGGCTGGGGCTGGGGCTGGGGCTGGGGCTGGGGCTGGGGCTGGGGCTGGGGCTGGGGCTGGGGCTGGGGCTGGGGCTGGGGCTGGGGCTGGGGCTGGGGCTGGGGCTGGGGCTGGGGCTGGGGCTTTGCCCTGGCCGGGGCTGGGGCGGAGGTGGAGGCTGGCGGGATGGGGTCAATGTGCGACCGCGCCAATCTCTACGCCCCGATTCCCGAACTTTGCACCGAACAGCATAGGCCAAAATCTTTTCATAGCCTGCGAACAAGGTGCACACAATTGTCTATATCTGTGACCAAAATTGCAAAGTTACCCGCTCAAATGGCCACACGCGTGCGCGACATTCAGTTGAAGATTGGCGAGGTCATTGAAGACATAACCGATGTCGTCGAGCAAGTGCGCACGACAGAAGCCGCAGAAGCCGAAGTGGAGAAGGCAGAGATTGCGGTCAGGGCGACGCTTTGCGAAATAGCCAAGAAGCTGAAGCGCCTAGATCTCAACGAGCCGGAGCGGGCGGCGCTGGTTGCGGAGCAGCAGTCGGGCGTCGCGGAAATGGAGCAGCTAATCAGCAAGCAGGAGCACCTGCGCAGGAAGGAGGAGCACCTGCGCAGGAAGGAGGAGCAACTGCGCGGGAAGGAGGAGCAACTGCGCAGGAAGGAGGAGCAACTGCGCGGGAAGGAGGAGAAACTGCGCGAGGAGCTGCGCGAGGAGCTGCGCGAGGAGCTGCGCGAGGAGAGGCTGCGGCAGGGCGGTGAGCTTTGCGGTGTTGCACGGGCGCTTTTTTGCTGAGCTCCAGCGCTTACAGTACACCTGCTGTTCGTTTTCCCGCGGCGGCTTCGTACGTTTGAGATTTAGCGTTCACCACGTACACGATTGAGCTACCGCGAAGAGTGCGGCGGAGTAGGCTGCCCAACCGGGGGGTTGTGGCGATCGTGCAAGCGGGACTGCTGCAGCCGAGCAGGGTAGGTCCGTTAACTTGACCAGCGGGCGTAGTGTCATTCTTGTCGTCGTCCCGATACAAGCACTGATTTACTGTGCCTGCATGCTGCGCCCCTTGCTGTGCCCAGGCGCTGGTGACGGCGGACGTGTGGCGATGGCGGCAACAACAGGCACGGCCAGTGGGGACCTGTCGGTTTGCTAGGGCCTGCACGTGTGTCCGGGTGTCAGACTTGTCAGACTTAGGCCCACAGACTGCGTTGTCCCCAGTGTGTGGGCCCGTCACAACCTGTGGTTTCTGGCAGTGCTTGTTAGCATTATGCATGCCCCACGCTTGTGCCTGTACTGCAGCAAGTGAACCCCTACCTCCGGAATCCAGCATGCGATGCTGCTGCATTGATGTGCACCCCCATCCGGGCAAACTGTTTGCAGAGGCAATCAAGGCGGCCTTCACGGATATGGGCATGCCGACACTGATCCAGCAAACAATGCCGACACTGATGCAAGCAGTGGGCATGATGGTGCAGCTGCACCTGACTAAATTCGACTACTCAGCCAGCAAAGCGTCGTCATCCCGACAAATGGATGACTTCAAGGAGCGGCTTCAGGCCTTCTACGACAACAGCCCAAACTCGGACCAGCACCAGCACCTGCGCTGCATGCTACTCAATGCTCAACTGCCCAAGACGCTGGTGACAGGTGTGTGATTGTAATGGAATAAGCCATGGGGTTCGTCATGGCTGGATATTGTTGAAACATTTAGTTCATTTGCATGAAGTAGGATGGAACAATCGTCGCTGTACCCTACACTCCCAGCCAAGTGAGAAGCCTGTCGTACTTCCCACCCGATTTAAACTCTTCGCAGCCGGCCATCTGTTCAAGCACTGCTGGTGCGTTGACAGCGAGCAGTAATTGGTTGCGCATCGTCAGCTGTACAAGGCTTACACCCTCATGCCTAACAACTGTCCGCATGCACGTGCTTACTTGTTGCAGGAAGGCTGAAGCCCGCGTTGTGGTTGGGCTCACGGATATCAATGACGCCCGGAACGGCCTGCTGCTGTTCAAACCGCTGGAGCACGCATTTGACGACTCGCGCATCTGCTTCACAAGCGTGGAGGACGCCGGAGAGATCCAGTTCAAGCTCAAGCTACTGGACTCGGAGCTGGAGGAGATCAAGGTATGTGCTTGCGCGCGCATTGCATAGATCCGTTGAGATCGTCAGGAAAGGGAAGGGTTTGCGTTGGAAGTGACAGCCGGTTTGCGGCACTAGTTGAGTAGTATGGCGCTGCTTGTGGTCGAGGGCCGATCCCGCATTTTGTTTGGCCCCAGAACGTGCATCCAAATTCCAAATGATGATGATGCCTCCGTGATTGCATTTTGATGTGCGTGCAGGTGTGGGACTACGCGGCCGAGCACAACCTTCGCAAAAACTACGACGCGAGCCAGATTAGCCACTACGCCGCGACCGTCACCTTTGGCGAGCTCCACGGGAAGCCGCTGGTCTTCACCAATAGCAACCGCCCCTACAAGCGGTGCCTGCGCTTTCAGGGCCTGCAGGCGATGCGGCGGGCGGAGGCCAACAACTGGTTGCCGAAGGGTGGGAGCCCGACGCAGGAGATGTTCTGCAACTCTGAAGAAGGCAAGCGGCTGGACGCATGGCTCACCATGGCGGCGCAGGCGCCGCCGCCTCCAGACGCGGATGATGGTAGCAGTGCGACTGACTAGGGTGTGACACGGAGTGTTGTCCTCTGCAAAACAAAGACGTTACGCTGCGTAGAGCGGCTTGGTTGGACGGCGCGGGCTGTGTGTGCAAAGATCCCCACCGTATGGTTCGGGCCGTACGACCTGCAAGTGTTGCTAGAGCCTTTATAGTTCTTTGGGGAGTTCTGTTGCAGTGTGTGTGCGGCCCGCATGTTTGTGAGGACGCAGCGTACGATGAGTAAATAAGTTACAAGAAAGAAATGTGGCAATGTGCGGAAAACTAGTGTGAATCAATCGAGGTGCGTGGGGGCACGACAGTGCAAAATCCAGCTGTGCGCAGGAGTCGGGGCTACAGAGAGAATGTTTGGGCGAATGCTGGGTGCACTTTACTGAGAGCTCACGGTTGTGACATTGCAGGGGAGGTGCGCAGGGCTAGTGGAGATAAGTGCGATTTTATGATTTTATGTTACGCCCGATGCCCATGTCCCGATGTGTGGCTAGCAATGCTGGTTGATGAGCAGCGTGGTTGGACGGTGCAGGCTGCTGTGGTTGTGTTTGAATGGACGCGGCTGGCTGGCGGTGCCTGTGTCCGACCCAGCTGTGTCCGAGAGATGAGGTAGTAGGTCCTATGGTCATGACTGCATTCGTTTTCTGGGCAATGCATAGCACTGTGCTTATTGAAGGCTGGAAGGGGTTTCTGACCGAAGTAATGGCATCACTAAAAGGCTTTGGATGTAGACCTGCCCATAAGAGCTAGGCGTAGGTGTGCCCATGAAGTACTGCTGTTGATACATTTGGTATAAATATATTTGGGATTGAGCGTGTCAGATGGGCTTTGGGCGGCCACCGGAGCTGAGCCGGCAGCAGCGGGGGGCTGGGGATGGGGCGTGGTGTACGGAGGTCGCATTGTACATTTATCCGGGCGCTTTGGTGTCGATGGAGTTATCGAGACTGAAGGACCATCTGGAGGTTTCATCACGACGTGGCGCCGTGGCGTGTGTGTGCGGTGGACATGTGTGATGGGACCCGGTGGCATTGGTTTGGGGATTGCAAGGTGGCCCGGGCACATGGGGATGGCTATGGGGTTGCTACCGGACGACGCCTTGGGGCGTTTGCGCGTGCTGAGTTGTGGCTCGTGCGCCCGCCAGGGGGTGTCACGCCCGCGGTGTGGGATGTAGTTTGCCTTGCTGCTCTGTCTGCCATGGACGTCAAAGGCGCGCAGTGGTAACGGCTGCGGCGACTCTGCTGTCTGCGCAGGTGCTGGGTATTGGCGGCCTGGCGCCCATCGCCGACTTTCGGGGCGACTGCAGTCTTTTGTTAGCTTGGGCATTCGCCCGAAGGCTTGGGATGAAGTGCCCCGTCTGCATCCCTTCCTGACGCGTGGTACCGGTGATTGGATTTTGGTGTGTGTTTGCCGTATGATGCGGGTTCCCCGCGTCCCTCACCTACAGGGGGGTGGCGTGCGGGAGTGTTTGGGGCGGTAGCAGCGGTGGGGGCGGTGCTTGCGTGCTTACGCTTCGGTGCCTGGACGCTTGCGCCCTGGCTGATGCGTTTGCCCCGCGTGAGTCTGCCCTGGCCGGCAGCTTGGTGTGTGCGGTTTGAATCACGGACTCCGGACGGGCGGCAGCGATGCAAATGGTGGGGATCTGGCGGGCCTAGGCTTGGCTGGGACTCACAGTGCGCGGAGTCGCGCGGACTAGGCTGTGGGAGGGTATGCAGCAACCCCAGGAGTGGTTGCGTTGAGTTGGTCTCCAGGCAGCATCAGATGGTCCTGGCACGCTGATCCCTCTTGTAAGCTCGCAGTCTTGGTCCAAGGAGCGAGGCGGGGTCGCGGGCCCAACCAACGCGTGGGCGGGCCAGCTAAGATGCCACCGGAACCCAGCTGCCATGCTGCCGCCCGAAAGTTGCTTTTCTACATTTGCAGATTCCGCGCAGGCGTATGAAGCATAGCAGCGGTGCCGCCCAGTATTCTGCTCCCCTGCTGCAAGGCCTTACAACGTGGGTCTGCTAGGTCTGCATGCAGACTGTTGCGGGAGCCACTCACATGCAGGGCCGCGGGCCGTCCTTGCCCTGCCACAACGGTCAGCAGCAGGGAGGTCAGCTGGTCAGCAGATGCATGGCAAAGGGCTTTGGCTCGGTGGTCAAGAAGACTGCCGGGCGCAGCAACTCGGCCAGCGTCACAGCGTGTCGGCCGGGTGGTGCTCGACCAGCGGCAGCCCCCCCTCCTGCAGGTCCCTGAACCAGCTAACGTTCTCGCCAGGCATGGCTATACGCAATTGTGTGTGTGTAGTATCGTGTCCAGGGGACAGGGGAGGAGTCCCCTGATCGTGTCCTTGTCGTGACCTGGCGTGTGCGCGTGCGTGCAGGGGGGGGGGGCCGAAGCCCCGGTCCGTGCCTGGCTGGGCACGCGTCGGCACCAACGCACTACTGCCCGTACCGAAATGGGGCGCGCAACTCCACGTTTCAAAGTGTCGGAGAGAGCCGTTGATCCTCCCTCGTGTCAGGCCTTGGCCCAAACATGATGCTTTTGGGGGTCCGCTAGTGTCCGGAAGTTGGCGTGCACATGAAGGGGGTGCAGTTCGGAAGTTGGCGTGCATGAAGGGTGCGTGGTGGGCGAATTCCGTCGGACGTTGAGCGCGGATAAATTGTTTATGCTGTTTAATTCTATACCGTACTCCGCCACCTGCCTGCTGTTCCGAGCACAGTCAAAGCGCAGTCCCGCCAACGGCGCAGCTGCAAACATCCCACATGCACAAATGAACGATAATTTTTTGTGCTATTAAGCATGGCATAAGCGCAGGCCATGCAGCCGCGAAGGCCCAGTCGCTCGCTGCGATGTCAGACGCGTTTCCCACGCTCGACCGTTGCGCAGCTGGTGCGCATCGCAGTGCTACTCATATGTTTGCTCTCCATATCAACCTCACAGCGTGCAGCCAGCGGAGCGAGCGCCGGCGAGGACGCCGGCAGCGGCAGGCGGCACCGCGGCCGGCACAGCCGTGACCGGCACACGCTGCACCCGCACCACGCCAGCTACTATGCCCGCCTCAAGGTGTGCGACCGCCCGGGCACCAGCGGCACCAGCGGCACCAGCGGCACCAGCAGTGGGTCAAGCGGTGACAGCGGCGACGGCAGCAGCGACAGCGGCGCGGGTGGGGGCGGCCGCGGGCGGCACGGGGGCGGGGGCTACTGCTCCTGGGGCGCCACGCGCGGCTACGTGGGGCCGCTGGACGGGGCGGACCACATCCGCGCGGCACTGGCGGCCACCGCCCACCGCAAGGAGTTGGGTACCGCACAGGGCCGGACGGGAGGGGAAGGGGGTAAGGATGGGGGACGCGGGGTGTAAACAGGCGCGGGCGCACGGCACGCATTTGGCTTCGGCAACAGGTATGCGTGACCTGGTGCGTGTTGTCACAATGTGTGCTGTGCACCCCATCCCCCCCCCGCCCCACCCAGGTGATCCTGTTCTCAGAGACCCGGCTGCCTGACGCCGCCCAGGCCCTGGCCCGCCTGCGCAACGCCGGCTACAGCCACGTACTGGCCATACTGCCCGAGTGGCGCGACCGGCGGTGGGCGGCAGCAGCGGCAGGCGGCAGTAGCAGCGGGGGGCTGGCGGCAGAGGCGGCGGCGGCGGTGGCGGCGGGCAGCAGCGAAGGCGGGGAGGGGCCGGCGGCAGCAGCCGCAGCAGCAGCAGGTGAGGGCGGCCGCCACTCCTCGTCGCCGCAGAACCACGGGCACCACCCCCACGTGGGGCCGCGGCCGCTGGACGGCGAGGCCAGCTGCCAGGGGCTGGCGGCGGTGTTCGCACCCTGGGCGGGGGCGGGGCGGGGCGCCCACGGGCCGGTGCAGTGCGGCGCCTACGCCACCCGCGACAGCAGGTGGGTGGGCGCGGTCCGGTCCGGTGTGTGTCTGTGGTGGGGGGGGGGATGTGTATGTGCGGGGGAGGGAGGTGGGCGATGCGGCATGCGGGGAGGACCGCCGGTGGTTGGCGACGGGAGCGATGATTGGACAGCCGGCTGCCGCTGCTGGCGTGCGCTGCTGGCTGCCATTGCCCCATGATGTCGCATCGCTCGCCCCCGCTCGCCCCGCACTCCCCCCATCCTTGCAACCCTCCCTCCACTCCTCCCCCCACCCCCTCTCAACCAGCGGCCGACGCTACCCGGGCGAGCTCCCCTTCCTGGGCCGCCGCATCGGCCTGGCGGCCTGGTGGCGCAAGTGGACCACCGCGGGTGGGGTGGGTGGGTGGGTGTGGTGGTGGGGTGGGTGCAGGTGGGGCGTGGGGTGGGGGAGGAGGGGGATTGCCGTGTGCGTGTGGGAGCTGGAAGCCCCTGGGACATGGTTATGTAAGTCCAAAAGTGATTACCATCAAGGGTACGTGTCCGCAGCAGCAGGAGGAGGATGGGGTAGGCGCACGCATCTGGTGTGCCATCTGTC
The DNA here is from genome assembly GCA_016834605.1 of Chlamydomonas incerta. Taxonomy (NCBI): domain Eukaryota; kingdom Viridiplantae; phylum Chlorophyta; class Chlorophyceae; order Chlamydomonadales; family Chlamydomonadaceae; genus Chlamydomonas; species Chlamydomonas incerta. The sequence goes on along the minus strand of JAEHOC010000006.1, from coordinate 3,270,009 downwards.
CCTAACTCACATCCCTTCTCCACCTTCCTTGACGCCCCGCCCATCACCGCCACCGTCAGTACCACCACCACCACGCCTCATCCGCCCGCCTCCACCCACACCCCCTACCCTCACACACACTCTCCCCCTCCCTCCCTGCCTCCCCTCTCCTCCCTCCAGCCCGCGCGGTGGCTCTGGGCTACAACGTGATGGCGCTGGACGGCGACGTGGCGGTGGCGGGCGACTGGTACTGGCGCGTGCAGGCGCCCGGCAGCCCGCTGGCGCCCGGGGCGGCGGCCTGGGTGGCGGGAGGGGCGGGAGTCGCAGCAGGGGGAGCAGGGGGAGGGGGAGCAGGGGGAGGGGGAGCAGGGGGAGCAGGGGGAGCAGGGGGAGCAGGGGCCGTGCAGCCGCAGCCGTGGCGCGGCGTGCAGCTGGTGACTCAGGCGGAGAGCAGCGACTGCATCAACAGCGGCTTTGTGTATGTGCAGGTGCGGCTGCGGCTGTATGTGTGCGTTGTGTGTCTGGCTGTGGCTGTGGCTGTGTGTGCGTGGCTGTGGCTGTGGCTGTGTGTGCATGGCTGTGTGCTGTGTGTGCTAGGGAGGACAGATTGAATCATCCAGGGCGGCGCCGGATCTCCTCACACACGCACACTTTGACGCGCACACACAGGGCGCGGCGCCCGACGGCCCCATCGCCTGGATGCTGCGGGACATGGTGCTCAAAGTGGGTGAGTGGGTGGCTTTGAGGGTGGGTGGGGGCTTGGAGAGGGGAGGCTGGGGCGGGGAGGCTGGGGTGGGGTGAGCTGGGGTGGGTAAGTGGGAGGGGGCCGGGGCAAGGGACACGCGCCTGCCCCTCCGCGGCAAGTCATGCGGGGCCATCCCTCCGCACGCATGAGCCCCACATGAGGTCCCACCACCGCACCCGCCCGCCCGCACCCGCAGTGCGCTGGGGCGAGGACCCGGGCCAGCTGTTTGCCCTGTCGCCCCGCGCACGTGAGTGGGGTGGGATTGGGAATGGGGATAAGTGGGGTTGGGGATGGTGCGCAGCTGATAGCGTGGATACGGCACACAATGTTGGTGGCTGCCGCCGGCTTGCGGCCCAAGACCGCCGAGACAGGCATGACACTAACACTCGCGCGCACACAATCGCACACAATTACACAATCACACACACGCACGGGGGCTGCTGGCCGCAGGTGCCAAGAACAGGGTTTGGAGTGACGACCAGGAGTCCATGACGGTGAGCGTGGGTGGGTGGGTGGGAAGTCGTGACGCGTCCCCCACCCTAACACGCGACTGCACGCCTCACTCCCCACCTGCTCCCTCCCCCTACGTACCGCCTCCCTACCCCCTCGTCTAGTTCAGCTTGGTTTAGCTTGGGCTGGTATTCACAACTTCCCCCCCCCCCCCCCACACACACACACGGCCACACACACACACAGGACGTGCTGTATTCGGCCATCATGGGCAACCCGCGCTTCTTCGTGCTTGGTGCGTGGGTGTGCGTGTGCAGCAGTGCTGTGTGCTTGTGGGTGTGTGGGTGTGGTTGTGGGCTGGTGTATGTGGTGTGGGCTGGTGTGGACCTGGTGTGCACCTCCCCCTCAACCCCCCGTCCGCCCCCTGCCGCCTGCAGGCCTCAACCCCCCGCCCGCCCCCTGCCGCCTGCAGGCCTCAACCCCCCGCCCGCCCCCTGCCGCCTGCAGGCCTCAACGTGCGCGACGACCCAGTGGCGCTGGAGGCACTGGGGGTGCGGGACCTGCAGGTGTGGGGGTGGGGGTGTGATCATGGGGGGTAGCATTCATCATTAGTAGGGGGGCAGGGCTATGCAGCTGCTGCCAAGGCCTGATGCAGCGACCTGGCGCCACCGAATACACAATCTCGGCGCCCCCAGCCCCCAACCCCCAACCCCCCAGCCCCAAGCCACCCCGGCCCGCCCCCCACCCCAGGAGTACCTGCAGCGCATCCGGCCGCCGCCCTCCGCCTGGAGCTTCGTGGTGCGGCGGGGTGGGGGGGGTGGAGGGGTGGAGGGGAGAGCTGACACCGCCTGAAGGTATAGCTGGGTGGCGTCATGGCGTGGCGTGCCGCAGCGGGCCGCAATGCGCCAGGGGTGGAACCAGATGGTACACGCAAATGTGCAATGCGGCGCCCACCCTGTCGGATCACCCCATCCTCCACCCCACCTCATCCCCGTCTTCCAGCCCTGACCCTCTCTCCCGACCGACCCGACCCGCATTCACTCTCCGTCCCCTCTTCCCGCCGCCGCCGCTGCCGCCGCAGTCCTTCAACCTCTCCGCCGCCAGCCCGCTGGCCGCCGCGGTGTGCGACAGCCTGCTCGACACCCCCGCCGCCAGCCCCGCCGCCGCCGCCGCTGGTGGGGGCTCGCCGGCATCATCCGGGCTGGAGAGGTGCATGGCGCGGCATCGCGGGAGTGCAGGTGGCGGCGGGGTGCTGACGACGCACCTGCTGACGGCGGAGCTCCGCGTGCCGCACGGCGGTGAGGGGCGGGGTGGTGGTGGTGGTGGGTTGGGGGTTGCAAGGTTGGAACGGGTAGCAGGGCCCACTGCTGGTGTGGCGCACGGGCCACTCGGGGGAGTGAGACGCGGCGAGTGCCGTACGGCGACACGGCACCCCCACCGCCCGCAACCCCCGCTGATGTGTGCCCCCCCCTCATCCTCTGCCCCCGCCCTTCCCTGGGGCCCCCGTGGGCCCCGCCTGGCCCGCAGGTGGCAACTGGCCCATCGAGCTGGGCGGGTGAGCCGCCTGCCTGCGCCCTCATCGCCCTCACCCGCACCCGCAGCCACCAGGCCCTCACCGCCCTCACCCAATGCTGGCTCGCTGGCACTGCACACACACCCGCCACCCCGGGGATGCAGTCTTCAGTGCATCCCCTACCGCGTGCCCAGCCATCGCCTTGCAAACCCACATCCCCCATCCCAATCCCCACACCACCATCAACTACCCCCCTGCACACGCCCCACCCCACCCCACCCCACCCCACCCCTCACACAGGTTCCCCTTCAACGCCACGCCCGGCCCCTACACCGCCGCCTTCGCCCGCCTGTTCAGTGAGCTAGGCACCCCGCTGCCGCCCGACCCCGAGGACGCGCGGCCGCAGGTGGCGGCGGCGGCGGCGGCGGCCCCGCGGGAGCGCTTCGCGCTGCTGCAAGTGCGGCGTGAGTGCGGTAGTGGCGGCCGTGGGGGGTGGGGGGGGAGTGAGGTTGGGGGGCAGTGGGGATGGGGATGTGTGCAATGCCCTCCCTCTGCATCCTAATCATAAACCTCCTTGACCTTGCGTCCCCCCCCCCTCGCCGTCCCTGTTTCACGCGGCCCGGCCAGCCGCACACGACAGCGGCATCCCCGGCGCACCTGCCGCGCCTGCTACTGCCGACCCCTCCGCCGCTGCTGCCTCTACTGCCGCGGGCAGCTACCCGGGCGGGTGGCTGGAGAGTACGTGGTACCACACGGGGCGGCACGGGCTGTGGCACCTGCACCTGGACCCGCCCCCGGTGCAGGTGCGTCTGGGCGGGTTGGGGGTTGGGGGTTTGCAAGGATGCGGCGGCGAAGCGGTAACAGGGGGCACGACGCACGGCAGGCGAAGGAGAGTTACCGATGACCGGCCGGCCGGGGGATGAATAATGGTTTGCAGCGTGCAGAAGAGGAGGGGGGCCGAGGCGCTATACGACGGGGCGCACCGGGCGCACGTACGGGCAGCGGCCAGTGGTGGCAGCGGCACAGAGGTCACACGCCATGCCCCTCCATGTCCCTCCACGATGTCAAGCTTTCAACGCTGCGGGTGCCCTGTCCATGTCCGTCTCCTTTCCCCCCGCAACCCCCGCCCAACCCCACCCCGGTGCATCATGTACCGCTTTTCCAAACATCCTTGCATCCCCACCCCTCGCCCAGGCCATCGGCCACGTGCACGCGGGGCTGTTCCCCGGAGACTTCCAGAAGCAGGTGGGCGGCACGTGTACTGCACTTGTGTGCTTGTGTTAAACAAAAACAAACGGAACAAAGCCTTGTGTGCGTGTGTATTGCGCGTATCTTGTGTTAACATAGTTTGGAACGAAACAGAGTCAGTGTGGTGCGCGGGCCTTGGAGCGCAGCCCTCTGGCCTCGCTGAGCGCCCTCCCCCCAGCGGCGGCGCAGCCCAGGACCTGCACCCTCACCCGCAACCCTGCCCCCTCCTCGCCCTGACCCCACCCCCACCCCTCGCCTTCCCCCACACACACGGTGGCGGCCCTCAGGCGGTGCTGCAGGCCGCGGGGCTGTACGACTGGCGCGTGGCGGCCAGGTGGGGCTGGGGCGGGGTGGTGGGGTGGGGACGACTGGTGGGGGCCTAACGGGGGCAAGGGCACGCAAGCCACACCAGCCCAAAAACGGTTCACTCGTACGGATGTTGTTGGCTGGCGGTGGGGTGTCGACCCCAACCCCTCCAATGCTGGCCCCCATTGCATGCCCCCCTCCGCCCCCGCCCCCCCCTCAGGCTGCGCGGCAGCCCCTATCGCGTGTTTCACACCCACGACACCGCCGCGGGCGACGGCGCGCCGCAGCCGCACCTGGCGGCCGTAGTGGCCTATCGCCCCCACCTGCTGGGGCCGCACCTGGGTGAGCGGGCGGGGGGCGGCGCGGCCCAGCTGCACCACCCGACTCCGCCGCCGCCTCGTACTGACACGGACACGGCCCACACACGGCCACCGCCGTCTTTCCCCCGCACCCTCACCCTATCTACCACCCCCCGCAAACACACTCACACACCGGCGTGTCCAAGTGTAAGCCACCCATCCCTCCCCCGGGTCATTACGTCGCATGGACGGCTACCCACACCCACACCCACACCCACACCCACACCCACACCCACACCCACACCCACACCCACACCCACACCCACACCCACACCCACACCCACACCCACACCCACACCCACACCCACACAGGCAAGGCGGACTTCCTGGCTGCCGCGGCGGGCCTGGCGCAGGTGGCGGTGGCGCTGGGCGCGGCGGCTGCTTGGCCCGCGCCCCACTGCGACAGCGACTGGGTGCGCGGGGGCCGGAGGGGGTGGGCAGTGGATGGGGGGGGCTGGGGGGTTGTAAACACCAGCCCAATCCAACCCAAGCGAAACTAGACAAGGGACAGGCAGGGCTAAGGGGGGCTAGCGGCCGGCGGCGCCCAATCCCACGCCCAGCAGGCTTGTCGGCGGGGCCGCACATGGACTGCTCTTGGACTTCTATCGCGCGTGCCGTGCTGGTGCTGGTGCTGGTGCCGGTGCTGGGGGTTGTGGATGGCGGGAGGTGGGCACCTCTTTCCCACCCCTTTGCTGACCTGCTGTCCCCCTCCCTCCCGCCCTCCATGCCTTCCCTCCCCACAGGTCCAGGCCAAGGGGCCCAACGCGCCCAGGCGGCAAAACCAGCCCGGCAGTGGCAGCAGCAACAGCAGTAGCGGCAGTAGCAGCAGCAGTAGTAGCTCCCGCTCCGGCCCCCAGCCGCCCTGGTACCACCTGGACACGGCCTACACGGTGCTGCCCTTCGCCACCGCCGCCGCCGCCGCCGCCGCCGCTACGGGAGATGACAGGCATGACGGCAGTGGGGGCCCAGGGCCGTCGCCGCCGCCGCGGGTTCGGTGCGAGTACACCGGCTTCATCAGCCGAGGTGCGCGCGCACGACATGCGTGTGACACGTGGCTCCACGGCACGGAATTGCTTCCCCACCGTCTAGTTGGGTTCCCTACCCTCCCAAGTCCCCCCAACCCCTGACCTCCGCCCCCCTGACGACCCTCCCTTCCCCCTCCCCCCCCCCAGACTGCCTGCTGTCCCGGCGCGGCCACTTCCTGCGCCCCGGCGGCAGCGGCCTCCTGGCGCTGGAGCTGGACCACCTGCTGGCGGTGCTGGCGGCGGGCGGCGGCGGCGGTGGCGACGGCGGCGGTGGCGGCGCAAGCAGGGGGCAAGGAGGAGCTGATGATGGTGGGGACAATGGTGCGGCGTGGGGTGAGCGGCTGCCGGGCGTGGCGCTCCGACTGCCGCCCATGGAGGTGACGGCGCGGCAGGGCGCAACCAGCAACAAGGGCAACGGCAGCAGCAGTAGCGGCAGTAGCAGTAGCGGCAGTAGCGGCAGTAGCGGCAGTAGCGGCAGTAGCGGCAGTAGCGACGGCACGGTGCAGCTGCTGCACACGTTGTCGTACGAGGAGCTGGTGGGCGCCAATGTGGACCTGCTGCCGCTGCTGCTGGGGCCGGCAGCGGCAGGGGGTGGGGGGGAAGAGGGGACAGGAGGCGGGGGAGGTGGAGGCGCAGCACCGCCGCCGCCGCCGCCGCAGGTGCTGTGGCTGGATCGTCTGATAGGGGAGGTGGTGGGCATTGGTGTGAGTCCTGGCAGTAGCAGTGGCAGTAGCAGCGGCAGTGGCAGTAGCACCGGCGGGCGCGAGGCGCAGGCCCGGCAGGCCGAGGCGGCCGCCACGTATGCGGTGTGGCGGAAGCGGTGCCGCGTGCTGCGCTACTGGGAGCTGCCGGCGGCCGAGCGCAGCAACTGGTAGTGCGGTAGCGGGGCCCTGGCAGGGAGGGAGCAGCCCCGCAGGGGCTTGCGCAGGGGTGGGGGTATGGTCACCGGTCCAAACCGAACTCGAAGAGAGTGTGCCAGGTTATGAAGTTGTATGATGCGAAGCGAGGGGGCGAGGGGGCGGGAGGCAGGCTGCGCGGCTGAGGCGGCGGTGGTGTGGGCGGGCGGGCAGCGATGTGGACTAGCGCTTGCCAGTGAATGCGAATGCAAGACGCCGTCGCGGGCGGTGATGTGCGCCTGGGCTCGACTCCTGGGATGCAGGCGTGCGGGGGATGGCGGCCGGCAGCCGCACGCGAGGACGGCGCGCGCGTTTGTGGGTTGGCCTAGACGGTTTCACCGAAATGCGCTTACTGTGGTTTACACTGTGCGCTACACCGTCAGAGCCGGGCGGAGCAACACCCGGAAACGCTCGGAATGGAGTAGTGGCCTGGAGCGCAGCGGCAGAACCGGAGACTGATACACCCTGCAACGCACTGCGGCGCGGCGCGCAGCCATGCATCCTTTTTGCAGGTGTCTTTAACACTGACGCGGCGTGCAGCTTGGAGACAGTGGTGACCGAAGCACGCGCACGCGGGGCTGAGGCGAGCATATATGAGTGTTAAACGCAGCAACCGCAGGGCGGCCATGTCCTGCCCATGCGGCACTGCAGACCCCCGCGCCACGCGCTATGAATATGATACGACACCGTACGACGGTCCTGCAGTCCCCTACTACGAGTCTCACCGACTGCCCCCTCTCACTCCGCTCACTTCAATCGCCCACCAGTGCTCAGGTGCTTCGCCGGGCGGGCGCCGCCACAGCCCCGGTACAGTTCTCTTTCGTCAAGCAACACAGCGACAAGCACTCGCTCCCGCTCTCTCCCTCCCCCTCATTGAAGCCACCCGCCCAAAACAGGGGCAGGGGCCGCCCTCGGCGCCTCTCTCCTCTCTCGAGTTCAGTCCCGTTGCACGTGCAGGGCGTCGCGGACACACAACGAAACACACACGCGGCCCGCACGGTGCGGGCCGGCACACCACGCACGCATCAAACTAATGCCATACTTATAGCGGCCCGGCGGTACGGCCTGGGCCGATCAGCAGCAATATCAGAACATTGCAATAGCGCGCCACATTGACGCGGCCGCCGGCATGCGCGCATCATGCAGAACGTGGGGTTCTTATGACTCCTCCAGCTCCCAGCGACACCGCACGGGCCGCCCCCTCCCTGGGGCGCCTCGACACCACAACAATCACCAACCGCGCAAAGGGCCCTCATCGGGGACCAGTTAAACAGTGCCGGGCAACAGCAAAACGCAACGCCATCAGACGTCACGGAACCATATTAGACGAGTGTTCACTCGGGGCGGGCTTCCATCCACGCGGCCACCCGCCAACAGGGTGCGCCCATCTTGTGAGACCATGAGACCTAGTACCATTTCCCCCATAAACACACCCCAATTGAGAAACAAGGACTCACAGGCATAATGCGCCCAACTTGAGACACGATATAGAAAGATCATCAGGCCACGACCGGACCAATGAAGCAACTCGGCCTCCGCCTCCGTCAGTACACTGGCAGCACCCGTCCCTGGTGCACAGCCCAGTGGGGACAGGCCCCTGGCGGCGCCCTCGCACACGGCACCGTGCCCCCCCCCCACGCCTTATTGCGGCGTTCACAACCGACAACCCCACTCCCCCCAGCGCCCTCCGCACCGCCACACCGCCGTCACACCGCCCGGCCGCCGTCCAGGGCCAGCCCCGGGGCTCGCCGGGGCACGCGGCTGCGCCTGCAGCAGCAGCCTTCACACACCGCGGCCGTGCCCTCCCGGCCCCCGGCCCCCCGCCCCGCTGCGCCGCTGTCGCTCTACCGGCTCTGGTACTTCTTGAAGGTCATGGTCAGCAGCGCCAGGAGGAAGAAGACGATGAAGAACAGCGACAGGTAGCCCATGTAGGCCCACTTGTCCACCTCGCCCAGCGAGTAGTAGTTGAGCACGGTGGTGCCTGCGGGGCGGGGGGGGGGGTCCATGCATGATTAGTTAAGACAAGGACAGGTTCTTGCAGGGGGGGGGGCGCGAGGGAGGCGCGAGGGAGGTGAGGCGGGTTGTAGGCCATGGGAGAAAAGAGGTGCCCTGCCGTGCCGTGGTCACCCTGTCCTGGGGCGCCGCCCCCTGCGCCACCCATACACAACCAGATTCACCGACAGGAACCCACTCCCCTCACTGCCCCCCACTTCCCACCGCCATCCGCCCCCGCCCGCCGGCGCGCTCACCCATCCACTGCGGGTCGCCCTGCGGGCCGCTGAACTGGTTGACCATGAGGCTGCCCCAGCTGTAGCGCAGGAAGTCGATGTAGGAGTACCACTTCCACCAGGGCGGCATCTCGTGGAAGCGGAACAGGAAGCCGCCGAAGAAGAGCAGCGTGACCACGTAGGTGGGCAGCAGCGCGTTGGCCACGTCCAGGTTGGGGCTGATGGCGGCGATGAAGTAGGCCAGCACGATGCCGTTGGACAGGCTGGGGGGGGGGGGGCAAAGGGAAGGGGGAGCACATGGGAGGGGGGGGGAAGGGGAGTGGTGGGGTGGTGGGGTGGTGTCAGCGAGAGGGAGGAGGCCATGTATGGAAAGCAGGTGCGAGATGCGGCAGGTTGCGGCCAGGCCACCAAGGCGCCCGCCTTCCCACAGTCCCCACACTCAGTCCCGCCCACACACAGTCCCCCCCGCCTGCGCTCACGTGATGTAGTAGATGAGCCAGAAGGTGACCCACTGGCCCTGCAGCTGGATGCCGTAGAAGACGTAGGCGGAGATGCCCACGCTGGCCAGCGCCGCCAGCAGCAGCTCGTCCACCATCTTGGACAGCAGGTAGGTCACCACAAGGTACAGCCCGTCGTTGCGCTCGCGGGTGAACAGGTTGCGCTCTGGGGGGGGGAGGGGGGAGGAGTGGGTGGGGAGGGAGGGGGTAAGAGGCGGGCAGGGTCAGACTGGGCTCGGCTGGGACCGCCCCCAAAGCCCCTTTCGGACGGCCCAAGGCACTGCGCACTGCACTGCACTGCACTGTGTTACGAGCGGCCCCACACGGCACCCGGCACATGGCACTGCGCACGCGGCACGCGGCAAGCGCACTCACCCAGCACCAGCGCGGGCACGTAGGCGGCGGCTCCGAAGGCGGGCAGCGTGCACCACATGAACAGCACGGCGGCGATGTTGATGAAGTTCGAGTCGTTGAACTCGTCGCCGATGCCCAGGTACAGCGTCATGATGAGCAGGCTGCGGAGGGAGGGGAGGGGGGCGGGGGGGGGGCGTGTGTGAGGGGGGAGGGGAGGCAGGTAGGTGGGAGGGGTGTGCGGGGAGTGGGGCGAGCTGCCCGGCAGGTCAGGCACCAAACCCCAGCGCAGCGGCCTCAGCAACGCCCTCCAGCCCGCCTCCATGCCCCCCCCCGGCCCCCCGCCCCCTGCCGCACCTGATCATGATCTTGTCGCCGATGCGCGGCCCCAGGAACTCGCCGTCGCGGTAGTTCTTGGAGGTGCGGTACTTGACCAGCGTCTTGAGGCCCCACCACCAGGGCGTCACCGTGGCGGAGCGCACAGCCAGCTCCTGCGCAGGCGGGCGGGTAGGTGGGTGGGGAGTGAGGCACAGGTCGGGTCAGGTCGGACGAGCCAAATCTTTGGGATCCAGCTGGACACACAGCGCCACAGTCACACACAAACGCATTCACTTCCACACACTCAATGTCGCACCTTCTGGATGTGCTCGGGCAGCACGTCGGAGCTCTCGCTCAGGTAGGAGTCGATCTTGGCGCCGTTCTCCTTGGCCAGTTCGCTGTTGGCGTAGTGGTCCGCGAACACGTCGCTGTGGCCCGCGATGTCGGCCTCGGTGACCAGGTCCACCAGGTACTCGGCGTCGTTGTAGCCGGGCAGGAACTCCTTGACCTGCGGGCAGGCGCTCTGCGCGAACTCGATGGCGTTGTGGCCTGTGTTGGGAGGGGTGGGGTGGGGGTGGCGTGGGGGTGGGAGGACGGGTTGTCAGGATGGTAAGAGGAGAGTGGACAGCAGCCGGGGGCTGACAAGGGCGGCGGAACGCGTGCAGCAGGCACCTCCGGTTTGGCTCCATGTTGGTCCGCCCCCAACACCCCTGGCCCCTCCCCCCAACGCCCCCACCAGCCCCGCGGCCTGCCCGCCCCGCCTCACCGCGCGGCCCGAAGTACACCACTCGGCCCTTGACCAGCATGATGAGGCTGTCAAACAGGCTGAAGCAGTAGGAGGTGGGCGAGTGGATGGTGGCGCAGATGGTCACGCCGTCAGAGGTGAGCGTCTTGACCATGGTCATCACCTGCAGGGGGCGGCGTCAGGCGGGGGTGGGGGGGGGGAGTGCGTCAGGCGGGTGGGCGGGGTGAGGGTGGGCGGCCGGTGAGCAGATGCCGGCACTCGCGGCATACCGGTATCCCCTCGCTGCCCGCTTCAGGCCCACGGCCCACGCCATTTGGCCTCTCATGGCGCCCCACCCTGTCTGTCCAGTCCCCCCTTGTCCGCCCCCTCCTCTTCCTCCTGCTGCCGGTGGCCGCCCCCCCCTTCCGCCCCCACCTCTTCCTCCGCCGCCCCCAGCTCTCCACCCCCCAAAGAGCCCTGCCTCCGCCCCCCCCCGCGCACCTCGTTGGAGGTGAAGCTGTCCAGGCCGGAGGTGGGCTCGTCCAGGAACAGCACACGCGGGTTGGTGATCAGCGCAATGCCGATGTTGGTGCGCTTGGCCTGGCCGCCACTGATGCCCTTGGCCATGGCGTTGCCGATCTGGCCGGAGGTGCGGGCGGAGGGTGATAGGTGTGAAAGGTGAGGCACTGAGGCCGGCACGAGGGCTGCGGCTCACGGCAGCACTGCGGCAGCCCGATACCTCACCGGTCCCAACTCAGCTGAGCTGTGTCCCCCTCCAGTCGAGCCCAGTGCCGTGTAATCCCGCCGCGTGCCCAGTGCGGACGCCGCCCCGCCCCACGCACCCCACCCAGCCCCCCTGCACGCGAGCGGCCCGCCAGAGGCTGCTTCGGGCTGGGCCCACACCGCCGCCCCGCCACCCGTCCCGCCACCCGCCACCGCCTCCCCCCGCCCCCCCGCCGCCGCCATCTCCTCACATCACATCACATGCCCCCGGCCCCCTACCCCTAGGCCCCCCTGCCCTGCCCCTAGGCCCCCCTGCCCTCCCCTCACCTTGACGTCCCTGCACCGCTGCAGGCTGAGCTTGGTGAGCAGCTCCTCCACAGCCGCCTTCTTCTCCTCCAGCGGCTCCCGCGTGGAGCGCTTCAGCTCCGCCGTGTACAGCAGCATCTCGTACACCGTCAGGCTGCCCAGCAGCGTGTCAAACTGGGGGTGGAGTGGGGGGCAGGGGGTAAGGGGCGCGCAGGTGGGAGGGGGGTTGGGAACGAGGGGAGGGGGATGCCCCGGCGCGCTCCTTGGCGCGTGTGTGAGAAACGAACGGAACGAAGCCCGCCCAGCAACGCGAGTGAATGTGGGCGGACGTGTGTACCCATCAGCCGCACTCCGCACTCCGCCGGGCACACACGCACACCCACCTGCTCCACGTATCCGGTGTAGCGGCGCAGGAACTGCGGCGTGGGCTTCTGGCCCGCGAAGGCGATGGTGCCCTCGGTCTTGCCCTCCGTCTTGCGCCCCGCCAGCACGTCCAGCAGCGTGGTCTTGCCGCTGCCGCTGGGGCCCATCTGCAACAGTGGCGGGTGGAGGGCGTGGGTCCGGCGTGAGGAGGGGGCGCGAGGAGGGGGGCACGAGGAGGGTGAAGCGGGGGCGTGTGCAGGCCGGGCGGGGCGGCTTAGGCCGTGACTGGGTGCTAGTATGGTGTGCCGCCTCCAAGGGCCTCTGCCGGCCCACGACCACCTAACCCAAAACCACCAAACCGCTCCTCCAACTCCCCGCGGCCCCAGTGCGGCCCCCGGCCCAGCCGCTGCCGGCCACCCACCAGCGCCGCCATCTGGTGCGCCTCGAAGAAGCCCGACACCTTCTTCAGCAGGTAGGCGCGCTCGCCCTTCTTGGTGTTGCTGGGCACGTGGTAGTCCAGGTCCTGTGTGCCAGGTGTGGTGTGAGAGGTGTGGTGTGAGGTGTGTGGTGTGTGAGGTGTGAAACGAAGAGTGTGGCCAGCGGGAGGACGAAGAAGCGTTTTGGGGGTCGGAAGTTAGGCGTTGCCTGGGCGGTGGTTAGGGCCGAAGGTGCCGGGGCGGTTGGGCCCGGGCGCGCAACGTTGACGCCCACCCGCCGCGGAGTGACGCTGGCAGCCAAGGCGTGGCCCACAAGGCTTCTGACTAACCAGGCTTCACACGGGCCAAGCGGCGGCAACCACGCGTTACTCGAGGCACTCGACTGCACTTGAAAACCCGCCGCTGCATGCTGGCCTAAGGCCGCACCAAACCCCGCCCAAACAGCCAGAGACAACAAGTCATTGCGCTCCTGGTACACGAACAAAACCGCATCCTGGCAAGGGCGCGATATTCTGCGGCAAGCGTGCTGCGCCAGTCGTTCAAGCGATTGACCCGAGTCGCCTGCCCAGTGATGGCCAATTGGCCTCCAGGCTCACCTTGAAGATAATGCGCATGCCCCCAGGCGCGAAGGACTTCTCGCGCGCGAACTTCTCGCCATTTCCATTGGCGTCCCCGGCCTCCACGTCAAGAGGCGCGCCCATGTCTGCTCGCTGCGGTCTTGATGTAGAGCGTCGGTCAATGTAAGCCGCCGGCGCGCGGCAAGACTACTTGAGTGGACGGGCGCCCACAGGCAGGCGCAATTGTCAAACCAACAAAATAGGTGCGCGCAGTGCCGCGCGAATCCTATGTTGTTAAGTTACAGTCAGGGGACATAAGTAGCGCGAGTGCTTGCAATGCCGGCCTTAAGACGGGCCTGCATGGGCGCTGAGTGCATCGTTGCTCGAGCTGCAAAGTTTATGACGCGCAAAAAGCGCGTCGTTTGACGCCCCTCTCGCTCCTGCCGTCATCGACTTGCGCGGCGCTCTCACTGGTATAGATTTTCTTACTCTATGCATTGCGCTGCAAAGCCGCTCGCCGGCAAATGAGTCAGGCGCCAGGCAAGTCACCCAAAAGCGCGCTCCCTGCCTCGGCCAGCCCCCCGCTCCCGGGCCTGGCCTGGCAGTAGCTTCCCGCCGGCCGGCCGGGCCTTCCTGCCTACTCCTGCCAGCCTGCATGTCATGGACCTGAGGCTTTGAGCCTGTTACCTAGCAGGCGCCAGACCTTGCACCAGTGTATTCATGCTTCGCCACTTCGCCGCCTCATGCCCATCTGTGCCCAGCTTGCTGCCAGCTGCCAGCCTGCCTTCCTGCCGGGCGGCGCCGGCGCCCAGCAGCAGGTGGCAGCAGCAGCGGCCGTGGTGGTGCCAGGCGGCCAGCAATGAGGCCACGAGGGGGCGCCGTGACAGGCGCAGGGCCGAGCCACTCGAGTGAGTCTGTGGTCGACCCACCCTGTTGTGGCATTGTAAGGACTGCCGGTAGTGTCAGGTGTCAGGGCAGGGCGCCTGGTTCGCCCAGTCCGTTCCTGGCGGCTGGCGCTGCCCCTAAGCGGCTGTTGCAGCCATACACTGCCGTAGTTTGGTGGGAAGTGGGAAGTGGGAAGGAAGCCAAGGAACCCACAGCGCTGGCGTGGAGCAAGAGCTGCAGGCGGTGGGCCACATCTGTCCTTCAGACCTTCACACTGCGGAAACGCATGTCGACGAGACGCGCGCGTGTGTGTCTACAGGCCTTCCGAGCTGCCTGTGCTCAGCCTGTGCCGGCAACCCCATCTGAAGGCCAATGCCACCTCCCTTAAATGCCACACATCCTGAAGACCTCAACCTCCTCCGCCTGCTGCTCAGAAGCCTGCGGGCTAACCTCAGCCCATTCCGAAGGCACACAGGGTTCTGCACACTATGGGACTTCGCCATATGCCTCGCTTGCACTGTTCCATCGAGCCCATTCCGAAGGCACACCTGACGCAAAGCTGCACCGGCACGGCAATGACCGTGCCGTGCCGCACCCGACCTTGCAGCCGCACCCCTGCTGCGGGCGCTCCCTGCATGCCCTGCACGACGGTACCTGCATGCCCAGTAACACCAGCTCCGTCGGGGCGCGCACAGCCCCACAAGGCCACAACTCACCGCCCTCCGCCTTCACGGGACCCACCAAGCACCACACGGCTGCCCCCTGCCTGCTCTCTCCTACGCATCGAACCTCATCCTACCTAGGGCTGCCCCCCCACACACACACGCACAACACCCCGGGCACTTCAAATGCATTACACGCTCACCCACTTTACTGCTCTTCCAACCATCCTTGCAACCACAACCATCATCCCCCTTTCGCTTCGGTTTCTGGAATGAACTACCCCCCGCCCCCCCACCCCACCCCCAGCGCTTCTACCCAACTCCCCTCCCAGCTCCTCCCAGCCCAGCTCCTCCCAGCTCAGCTCCTCCCAGCTCAGCTCCTCCCAGCTCAGCCCCTCCCAGCTCCTCCCAGCCCCTGCTCTCCCCCCTCAGAGCTTGTCGCGCAGGTTGTTGGCCTTGTCCGCCAGGATGTCCAGCGCCTGCGCCAGCAGCTCGGCGGGGTGCAGCACGCCGCTGGACTCGATGGTGAAGATGAAGTGGTCCTTGCGCTTGCGGTAGGCCACCGCGGCGGCGAAGCGCTCCTGCTCCAGCAGCCGCCGCAGCTGCGGGGTGGGAGGTGGGAGATGTGTGTGCGTGGGGTGGGTGGGTGCGCGGCGGCGGGTGCCGCGGTGGGGGCCCGGCGGTGGGGTTTGCAGGATAAAGAACGAGCATGGGCGCATGGAGCGGGGCGCGATGCATCCACGGCGTACGCCCGCCCCTTCACCGTACGCCCCTAAACATGCGCAAGCCGCCTGTGGCCATGTCCCCTACTCATGCTCCTCTCTCTGCCCGGTGGTATAACGGACAGCCCAAACCGCTCTCCCTTGCTACCCCTGCCCCTGCTGCCCCCCCCTGCCGCCGCGGCGCTCACCCGCTCCAGCACCATCTCGTTCCCCCGCGCGCTGCCCGCCTGCAGCAGCCCGCCGCCGCCCACGCTGAAGAGGCCCGGGCAGGTCTCCAGCAGCACCCTGCCCTCCTCGCTGTCCGCCCGCACCTCCTGCGGCGCAGGCACGCGGCCAGGGTAAGCAAGGTCAACAACAACATCAACAAACACCAGGAGGTCGCTGCTGCTATGTTTGCACTGCTGCAGCTCCGATCGTCATTCAATGTGGTTGTATAGAGGTGGCACGGGCCCCCAAACAGGCCCCCCACGGGCCCCCAAACAGCCTTGTGGCCCCGGCTCATTCCCCGCCTCCCCCTCCCACCCCTCCTACACGCGGCGGGCTAAACGCTTGAGCCGGATTTGTCGGTCATCGGCATGGCGTCCTCTATGCTGCCTGTGTACCCTGCCAGACTTGGCTTCCTCTCCCCCCCAGTTAGTTTTGGTTTGGGATGGGCGGGTGCTCACATCCCCGGCCCCCCACCCACCCATCCGCCCCCGCCCCCGCGCCCGCACCTGCAGCAGCGCCACCTCCGGCTGCAGGCGGTACCAGGCCGTGGCCACGGGGCTCCACTTGGCGTGCTCCTTGCCGCAGCCCTTGGTGGCGTGCGCCTCCAGCTGCAGCGTCTGCCCCGGCCGCAGCTTGGCGAGCAGGATGTCGCCGTGCACCGCGCGCGGCCGCGGGTAGGGGCCGGCCGTGCTGCCCAGCGGCGAGGGCGGCGCGGCGGCGGCGGCGAAGGCGGCGCCCGCGCCCGCGGCGGAGGCGGCGGTCGAGGTGGAGGCGCCGGCGGCGTCGACGGGCGCGGCGGTGAAGAGGTGCGCCTGGCCGGCGGCGAAGCGGCAGGTGGTCTCGTCGGGCAGCTCGGAGCCGCCGGGCAGCCACTCCAGCTGGCTGGTCAGGACTGCGGGCCGGGCGGGGCGGGGGGGGGGGGGGAGGGGTGTTTGTGTGCGAAGGGAAAAACTAAGAACGTTCTGGCTTGTCATCGTACGTTGCACCTCGAACGTTGCCCTTTGAACGTTGCACCTCGAACCTGCAGCCACGCTTCATGTGCTGCCCTGGCCGGCTGACTCCACCTCCCATGTCCCACCCGCCCCGCCCCAGTGGCCACGCACCCCAGTGCCCACCCACCCGACCCGACCCGGCCCGGTCACCGCTCACCTTTATCGTTTTCCAAGCTGCCATCGGGCTTCCTGTCGTGGCGGGCAGCGGCGCAGCGGGGCAGCGGGGCAGCGGGTCGTCAGGACCGCCGGCAGCGCAGGCACCCTTACACCCCAGTGCAGGCTGCGGCACACAGCTCACCCGCACGTCCACCCCGGCACGCAGTGCTCCCCGCCCCCAGCTGCCGCAGCCGGGGCATGACGCCACCCAGCTGCCGCCCCCTGCAGCGCCTCGTGGTCCCCGCCCGGCCCGGCACCTGTCGGGCCCCCACCCCGGCCCTCTTCCGCCGCAGCTCGCTCGGGTGCCCCCCCCTCCCCGGCCCTTCCACCATCCCCGGCCATCCAGCCCCAGCCGCCCGGCCCCATCCCCATCCCTATCCCCAGCCCATCCCCAGCCCTCCCTTGGCCCCCCCACCCCACCCGCCCCACCTCCTGCAGGTGACGTCCAGCCCCCCCTGCACGCCCCAGCCCCCCCCCGCCCCCACCTCCTGCAGGTGACGTCCAGCCTGAACACCACGGTGTTCTTCTCGCTGGGCGCCTCCTCCGCCAGCTTGGGCTCCAGCAGGTGCGGCGGCACCAGCAGCGGCACCAGGCCCAGCCGGTGCGCCATCACCTCGTCCTGCGGGCATGTAGGGGTGGGGGTTGGGGTGATGGGGTGAAGAGGGGTGAGAGGGGGCGGGGTTAGGGGGCTGCCGCACCACCCGTGACCCTTCCCGCCTGACCCGCCGCCGCTGAGCCGCCGTCGCCGCTGAGCCGCCCTCCTAGCTCCTGTCCCCCCCAGCCCTGGGCACGTGCCCGCCCCCCCCACCCCCCCCACCCCCCAACCCCAACACACACACGCACACACCGCATCCCCTCGCCCCGCCGCCGCCGCGCCGTCCGCCGCTGCCGTCATGCGCGCAGCTGCTGTACTGACACACGCCGCCCCGCCCAGCGCCGCCCGCCACCTGCCTGCGCCCCCCTTGCCGCCCCTGCGCGCACCTGGATGATGGAGGTGTTGTTGACCATGAACACGTGCTCGATGGCCACTGTGGGCACCTCGGCGATGAGGATGCGGCGCAGCGCGTTGGCGACGGCGGGGTCGCAGCCGATCATGTCGAACTCCAGCACCTCCCGATCCATTTTGTTGATGACTATCTGGAAGCTGTCCTTGAAGGCGGCAAAGTCCCAGCTGTTGTCGTAGCCCATGGCATTGAACGTGTTGGCGGAGGTGATGGTGTTGACCTGCGGCAGCGAGGCCAGGGCCATCATCAGGGTCGGACGACGCGCCGGGCCCCCGGAGTGCTCACACGAACCCCAGTCGCCTTGCCCGCCGACCGCCCGAAGCTCAACCCCTTGCACCGGAGCCTACCGCGGTGCTCCTAATACGGCTTGATGAAGCTATTACCGCGGTCGGGAAGCGCAGCGACCCGAAAATGAAGACCAGCCCGCCCCATTTACGGCGGCGCTTACATTGAAATTGAGCCTATCGCCGCATGTTACATAGTCTCTCCGGAGCTCCAAGTGCTCCGGAAGCTTGCCTTTGCCTTCTCGCTGCTTGCCCATGGTCAAGAGGCCGCCACCGGCTTGGCTGCCCCCGCTCACGCTGCGTTGTGCCTAGACGTTGTTACAATAGACCTGATGCTTGAAATGTGTGTACAAATTATGACACGGGCAAAATGTTACTGCAAAAACAAACAAGTCGGTTGGGGCCTCGCAAGACAAATTGAAGGTGTAAGCAAGCAGAGGTCAACAGTGTCAATTCGTTCGGGAAATTAGAATTCCGGAAAGGAGCCAGCGCGCTAGAAATGGCTGTGTCATTTGATGGCAAAACCGAAATACGCGCCTTCATCAGCCCTGCCTGCTTTGATGTGACAATCAATAAAACAATGGCGTACGTCATCATATGATTCGATCAAACATAGACAACATGCGCTAATCGTAACGGCACCGCGCATTGGGTTTGATTTGGTGTAGTTTAGCGCGCGCTGGCAGTACAAACATGGCCCTCAACTCCACCAGCAAGGCTCTGCTGCTGTTGTCGGCTCTTGTTGCGCTCGCGGCGGTCTTCTGGCCAAGCGGGGGCCCGGGCGGAGCCCCAACCACCACGGGGCAGGGCTCCGGCAGTAGCAGCAGCGCCGCGGAGGAGAAATGCCCGCTGGGCTTCACGGGGCCGAACCCGCACTCGTTCGCGGCCAACAAGCAAGGGGTGCGTGCCGTGACCCCATGCTACCGCGCACATGGGGGCGAGGGGCAGGGGCGTGTGGGGCCCCCAGATGAGGATGGTGGCGCGCCGGCGGCCTCGGTGTGGCGTGCGGCGTGTGGCGTGTGGTGGATGGATGAATGGATGGATCACAGCGATGCATCACATGGGGGGCTGCATGCACCTCGCACTCCATCGCAGGCGCAGGCGCAGGGCGCGGCGGCGCCCATCCCGCAGACCGCGCCGCCGGCAGCCCGCAGCAGCAGCAGCAGCAGGCCTGGCGGCGGCGGCGGCGGCGCGCGGGACGGGCGACTGCACCTATTCTTCAACGCGACCATCTGGACCGGCGTGGAGCCGCCGCCGGGGCAGGTGTGTGTCACTGTGTGACTGTGTGTGACTGTGTGTGACTGTGTGTGCGGACATGGGCGTGCACTGCATCTGGGGGGCCAGGGCTGGGGGCGGCCGCGGCGGCTAGGCGGCGGGCAGGGGCTAGAGGCTCCCAGGGGCCAACGACCGCTCACGACACGTTGGGTGCAGCCGGTGCCGTACCAGTACCGTACATCCGCGGCCTGCCTGCCTTCCTGCCTGCCTGCCTGACTGGGTAACTAACTGCTGGGCCTCTGTGTCGGACATCTTGCCCGGTCTGGTCTGGTCTGGTCTGGTCTGGTCTGGTCTGGTCTGAGCTGCGCACACGCACACTGACTGACCGCACATGGCAGGGCGGCGTACCGCTGGCGGCGGCGATGCTGGTGCGGCGCGGCGGCGTGGTGGCGGTGGGGTCGCTAGAGGAGGTGCGGCGGGCGGCGGCCCGGATGGGGGCCAGCCCCGGCTCCAGAGGTGGCGGCAGTGGCGGCGGCGGCGGCGGCGTGGCAGGGGGCTCGGAGCCAGAGCCGGCGGCGGCGGCGGCTGCGCCAGGGCTGGAGGTGGAGGCGGAGGCGGGCGTGGAGGTGGAGGTGGAGGTGGTGGGTCACGACATGCGCGGCGCCCTCATACTGCCGGTGAGGGGGTGGGGAGGCGGGGCGGCTGGGGGTGGGGGCGGCTGGGTTTAGTGGGGTAATTTACCACATGACAAGACACCCCTAGGCGGGGGTATTCACACCAGTGTACGCGCTGCAGCAGGGAGCACGGGTGTGCGGGAGTGCGGCTGCGGGCTGGACTTGGCCGGGCTTGGCTTGGTTGGGCTGGGGCCGGGGGAATGGAGTCATCCGTGCCGCCATGTACCTGGTACACGCACGCACGCAAACACACACGCACACACACGGTGTCGTTTTCCCTTGTGCTCTCTAACACACACAGGGTTTTGTGGACGCGCACGTGCACGTTGTGCCCGGCGGCCTGAGCCTGGGCCGCCGGGGCGTGGCGGACCTGCACGGCGCCGCCAGCCGGCAGGAGGTGGCGGCGCGGGTGGCGGCGGCGGCGGCGGACCTGGGCCCCGGCGAGTGGGTGCTGGGCGGCCAGTGGGATGAGGGCGACTGGGGCGGCCAGCTGCCGGACCGGTCGTGGATAGACGAGGTGAGGTTGGGTGGGGCGGGGTTGCAAGTATGGGTGGCGAAGTAAGGAGGCGGGCAGGCAGGCAGGTTCAGGCAGGGGTTGAGAGGGCCGAGGCCTGTGTGGGCACCGTGGGAGGCACTGGGGGGCGGGGTGCAGGTGTCCACGCCGTGTGTATGCTTCCGACCTTCCACCGCACCACGCGTACCGTAGTGCTCCTTCTCCCACAACGGAGATCCTCGCGCGGCCTGCAATCTCCTCCATCACACCGCACCCCACACCCCGCCGTGCGCACCGTCACCCTCGCCAACGACTCCCCAACCCAGTGTGACCCGCCCATCCACACACACGCACCCGCCAGGCCGCCGGCGGCCGGCCCGCCTACCTCACCCGCCACGACCTGCACCTCGCGCTGGCCAATACCCCCGCGCTGCAGCGGGCGGGGCTGCTGCCGGCCGGCGGCGGCGGTGGCGGCGGGGCTGCTGACGACACGGCCCTACTGGCGGGCGGTGAGGCGGGCGCCCGGGAGGTGGAGGTGGTGGGGGAGCAGGCCCAGGCCCCGCCGCAGCCGCAGGAGGTGGTGGCGGTGGCGGTGGAGGGCGGTGTGGTGGACCGAGACCCCGCCACGGGGCTGCCCACCGGCATCCTCAGGTGGGCGCGCGCGCGTGTGTGTTTGTGTCTGTGTGTGTGCACGTGTGTTTGGAGGGTATTAGAGCGCGTCCTCCGCGCCGCCCGCGCTACCGCCAGCGCTTGCCACAGCCACAGCTGAACTCCATGCCCCTCCGCCTTGACCTGCACCCCTGCCGCAACGCCCTGCCAACATCCTCTTGTCAGTATCAAATGTAATTTGCCCTCCTCTCGCGGCGCCCCCTCCCGGGTCCCCCATGTGTGCGTGTGTGTGTTCCCAGGGAGCGCGCCATGGCGCTGGTGTCCGCCGCCGTGCCCGAGCCGCCGCCCGCCGCGCGCGCCGCCGCCGTGGCCGCCGCGGCGCGCCTGGCGCTGAGCCGCGGCGTGACGGCAGTGGGGGACATGGGCCGCTACCCCACCGCCGACCCGGACAGCCCCTGGCGGGACCTGGTGGTGAGCGGGGGGCGGGGGCGGGGAGCGTGAGTGGGGTCTGGGTCCTCTGTTTGCGTAGGCGTGGGCGTGGGGGTGGGCGTGTGTGTGTGGCTGTGAACAAGGCAATGTCAGCGATATGCGTGTGTCTTTTGCTGCTTGGCATCGGAGAAACTCCCCATGCAACTCCCACGCACACACACGCCCGCCCACTTGTCGTACACACGCCCACGCAGGATGTGTACATGCCACTGGCGCGCTCGGGGCGGCTGCCGCTGCGCCTGTACACGCACGTGCCGCTCAGCTCCTGGTGAGCAGGGATGGGGCGAGTGTGTGGGGGTGGGAAGGGGCCAGCAACTGGGCACTGGGCACCGGGTGAGCGGCGGGCCACCCTGGCCGGCCGCATCCTCCACCACAACCCCAGCCCGGCCCCCACCCGACCCCTCAACAACCCCCCACTCCACCCCCGGCCCCCACCTTGCCCCTCCACGCGACCCCGCCAGGCGCCAGCTGGTGCCGTACGTCATGGTGTACGGCCGCGCCCACCCCGGCGGCCGCCTGCACTGGGGCGGCCTCAAGGACTTCGCGGACGGCAGCCTGGGCTCCGCCACCGCCCTGATGTGGGCGCCGTACCGCCCCCGCGGCGGCCCCGACAACGACACCAGCAGTGGCAGCGGCAGCAGCAGCAGCAGCAGCGGCAGCAGCGGCAGCAGCAGCGGCAGCAGCAGCGGCAGCAGCAGCGGCAGCAGCGGGGCGGGGACGGGGGCGGGAGAAGATGGCTGCGGCGCCGCGGCGGACGGCGGGAGCGGGCCGTCGCCGTGCGGGCAGCGGGCGACGGGGCGGGAGGATTTGCGGCAGCTGGCGGCGGCGGCGGTCAAGGCGGGGCTGCAGGTGGGCGTGCGGGTGTGCGGGTGACTGACTGTGGACGTTTGTTTGTTTGCTTCTCCGTGTGCTCTCTGACAACATCACATCACATACACACGCGCACGCGCGCACGCAGGTGTCGGTGCACGCCATCGGCGACCGCGCTGTGGATGAGGTGGTGGGCGCCCTGACGGCGGCGCTGGAGGCGGGCGTGGCGGCGGGCGTGGACGCCGCGGAGGAGGCGCAGCGCGCGGAGCAGCAGCTGCAGCAGGGCGGCGAGCAGGAGCAGGAGGGCGAGGAGGCGGCGCTGCGGCGGCGGGTGCGGCAGCTGGGCGAGCGGCTGCGGCTGCGCATTGAGCACGTGCAGGTGGGAGCTCGGGGTGGGGAGGGGAGGGGGGTTGTAAACACCAGCCCAATCTAAACCCAAGCGAAACTAGACAAGGGACAGGCAGGTGCAGTTTGCGATAAGGGGGCTGAAGTGTGTGGCCGTGACGTGGCCTCCGGTTGCAGCAAGCGGGGGATGCGCCGGCGGGCACAGCCACGTCGGGGTGATATCCGGAGGCATCACAAGCCCCCTGCCCGCCGCCTGCCCCATCTCTCTCTTTCTTGTTTGTTAGCCATGCATAGCAGTCCGGCCCCCTGCCTGAGGAGGGGGCTTGGTTTAGCTTGGGCTGGTATTCACACACACACCCTGCCCACCGCCGCCGCCGCCTGCCTGTCCGCCCGCAGCACGTGTCCGGCGCCGCCAACGTCAGCGCCGCGCTGGCCGCCGCCGGCATCACGCCCGTGCCCAACCCGCTGCACCTGCTCACGGACGCGCCCATGCTGGGCCCGCGCCTGGGCGCGGCGCGGGCGGGCCGCGCCTTCCCTCTGGCGGCGCTGGCGGCGGCGGGGCTGCGGCCGGCCCTGGCCAGCGACTGGTGGGCCGGGGGGGCTCGGCGGCGTGAGAGGGCGGCAGGCCGGGAGGCAGGGGGACTGGGAGGCGGGCGGCTGGGAGGTAGGGGGGCTGGGAGGCAGGGGGGCTGGGAGGCAGGGGGGCCGGGACTAGGGAGGGAATCCAGCCCAGGGGGCATACGCTGGGGCTGGGGACTACTGTGCCCTGCTTGAGCGTCGGTGTGCACCTCGGTGCGACTTTTGTTTGGAGCTGCGTCACCGTCCGTTCTCCTCCGCCCCACCCGCAAGCGCGCCACCTCACCCCCACGCCCGCTACCCTCACCCCCACCCCCACCCCCAATCATGCATGGAAACCCCTCGCCCTCACGCCCCCTCTCACGCCCTCCCACCCCCAGGCCTGTGGTGGACCTGCAGCCGCTGACGGGGCTGTACGCCGCGGTGCACCGCCGCCCGCCGCCGCCCGCCGTGGCGGCCGCCACCAACTGCCTGCTGCCGCGACACGCGCCGCCGCTGCCCACGCCGGTAGGAGCCACGGTCGGCGGCAGCGGCCACACGGGGGCGGGGCCGGGGGCGGCGACCGCGGGCGCCGTGTGTGATGGGCTCCTGGCGGCCGTGGCTGACGCGGGGCTGGGGGAGGCGGCGCGGGCGGAGGCGGCGGGCGGCTGCGCGCCCGAGGCACTGTTGCTGGCGGCTGCCGGGCAGGGTGGCGGCGGGGAAGATGGCGGTGGCGGCGGTGGGGCGGACGAGCGGCTGGGGGTGGAGGCGGCGCTGCTGGGGCACACGGCGTGGGGCGCGCGGGCGATTGGGCTGGAGGGCTTTGTGGGCGTGCTGGCGCCGGGCTCGCGGGCTGATTTTATTGAGGTGGCCGCCGGGGGCGGGGCGGGTGGCTTGTGGCTGGGTGGCGAGCCGGCAGCGGCTGCCGCGCGGCTGCGGCGGTGCCTGCCGGTGGTGCTGAGGACGTGGGTGGATGGAGAGCTGGTGTATGACGCCGCAGAGAAGCAGGGGCAGGAGGAGGAGCAGGCGTAGGCTGCGGCCGCGTCATGACGTGAGCTGTGCAGGTTGGCGGGTAGCTGCAAATGTTTCTTCACTTCCTTGGTGAATTTTGGAGAGCCAGGGTCCAGGGTGTCGATCCATTTCAAACTATGTGTCAACTCGTGAACCAGCCCCTATCCCTGCCGCCCTGGGCGCCCGATCGCGGATGGGACGGGGCATGAAGCTACCGACTGCGTGAACGACAGGTCAAGGCCAAGTGCCGGTGCAGGCGACGGTGCCGGTTGCCTGCGCTGGCCTGCGCTGGCCGGACGCCCCCTTGAGGTCTATAGCAGGGCGTCCGTACTCGCCGGCTCGTGAGCATGCGGGTGCGGGGGCCCACGGCCGTCCCTGTCGCGTTACTTCTGCACTTCCGCACTCCGGGCGAACGAGCGTGCCCGTGTCTGTGTTGCTGTGCTTTTTCCCCTTCCTTCCTCTCTCAGAAAAAAACGATATCACGTCGCTCACTCTCACACTACCGTACACACTCACGTCGTACCTCCTCACACACGCTGCGGCCAGCGCAGCCGCACATGGACCGCCTCCCCCCCTCGCAGACATTTCATCATGCGGTCGTGCCGCCAGCTACCACCCTACAGCGCTGCCAATAGCCCCCGCGCCGCGTTGCCGCCGCCGAGCTCCACCACGGGGCTCCAGCTGCCCAGGGTGGCCTCCGCCACCACCGCCATCTTCAGCACCGCGTACAGCTCGGTGGGGTCGGGCTTCTTGCGCTGCAGGAGGGCAGGAGGGGCGGCTGCCCCCGGCCGCCTCCCTGGTGCGGTCCCCAGGGCGGCAACGCACGCGTCCCCCGAGGGGGGCAGGGGTTCCCATGGTGGCGGTCCCCTGCTGGACGTCGCCGCCGTCACCTGTCATCACCAGTCGCCCCCACGGCTCACAGGCCATGCCCGGCTGGTCCCCGGGCGCGCGCCGTTGAGGCCATTGAGGCCCCCGGGGCCTGCAACACCGCAAACTGCTCTGCACGCCCATAACCCCGCAGGCCCGGTGCCAGCCCCGCCCGGCCCTACGGCGCCGCACAACCGCCAATGCAGCAAGCGCTTGCGGTGTGCGCGCTCGTGGCGTGGATGTCGCGTGGGTGCCGGCGGAGCCACGTGCCACCCACCAACCACAACGCAGCCCGCGGCCCGACGCGGCCCCGCCTCAGCGCCCATCGCCCCGGGAGCAGAGGAGGCACACTGGCGAGTGGCGAATGCGCGGCCCCGGCCGGGCCCAGTCGTGGTGGAGGCGGCGGCCGCCAAGTGTGTGCCTCAGCGCCTCAGTGCCTCAGCAGCAGGCAATGCCAAAGCGCTCACAGCGCTCCAAGCGCGCCCCCGCGCACGCCATGCTGCAGTACCGCAGGGCCTCGCAGCCCAGGCACGGCACCGTCAGCTGCACGGCCGCCTCGCTGTCCCCGTGCCGACTCCCGCACATCGCGTTGGCGCACAGCCCCAGCCGCCGCCGCGCCTCGGCCGGTGTCAGCAGCAGCGCCACATCCTCGAGCGCGACCGGCGCACTCCGAGACGTGGAAACGCCCGGCGAGCCGGCGCCGCCGCCGCTGCTAATGGCGCCGGCCCGCAGCGCTGCCAGGACCTCTGCACGCGCCGCCGCGCCCGCTTCGCTCTGCTCCCAAACCCGCTCCATGCGCACACGCGCAGACGGGGAGAAGCCTTTTAAGGCCAGTTCCAGCGGCTCGAGGCCGCACCTGACGTGGCTGTGCAGCCCTGCCCACACTGCTTCTGCCGCGCGCACCAGGCATTCCTCCTGCTCCCCATCCAGCGCATCCAAGGGCCGCACAATGACGACAGCCCGAATGCATGCGAGCGTAGAGAGCTCCAGCTCCGACAGGATGAAGGTCCGCCACTCCCTCGCCGCCTTCACATCGCCGCGCTCCACCGCCAGTTGGTGCGCCAGCACCAGCACCGGCACCCAATCCAGCACCGAAAGCGCCAGCGGCACGGCCGAGTCCTCTGCGGCGTGCGCTTTATAACCGGTGGCACGCACGAATCTGTAAAAGCTGCTCGCGCCGGCCGGCAGCCAGGTAGCAAGCAGCAGCGACACCAGCTCCACACGCCGCTGCTGTTCCACCTGCGCCTACTGGGCGCGGGTTGCTGCAGCCGTGGAAGAGCCACTGCCAGCGACACCACTGCTACAGTCACCGCTGCCGCGGTCACCGCTGTCGCCGCCGCTGCCGCCGCCGCGCAGGAGCCCCAGCACGCCCAGCGGCACCTGCTGCTGGACCATGTGCGCCACACAGCTTGCGACCACGTCGGCGCCGCCCGCCCTGGGCTGGGTCCAGATCCGGTCCGCTGTCGAGGTCACCACCGCGTGCGTCAGCCTGGCGGTGCTGGCCAAGTACGCCGCGGCCTGCGCCACCGGCACCACCAGCAGCATGTGCTCCACCCAGCTCCATTTCGTAAACACCGGTATGTTCGGCACGGCCCAGAGGGCGTC
Organism: Chlamydomonas incerta; assembly: GCA_016834605.1. NCBI lineage: Eukaryota > Viridiplantae > Chlorophyta > Chlorophyceae > Chlamydomonadales > Chlamydomonadaceae > Chlamydomonas > Chlamydomonas incerta. Next base: position 3,243,399 of record JAEHOC010000006.1, on the reverse strand, counting down.
GGGCCCCGCGGCGGCTTCCCGTGCCCGCCACTCCAAGCACTCGCGGCCGATGGCGCGCACCAGGCCCTCCAGCGCCGGCAGCAGCCCCAGGCCTAGGCCGCGGTACAGGCTGGCGCGCTGGGCGCTGACCAGGGCGGCGGCCGCGCGGCGGCGCCGGTCCGGGTCCTGCGGCTGCTGCGGCTGCTGCGGCTGCTGCGGCTGCTGCGGCTGCTGCGGCTGTTGCGGGTCGCGGCCGCCGTCCGTTGCTGCTGCCTGCTGAGCAACAGCCTCCCCCGGCCAGACGTCAACCAGGTCCGCGTTGGCTTTCTCGACGGCCACACTGTCCGCGGCGGCGCCCACAAGCGCTGCACGCAAGGCAGCCAGCGCCCGCAAGGATGCAAACACTTCACAAAGGTCCGTTTTGGGGGTTGCATAGATGGTACATGGAAGTGTAGCAGCGTCGACAGGGGTGGGTTGGCGCCCGTGGGGGGCACAAGAAGACGCTGTGAATGAGGCGCCCGCGCATGCACACACCCATGCACATGCCCACACGCGCGCCCATGCATTCGCTCATGCACATGCGCATGGGCGTATTTATTTGATACTACATAACTGCCGACACTGCATCACATGCCCACGACGGCGCCTGCCGAGGCCACGACGCAGTCACATAAACGCTTGCGCTCACCGGCCCGAATGATAGTACCAAAAATGATGTTGCCGGACCACAGGCAGCGGGCGTCATCCGCCATGAGCCGCAGCCAGTCCGTGACGACCCGCCACCACTCGTCGAGCATCGCGCCCTCGATGTGCCGCTCACCGACCGCCGCAGCCGCCGCCGCTGCTGCAGCCGCCGCCGGCGCAGGAGGCTGCAGCTGGCAGCGGAAGCGCGCCTGCTCCGCCATCGCGGCCGCGGCAAGGCGCTCGGGGTCCCTGGCGGCGGCCACTTGCATGCGGCGGCTGTTGGCGGAGTACGTGTAGCCCAGGCCGTCCAGGACCAGACCGGCACACGCGCCACGCGCTATCCCCCCCCCCGCGAGGTAAGCCCGCAGCCTGAAATCCCGCCGCGCAAGCGCCACGGCCTCCGCCGCCTCCCGCCGCTTCTCCTCCCGCCGCTGCTCCGCAGCGGCCGCCGCCTGCCTGCTGCTGCTTCGCCGCCGCGGCCGCCTGCTGCCGCAGCTGCTTCTGCGTCAGCGGCTTGGCAGGCTTGGCTGCTGCTGCTGCCGGCCCAGCCGCTCCAGCCGCCCCGCTGCCGCCTGCTCCGCCTGCGCCCTCGGTCCCAGCAGCGCCGCCAGCAGCGCGGCCGCACCCGGGCAGCGTCATCACCTCCAGGTAGCCGCGCCAGCGCTGGAGCGCCGCCCGCGCCGCCCGCAGGGCCAGCACCGACCGGGCGCGGTCGCTCAGAAGCTGCGGCTGCGACGGCCGGTCCGGCCGCGGTCTCAGCGCTACGGTCCAACCTGCAATCACTTTGTCCACGTGGTCGACATCCAGCTGTGCAGGCTGCTCCTCCTCGCGCAGTGACCATCCTGGTAGCCGGAGGGAGGCAGAGAGGGAGCGGCCGGAGCGATCACCTCAGCGGGGCGCCGGCGGAATGGCATACGCGTACAGGCATGCCGCGCAGCAGCAGCCAGTGGCATGTGTGCGTCGTCCGCGTCTGCGCACGCTCCCTGCCTACCACGGGTCGTGTCACGCGCCCCGCATGCGCACAATCGGCTCACCCCGCACGTTGCCATCCGTCTCGTGCCTCGTGTACAGCGGCAGCGGCAGTTGCTCAGGCCGCAAGCCGTACAGCATCGGCAACGGCCCCTGCGGCGGCGCCGCAGTAGCCGCAGTAGCAGCGGCGGCCGACCCGGCTGCAGCAGCATCGCCTCGCAGCGCAGGGCCGCCGACGAAAGATGGGTCTGCAGCGCGCACGCGGCGCAGGGCGGCGCTGCGCGTGTCCGCCTCTAATGCCGCCACCTGCGCCGCCACGTGCGCCGCCAGCACCCACTGCGAGGAGGGGCCCAGCTGCAGCTGCAGCTGCAGGGCGTCCAGGGCCCCCGCCCCATATCCATGCTCCTTCCTCTCACACGCCGCCGTCAGTACCCGGTATGACTGGAGCAGGGCCATGGCCGTACCAACCAGGTCGTGTGCCCAGCGTGCGAGTTCCTCCGCCACGCAGGCCGTCACAAACGCGGCGGTGGCCACCGCAGAGCCCGCCTCCTGCTGCTGCTGGTCCTCCTGCTGCCGCCGCCGCCGCCACGCCTCCTCGGACAGCTGCAGGACTGCGCGCGACAGGTGCTCCAGGACGGCACTGCCGCCAGCAGCTCCACCGCCAGGGCAGAGTGCTTGCCGTCGGGCGTCAGCGGAATCACAGCGCCCTCCGGACATGCCGACGACGATGATGACGGCCCGGCGGCGCTGCTGCTGCTGCTACCACTGGCAGCGGGGGCTTGATGTGCCTCCTGCAAGCGGCCGCATTCAGACAGCTGCTGTGTTAGCCTGCGGCTGGGCATAGACTGTGCAGCAGCGCTACAAAGCAAGCTTCGTGCACACATTTCCCAAGCCTTCGCTGAGTTTGCGCTGGGGTGTTGGGTAATCCCCAGTCTTCCCCCGGGAACTCGCATGCGCCATGTTTGCAACCAGGCTGGGCTGGGGCGGGCTTTGACCTCGCTGCTGGCGTCTCACCTCCCCGTGCGCGCATGCGATCATGCCAACAAGCATCTGGGCACAGCAGCCTACCAGCTCCTGCCAACTCCGGCTGTACACAGCCGGCGTTCGGGCCGCAAACACACGAGCGCACAGTTTCACAGCTCCGGCCCGCACCAGCGCCAGTGCCACACGCCGCCCGGCTGCCAGACGCGAGCTATTTGGTGATCCCGGCGCATTGTGTGTCGTGTCCTTGAAGAGCGCGTCCAGCGCGCGAAGAGCTTCGCTCGCGCAGATGGTGTCTAAAAACTTATCGACGCCGCTTTTCACCTTCGCGGTTTCGGTGACGCCGGCCGACGTCAAGAAAGTGAGAATTGCTAGGGTGGTTCGAAGCATCCGGTTGGTAAAGCCACAGCTGTCGGCACTAGCCCATCGGTCGACGGTGTTCGCGCTTTCGATCAAAGTACAGGCAGCCTTCCACACGTCCATCGACCAGCTCTCAACGTCCAAACCAGCGGCATCCAGTAGGTCCATTTCGGCCTGGACTCGGCGTGAGTTGACCTGACCCCGTCCGCTCCTTCCCCCTGGTCCCTGGCCGCGAATTGAATGTTGCCGCAGTTGCATATTATAGTATGTTCACGATAAGGTGTGGCCTGTGGGCCCTGTAAGAGCAAGGAGCTTCATGTCCGTCGGCTTTGTCCAAAACACACGTTCACCAACGTGCCCGAACTCCGCACTCCCCCCTCGTGACGTCCCGCAGGTCGCACATCGCAGAACAACACAACGCTGATACGTACGTGCCATCAACATAGCCCTGAATCATGCCGCTCCAACTGTGTCCTTCAACTCCACCTCCGAAGCGCTTCCATCCGCGTCCTCCCCCCCCCCGTTCGGCATGGTTCAGCGTTCACACCCACTCCCCTATCTACCGTACTCAACCTGGAGACAAACTTGCATCGCATAGCCTCTGGCGCAATAAAAACGGCCGCCCTGGGGCTGGGCGTGCGCCGCCTCCTTTTGGCGTCACTGCAACATCGAGCACAGCACTACCAAGGGCCCCCTACCGCCGTGCCTACCGCCCTCCGCCGGCCGCTGTCACTGCCAGTGGTGCGCCGCAGCGTGGCGCATCACCCCGCGTGACGGCGCTGCACGTCAGCGAGGTGCAGCCCGGCAGTCCTGGCGTGGGCGCACCGCCGCCACCCGTGCCTACACCCTGGCCTCGTTGCCGCCGCCGAACTCCACCTCGGGGCTCCAGCTGCCCTGGGTGGCCTCCGCCACCACCGCCATCTTCAGCACCGCGTACAGCTCGGTGGGGTCGGGCTTCTTGCGCTGCAGGGGCAGGAGCGGCAGAGGGCCGGGAGGGAGGGAGGGCCGGCACCAGCTAAAGGACGACTAGACAGCGTAAGTATGAGGCTGTGTGCAATGGTTGCGGACCGTCCCGAACGACCGTTCCGAACCATATCAAGGTGTAAAGGCGTTGTCAGACGGCAACCTGCCAAGGAACGCTCTCTCTTGTCCAACCCGGGGCTGGCACTCGCCTCCAAACTCTATAACAGAGGCCCCGCGCTCTTGAACTCATGCATTGGGTTTGATTTAGGTTTGGTCGAGCGTGGGCTGGCAACCACAAACCCCTCGTCCGAACCCCCCTTGGTTTAGCTTGGGATGGTATTCACACACACACACACCTCCAACCACTTCCGGCCCCCTAGGCCCCCCAGGCCCCGGTTCAAAGTTACACTCCATGCCCCAGTCCCCCGGGCTCCTCACGCGCACGCGCACCTCCAGCTCCGTCATGACGTAGTGCGGCGTGCTGCCGGGCGGCTTGGCCTTGGCCCAGTCGCGGATGGGCCTCACGCGCAGCATGCCCTCCTTGGTCAGCGGCGGCAGCGGCGGCGCGGCCGACTCGGCGCCCGGCGGCACCGCGGCGGCAGCGCTTTGCATGTCCTCCTTGTACTGCAGGCGGGTGCGCGCGCGCGGGAGGCAGGGTGATGTGCGAGCGTGCGGTGGTGGTGGTGGTGGTGGTGGTGGTGGTGGTGGTGGTGGTGGTGGTGGTGCTTAGCAGCGGGCCGCAAGCTGTCGGGCTGCCGGCACCTGTGGGCCAACTGCAGCGTGTTTGGGCGCCTAGCCCGTTACGCTTTCACGTTGGAGTGCCCGCACCACTGCGCACCCGCGCCACTGCGCGCCAGTACGGCTGCCCCCCTGTGCCGGCACCCGCAGCCCTGCGCCCCCTCACGCACCTCGGTCACCATGTACATCACGTCTTGCATCTCTGCACGGCAGGCACCCACACATGAGCCGTCAGGGTCCAAGGGTGGTGACGGCGCACACGGCGGCAGGGGTGCTGCTTTCGCGTGTGCGTCGCTGGTGGTGAGTCCCTGGCGCCGTGTGCAGGTAGGCAGGCAGGCAGGTCCACTCGTGCACGTGTACGTCCAAAGCCAGCAGCGCCCCGCTCCTCCCCACCCCCGCCACGCTCCTCCCCACCCCCACTCACCGTCGCCGCCCAGCCCCGCCTCCTCCGCCAGCTCGCGCCAGTGCAGCGGCGAGGAGGTGGCGAAGGCGTGGCCCAGCAGCGCGGTGCGCACCGCCTCCACCGAGCGCAGGCCTTGCTTGGCGGCCAGGTCCTGGCGGGCGGCAGGAGGGGGGGCGGAGGCAGGCAGGAGGGGGCGGAGGGGGGGGGCAGGAGGGGGGGGAGGGGGGAGATGGGGGAGGAAGGCAGGGAGGTGGGGGCAGGGACGGAGGTGGGGGCAAGAGCGCTGCTGGGTACGGCTGCCAAGCCCAAGCGAGTGCATAGAGCCCAGGGGCGGCTGCCCTGGACCGCTGTCCCCCTTTGACCGGCGCCGCCATCGGTAGTTACTCGCCCACCCGCCCCACCCCGCCCGCCCCACCCCGCCCACCCCGCCCCACCCTGCAGGTGCGCACGGCTGTGTCGTAGTGGATCTTGTACAGCGCCGCGCCGTCCAGGCCGCCGCCAGCCGCCGCCCGCGCCGTGCCGCCCTCGCCGCCCTCGGCGCCGTACAAGCCTGTCCGAGCCGCACCGTGCGGTGCGGGGCGGAGCAGCACACTGTTAGAGTGCACAAGAAATGGCCCCATGGACGCACAGCTTTCAGCATGGTTGCTTGCGTGTCACCCAGAGACAGCCGCCGCGCGTCCCCCGCTTCCCTGCACGACAGCCGCCAGCCCGCGTCTCACTCTTCTCGCGTCCTCCCACCCGTATGCCGCCCACCGTCCACCACGCGGCCCACCCACCTGCTGCCCCCGCGCCCAGGCCTACCCCACCGCCACGCAGCGCCGCGGCGCGCAGGGCGGTGGGCGGAGCCGACCGGTCGACCAGCTGCGGGGCCAAATCGGGTGGGGCGGGGTTGCACGGATAAGTAATTGCAGAACACGTAACGCTGGGAACAGCGGGAAGGATAACCAGCCGCCCTGGCGGACGGGCTGGGATGGTGCTTGCAGGCGTGGCAAGGGTGCAGCCGAGGGCAGCGGGGGGATGTGCACCCCTACCCCATCACAACACTAAGCAACGTGATGCCTACCGAATTGCCGCTCCTTCAACCTACGCATGCTTTCGCCGTGCACCCCCGTCGCCTTCCCCCTTTCCTCCAAGGCTCCAACCCCCCACACCCCGCTCGCCCGCTCTCTCTGCCTCCGCCTGCACCCCGCCTGACCCCCGCCGCCGCACCTTGAGCCGGTACGCCACCACCTTGGCCCCCGCCGCGCCGTCCGCCGCCAGCCGCCCCTCCACCACCACGCTCTGGCCGTCCAGCACCAGCAGCTGCGCCGCCTCGCCGTCCCACGCCTCCAGCACGAACTCGGTGCCGCCCGCCCTGCGTGGCGTGGCGGTGGCGTGGCGGGGGAGCGGGGGCGTGGCGTGGCGTGACGGGGCGCAATGGATTACACGGGTGGGCGCGCGGGCGCCAAACGGGCAGCGCGTGGATGCCCTCCCAGCCCGAGGCGGGCAGCATCAACGTGTGCATCGAACTGACTGTCTGTGTCCCTGTCGGGATGACGCACTAGGCAGCCACCCACGCTGCAGGCCCCGCCGCATGCTAGCCCCGCCATAGAGCCGAGCCGGCCAGGGCAACACGGGGTCACGGGGTCACGGGGTCACGGGGTCACGCGGGCGTGCGGAGGGCCGGGAGGTCGGGATCTCACTTTTTGGAGAAGGGCACGTATATGGTTGCGGAGGCGCTCCGGCCCTGGGGCTGCGGGCAGATGGGGCGGAAGGGCCAGGTTGTCAGGGCGGGAGCACGAGCGGTGTTGGGGGCGAGCCAGGGCGGGCCAGGGCGGGTCAATAGAGGCCGCATGCGCAGCGCCCCCAGTCCAGCCCCCAGACCCTGCCATCGATAGCCCCTCGGGGCACCGTCACCGGCTGTGTGCTGCCCGCCTGCCCCCTCCCTGGCCCCCCTTGCCGCCTGGTGCCACGGCCCACCCCCTGCCCACCGAGCGCTTGGGGCTGCGGACGGTGCCCAGCAGCGTGACGGTGTTGAAGGCGGCCCGGTCCGGGTTCACCCGCGGCACCGACTGCAGCACCGCCGCGGGGTCCGACTCCGCAGCCGACAGCGGCAGGCCAGGCCCCGCCGCGCCGCCGTAGCTGTAGCCGTTGCCGTAGCCGAACTGTGGCGGGGGCGCCATGGGCTGGGCCGGTGGCGCGGCGGGCGGCGCGCGGGCCGCCGCGCTGGCATACCCGGCGGTGCTGGCGCCGTAGCCGCCGGGACCCCTCGCGGCGGGCGGGGGGTAGGCCGCCGCGGGCTGGTAGGCTGGCTGCTGCACCGGCGGCACCGGCGGCGCAGAGGGAGGCGCTGCCCCGTAGTACATGCCGGGCTGCGCGGGGCCCGAAGGTGGCGGCGGAGGCGGCGGAGGCGGACCCTGGCCTGCGGCGGGCGCAGTCAGGCGCCGACACGACCCCGCCGGCCTGGACGGTGGCAGCAGCGCGGCGTAGCGTCGCTCAGCCCCGGGCGCCGGCGCAAGCCCTGGCTGGAGACGCGATGTGCCGCTTTGGGCTTGCATAGCCCGCCTCGACAGCGCCATCTGTTGCTGTTGGTAGCGGTGCGCGCCTGGTCCGCTCGCGCTGTCAATTGCAGCCGAAGCTTCGGTGACTCGCCCGTGCTTCCCAGCCCAGCCTCCACGTGCTTTTCCCTCAAACGCTAAACGTGTCGATGATTAAGCCTCGGGGGCAAATCGCTGTCGCGACGGAAGACAAGCGGACGTGAGAAGTGGTCCAGGTCTTGAAGACCCGTAGTAAGGTGTGCCAGGTGAGCTGAATACATATAGTAACTGTGTTCAGCGCACTAGACTGGCGCTAGCGGAGAACAAATAGCAGACTGTGCATGTGCAGGTCCATGCAGGCAAGCTGTTTTTTTTGGAATTGCTGGGGCGCTGCAAAACAAAATTGGCTACTCCCATGTGTAGTCTTTGTACATGAACAATTCGTAGCATTACAATAGCCCCGCTCTTTGTGGGCCCTGGCGATCTGCAGCTCCGGGCACCGAACTTGGGCTCTAAATTCTAGCCCCCTTATTAATCGTTCGACTTACTGTTCAAGTCATGCTTTTGATTATGCCAGATACGGACTGCTGAGCAGCGAGAACGCAGTTTGGCGCCAGAAGAATGGAGCTTCAGCCGGCCGTGGGGGCGCTGGACGAGGCGGAGGACGTGGGGTTCTTCTTCAAGTACTATGGCGGCGTCGACTTCTGCGGCCCGGACGCGGCGCCGGCGTCGGGCGCGCCGGGCGCCACCGGGCTGGTCGCGGCCAGCAGCAAGCACGGGCTGGTGTTCTTCAGCGACCTGCAAGGTGGGCGTGGCGTAGTCGGAAGTGGTTGTTTGGCGATCGCGAGGCTGTCCCCAGGTCACTGAGCGTGCTCACCTGCGCGCCTTGACAACCGGCCCCCTCTAAACGTCCCGCAGGCGTGTACGCGCTCCGCACGAGCGACCTGCCCGCGCTGCTGAGCAAGGACGTGGCCACTGAAAAGTACACGCCGCCGCGGCCCGCCGACGTGTGCGCCTGGCACGCCGGGCTGCGCGGCGTGACGGCCGTGTGCCTGTCCGCGGACCAGGCTGTGCTGGCGGCTGTGCAGGGCGGCGAGGGGCGCGTGAGCTTTTTCCCCCTTGCTGCCATGGCCAGCCCCGGCTCTGTCGCGCACTGGAGCCTGGAGCTGGGCAGTGTGCGTTCGTTCGCGTGGAGCAAGAGCGGCGCGCTGCCGCAGGCGTTCCTGGCCGTGACTGCGGACCGGGCGCTGGTGCTGGGCCGGTATGGGGACGCTGGCGCGGCGGTGGTGGTGGCTCCGTCGGGCGTGTATGCCGCGGACTGGTGTCCCTCGGATGCGCCCGTGTTTGGCTTCAGCACTGGGCGGCGCCTGTCGCTGGTGTCAGTCGCCGCGGACCTGTCTGTGCGCGAGTTGGCGGGCGTGCCGCTGGAGCACCCCGGGGAGCCTGGCGCCGTGTTTGAGAGCGTGTCATGGGTGCTGCCAGACTCGCTGTTGCTGGGCGCTACACCGGTGGAGGACAGCGGCGACGCGGAGGGCACGGACGAGCTGTGCTGCCTGCTGCAGCTGCGCGGCTGGTCGGCTGGCAGCGGCGCGGCCCCGGCTGGGGCTGAGCTGCTGACCGCGCCGCCTGGCTTTGTGGAGGACGACTGCGCGCCGTGTCTGTCGGGCCCCTACCTGCACGCGGTGTGCCTTCCGGGCTGGGGCGCCATCGTGCGTGCGCACCGCAAGGCGTCGGACGACCACGTGCAACTGCTGCGCGTGCGCGAGGGCGCGTTCGGGTCGGGCGGCGCGGCGCAGGTGGTTGCGATCACGGAGGACAAGCTGGGCATCCGCCTGCCCAACGGCCGCGACGGCGACAGCAACTATGTGCTGGGTCTTGCGCTGGACACCACTGTGCCGTTGGAGCCCATCCCCAACCCGCTGAACGCGGAGCGGCCGCCCTACACGCCGCCGCCTGTGCTGCTGGTGGTGACGTCTGACGGCGCGCTGCGTGTGTACGGCTTTGGCCACGAGGAGCTGCCCAGCCCGGTGCGCCCCGGTCCCGACTGCGTGCTGCCGCTGCCGGCGGTGCCGCCCGCCTGGGCGGCCGCCAACGCCGGGTCGACCGGGTTCGTGGCCTCGGGCTCGGGCGCCGACATGACGGACGCGGCGGCGCGCGCGGCACTGCCCGACGACGACGACGATGTGAGTAGAGCTGGGCTGTGTGAGGGGCGGGCCCACGAGACGTTATCGGGCGGTGCAGTGTGTCGGATGTCCTGCATGTGGGGAGGCTGCGGCTGCGGATGAGCCGGCGGATTGGCTGACGGACCGACTGACTGGCCCCACGCCGCGCCGCCCATGCCAGGACCTGGAGGAGTCGGAGGGCGAGGCGGAGGGCGGCGGCCAGGGCGGCCGCGCCATGTCCACCGGCACGCAGTCGGCGGCGGCGCCCGGCTCCATGGCGGCATCGGGCGCGGGCGGCCGCGGCTCGCCGCTGCGGGTGAGGCCCGGCGGCAGGGGCCCGGCGGCAGGGGGTGATTAGAGGTCCCAGTCCCGAGGGTGTTGCTGGGTGGTTTGGCGGCTGCCGTGCCGTCCGCTGTGTGCCGGATGTGCCCAGTCGCATGCTGTGGTTTGCGGTGTCACGCAGGCGTCCGGCAGCTCCTCGGCGCTGGCGGCCCAGGCGGGCGCGGGCGGCTTCGGCTTTGGCGGCTTCGGCGCGGCGCTAGAGAGCCGGGCGGCGGCGGCGGCTCTGCCCGGCGGCGGCGGCGGCGGCGGCGATGACGATGACCTGGCAGAGGACGACGACAGCGCAGACAGCGGCTCGCATGCGGTGGCGCGGCCCAGCGGCCGCCGCAAGCTGGGTGCGGGCAGCGACTCGGAGAGCGGGGAGGAGGTGACGTCGCCGGGTGAGTGCCGCGTCAGCATGGCCGGTTGCCTGCGCAGAGCTTGCACAGGCGGGTGGTGGTAAAGCGGGCAGCGCCCGGGCAGCACCCATGCCGGTCTTGACGTGGCCTTCCCCGTCCCCCGTGCGTGTGCAGGCACCGGCGGCAAGGCGCCACCTCGCGCCGCACCACCCGCGTTCGGTGCACCCCCGGCCCCCGGCGGCATGACCTTTCCCGCGTTCGGCGCGCCTACGGCCGCGGCCGCATCCGGCAGCAGCGGCGGCGCGGCCAGCAGCGCTGCAGGGCCCTTTGGCGGCGGAGCCGGCAGCGGTGCTAGCGGCGGCGCTGGCGGCTTCAGCTTTGGCGCGCCGTCCACGGGCTTTGGGACGTCGTTGTTTGGCGCAGCGCCCGCCACGTCCGCGCCCGCAGCTCCGGCGCTGGGCTCGGGCGGCGGCTTGTTCGGTGCGCCCAAGCCGCCCGCCATCCCAGCCGCCGGCTTTGGGTTTGGCATGGGTGACTCCTCCAAGCCCCCGGCCGCGCTGGCGCCCCCGGTTGCGGCCCCCGCCACCAGCAGCATTGGTGCGCCCGCCGCGACCTCGAGCGGCTTCTCCTTCGGCTCCGGCACAAGCGCGGTGACCACGGGCACGCCCGCCGCCCCGGCTACGAGCGGCGGCACCAGCGGCGGCGGCGGCTTTGGTTTCGGGTTCGGCGTGCCAGCCTCGCCGCCGCCACTGGGTGCGGCGGCAGCTCCAGCCAGCGCCGCCGGCACGGCGCGGGCCTCCGCACCCGCGGCAGCAGCGCCTGGAGGACTGTTCGGTGGCCGCTCTGGCGGCAGCGGCAGCGGCAGCAGTGACGGCAGCACGTCCGCAACCACAACCACCTCGATGAATGCGCCGTCGGGTGGGCTGTTTGGCGCGCCCGCCGCCCCCGCCGCCTCGGGCCTCGCAGCCCCGGCTGCCGGCGGCCTGTTTGGTGGCGGCAGCAGCAGCGGCGCGGCTCCCAGCGGCGGCCTGTTCGGCGCGCCTGCGGCCGGCGGCTCCCTCTTCGGAGGCGGGAACACTGGCGCCTCAGGCGGCCTCTTTGGCGCCGCGGCGCCCAGCGCACCCGCAATGGGCGGTGGCATCTTTGGAGCCGCCACTACCACCAGTGGCGGCAGCAGCAGCACCATCGGCACGGCGGCCTCCAGCGGCAGCGCCGGCGCAAGCGGTGCGGCGCCCTTCAGCGCGGCCGTGGCCTCCGCCGCTGCGCTGTTCGGGGCTAATACCGCCGCCTCCGCCGCGCCCGCCTTCTCCTTCGCGAGCACCGGACTGCCTTCGGCTGCGCCCACGCCGGTGCTCACCAAGCCGGCCGGCTTTGGCTTCGGCTTCGGCGCCCCCGCGCCCGCGCCCGCGCCCGCACCCCCGCCCGCCGCGGGGCCCCCGCCTGCGCCTGCGGCAGTGCCGCCTGTGCCTGCCGCCGCAGCGGCACCGGCACCGGCGCCTCCGCCCGCCCCCGCGCCGGCTGCGCCACCCGCGCCGGCGCCGGCGCCCAGGGGCCCCAAGCGTGTCTCGCTCAGCTCGGCGCCGGGCCCGGACGTGCCGCCTGCCAGCGGCGAGCTGGACGAGGCGGAGGACGTGGGGTTCTTCTTCAAGTACTATGGCGGCGTCGACTTCTGCGGCCCGGACGCGGCGCCGGCGTCGGGCGCGCCGGGCGCCACCGGGCTGGTCGCGGCCAGCAGCAAGCACGGGCTGGTGTTCTTCAGCGACCTGCAAGGTGGGCGTGGCGTAATCGAAAGTGGTTGGAGCCCTGCCCGCAGCGTTGTTTGGCGATCGCGAGGCGGTCCCCAAGTCGCTGCGCGTGTGTGAGCTGGCTCCCCTGCGCGCCTTGACTACCGGCCCCTGCCTTACGCCCTCCATCTCCACCTGCGAACCTGCAGGCGTGTACGCGCTCCGCACGAGCGACCTGCCCGCGCTGCTGAGCAAGGACGTGGCCACTGAAAAGTACACGCCGCCGCGGCCCGCGGACGTGTGCGCCTGGCACGCCGGGCTGCGCGGCGTGACGGCCGTGTGCCTGTCCGCGGACCAGGCTGTGCTGGCGGCGGTGCAGGGCGGCGAGGGGCGCGTGAGCTTCTTCCCCCTTGCTGCCATGGCCAGCCCCGGCTCTGGCTCTGTCGCGCACTGGAGCCTGGAGCTGGGCAGTGTGCGTTCGTTCGCGTGGAGCAAGAGCGGCGCGCTGCCGCAGGCGTTCCTGGCCGTGACTGCGGACCGGGCGCTGGTGCTGGGCCAGTATGGGGACGCTGGCGCGGCGGTGGTGGTGGCTCCGTCGGGCGTGTATGCCGCGGACTGGTGTCCCTCGGATGCGCCCGTGTTTGGCTTCAGCACTGGGCGGCGCCTGTCGCTGGTGTCAGTCGCCGCGGACCTGTCTGTGCGCGAGTTGGCGGGCGTGCCGCTGGAGCACCCCGGGGAGCCTGGCGCCGTGTTTGAGAGCGTGTCATGGGTGCTGCCAGACTCGCTGTTGCTGGGCGCTACACCGGTGGAGGACAGCGGCGACGCGGAGGGCACGGACGAGCTGTGCTGCCTGCTGCAGCTGCGCGGCTGGTCGGCTGGCAGCGGCGCGGCCCCGGCTGGGGCTGAGCTGCTGACCGCGCCGCCTGGCTTTGTGGAGGACGACTGCGCGCCGTGTCTGTCGGGCCCCTACCTGCACGCGGTGTGCCTTCCGGGCTGGGGCGCCATCGTGCGTGCGCACCGCAAGGCGTCGGACGACCACGTGCAACTGCTGCGCGTGCGCGAGGGCGCGTTCGGGTCGGGCGGCGCGGCGCAGGTGGTTGCGATCACGGAGGACAAGCTGGGCATCCGCCTGCCCAACGGCCGCGACGGCGACAGCAACTATGTGCTGGGTCTTGCGCTGGACACCACTGTGCCGTTGGAGCCCATCCCCAACCCGCTGAACGCGGAGCGGCCGCCCTACACGCCGCCGCCTGTGCTGCTGGTGGTGACGTCTGACGGCGCGCTGCGTGTGTACGGCTTTGGCCACGAGGAGCTGCCCAGCCCGGTGCGCCCCGGTCCCGACTGCGTGCTGCCGCTGCCGGCGGTGCCGCCCGCCTGGGCTGCGTCGCCCGGCGCAGCTGCCGCGGCGGCGGCGGGACGGGCCGTGTCCCCGGCGGACCAGACCGAGGCGGCGGCGCGCGCGGCACTGCCGGACGAGGACGAGGATGATGTGAGTAGGCGCGCGCTTGTTTCGTGTGCCTGTGGCTTGATGTTTTGCGTGCCGGCCGGGGCTCCACAGCTGTTGCGTGGCTGACTGGACTCTGACCTGACTCTGTTGCCTTTTGTCATGTCGATGCCGCAGCTGGATGATGACGAGGAGGAGGATGCGTCGTCGCGGGAGCGGCGGCACGCGGCCGCGGCGGCGGGCTTGGCAAGCGACTCGGAGAGCGGCGAGGAGGTCACATCGCCGGGTGGGTGTTGCACAGGCATGGGCAAACTAGGTGGTGGCTACTACTGTACTGCTTTCAGCAGGTTACCGACGCTTTATCTCCTTGGACTCCTGGCCATACAGGCATCACCGGCAAGGCGCCGCCCGCGGCTGCGCCGGCAGCACCGGCGGCGCCCGCGGCCCCCACCGGCCTCTCATTCCCCGCCGCGGGGACGGGCGGCCTGTTCGGTGCGCCCGCAGCCCCTGGGGCGGCTGGTGGCGGCTTCAACTTCGGCACCGCAGCGGCTGGGGGCCTCGGCTCTGCAGCCGCCGCCGCGTCCGCGGCCAGCAGCGGCAGCGGCTTTGGGTTCGGCCTGTCGCCAGCGGCGCCCGCGGCCCCAGCCGCAGCGGCCGCGGGCCTGTTTGGCGCAGCTGCCGCCGCGCCGCTGGCCGGTGGTGGCCTCTTCGGCGCGGCACTCAGCGCGCCGGCGCCGGCGCCGGCGGCCACTTCCGCTGCGACCAGCACGGGGTTTGGATTCGGTGCGCTGAGCTTCGGTGCGGCCGGCGGCGGCGCGGGCGGTACGTCCACCCTATTTGGCGCAGCCCCGGCTGCCGCCGCCGCCAAGCCGGGCGGCCTGTTCGCGCCCTCGCCTGGGGCGTTCTCCATGCCGGTCGCGTCAGGTGAGCTGGATGCGGCTATTGGCGCCATGTAAATGCTCGTGCTCATGCTCTTGGTGGCAAGTCCACGCGGGGTCTGGGTGGTTGTGGGATGTGTAGGGGCCCCGCGGTGGCTGCCGCGACCCGGCTGGCCCGGCTCCGGCTGTCGGCGTGGGCTTGGGGAACCGGGCCCGGGCGTGGGCGTGTACAGCAGTGCGTGTGCGTGTGCAGGTGTTAGCCCGCCGCCGACAGCGACACTGACTGGCCCCGCCGCTGCCGCTGCGGCCAACCCCCTCCTTCCACAGACTCGCTCATCCCCGCCTCCTCCTTCGCGGGCCCCAAGCCCGGCTTTGTGTTCACCACCCGCGGCGGCATCACCGGCTACTACAAGGACAGCCCGCCGCCGGCGCCGCCGCCGGCGCCGCCGCCGCCGGCGCTGCCGCCGGGTGAGTGCCCGACTGTCTATCTTTCTGCCTGGCTGGCTGCCTGTCTAGCTGGCTGGATGGCTGGCACCGCCGCCACGCACCCACTGTGCTGGTGTCCCATTGCCCACTGCGCCCACTGCGCAACTCAGGCAGGCGGGCGCGGAGCCGTACGTGTGCCTGGCCGCGCACGTGGCGGTCTACCCCATGTTCTACAATCCCTGGACCAGTTGCACCGCCCGCCTTCCCCCCGTGCAGGCAACGCGGAGGTGCAGCCCAGGGCCAAGAAGGCCGCCACCTCGGCCACCGCAGCAGCAGCAGCGCCGGCGGCAGCGGCTCCAGCCGCGGCGGCGCCGGTCGCGGCCGTGAGGCCGGCCGCCACGGTGACCCTGGCCGCGCCGGTGGCTAAGCGGGCCGCGCCGGCGGCGGCGCCGTCGCCGCCGGCGCCCCGGCAGCCCTTTGTGCCGCCGCCGCGGCCGCGCAGCCCCGACGTGCCGCCGCCGCAGCCCAAGCTGGCGTCCGAGTCCAAGGAGGTGCGAGGGCGGGGCGGGGCGGCGGCGCCTGTGACATTTTGCGGTGTTGCCTTCGGCTAGCAGCAGCGTCAAACACGCCCACAAGCGTGCACGCATGCATTGCATCTAAGGATGGGAACGCATACGGATGCGTACAGTACGTAGCGTATTATACTACTTCGGATTTGCATCCCTTCGCAACCGCCGCCAAGCGTTCCTGCCACCTTGTCCGCACGGTCACCACATCCTCACCACAACGCCACCACATCACCCCACACAGGGTGCCGCCGCCGAGGCCTCCTTCCTGCGCGAGCTGCACGCCGCGCGCCGCTCCGCCGCCAAGCTGGCGGCGGTGATGGCTGACGTGGCGGCGGGCTGCCCGGACGCCTGCGGCCCCGAGCCGCCGCCGGGCGGCTACAAGGCGGTGGCGGCGGGCGTTACGGGCGTGGCGCGGCGGGCGGCGGCGCTGAGGGCCAACTACGAGCGGGCCAACAAGGTGGGCGGGCGGGGCGTGTGCGTGTGTGTATCAGGGGGTGGGGTTACATTCATCATTAGTTAGGACGTGGGGTGGGGGCTGGGTGTGCTTCATTCCAATCCCAAAAGCAACCGTTGTCCGCCAGTGGAGAGGCGGATGGGATGCGGGGTCCTGCCGGGTGGCTGCGGCGGTTTGATGTTGATGTGGTACTGACGGCGTGATGGTGGGGATTGGGGATGGGGACGCAGACGCCGCGGGCCCCGCCCCACTCCACTGTATGTCATGGGGGCACGTCAGTGTGCCACTGAAACACACCGAACCCCTCCAACCTCCAATCCCACACAACCTCCGTGCAGCGGGCGGCGGCGCTGGTGGACGGGCTGGCGGCTCTGGAGGCGCGGCTGGACGGGCTGCAGCTGTTTGGCGGCGGCCTGGACGGCGGCGGCGGCGGGCTGGGGCTGGGCGGCGGGCTGGGGCGCGGGCGGCTGGTGGCGCTGGAGGAGGCGCTGCCGCTGGAGCCGGCGCTGGAGGGGCTGCGGCGGGACGTGCACACGCGGCTGGAGGTGAGCGGGAGGGAGAGGAAGAGGGAGGGGAGGGGAGGGAGGGAGCGTGTTGTGAGGGTGTGAGGCCGAGGGAGAGGGAGAGTGGCCGCGTCACCCTTCGCCTGGTGGCATGGCGCCGCGCTGGCATGCGCCGCACTGGCTTTGACTGTGCGCGCGGCCCGCCCATGTCACAAGCCCGCCTCCCACCCACGCACACACGCACTCGCACAGGCGCTGGGCGGCTGCCTGGGCGAGCTGGAGGAGGTGCTGGACTCCTGGGACGGCCCCGGCGCAGGTGCGGGGCGGGGCGGGGGTGCGGGGTAGCCGTGCGTGCGACCTGTGCGTGGGGTTGTGCGTGGGGTTGTGACCGGTGCGGGTACGACAACCAGCGCCGCTCGCTCAACCACACACGGTCGCTTTTATCCAGGTCCACGCACGCTCACGTACGCACGCGCTCACGCATACACGCTCTCTCATGCTCCCCCGTCCCCCAATCAATCATGCATGGAATCCCCTGCAGGCGGCAAGTCGGGTGGCGGCGGCTCTGTGCGGCTGTCCACCAGCGTGCTGTACAACACACTGGCCTGCTCGGGTGGGTGCCGGTGGGGGTCGGGGGTGGGGGCCGGGGGGCTTAGGGGTGCGGTTCGCAGCGATGCGCCGTGCCGTGCCGCGCCGCGCTGGGCTCCCCGGGAAGCCCTCGAGTGCTGTGCTGATGTGTCCCAAGCCGGACCCGGGTCGAGGCAGGTCGTGCCGGGACTCTGCACCCACGCCCACACTCCCCACACCCACGACTTGCCTTGCCACCCAACCGCTAGCGTCCACTCCGCCACCCATCCTCGCAACGCCTCATACACCGCGTCCGGCTAAGGCAACTCGCAACCCCACACGCCCCACACACGCACACACACACGCCACAGGCTCGGCGCTGTCGACCGCCGCCGGCCGCATCCTGGTGCTGGCGGCGCGGCTGGAGGAGGCGGGCGCGCTGCCGGTGGGCGCCATGCGGGTGAGCGGCCGAGGAGGGGGCGGGGCGGTGATGGGCCGGCGGGGCGGTGGTGCGGTGCTCCCACCCGCAACCACCGCCGCTACCCACGAGCCAGCCACCCATGTCATATCACATCTCCATGCGATGTCACTCGTCACGTCAATGCGGTGTTGGTGCTGGTGTGCGCAATCCCCTGACCCGACGGCCTGCCCACCTGCCCACCTGCCCCCGCCTGGTCGCCGCCGCAGGACCCGCACGGCCCCATCACCGCGCTGGCTGACTGGTGCAGGGGCGGCGGCGGCAGCGCGGCTGGTGTTAGGCCCGCCGCGCTCACCGACGGCAGCGCCGCCGACGGCGCCGCCACGCCGGTCGGCAAGGGCACGCCAGGCGGCGCCGGCGATGGCGGCGCGGCGGCCAACGGCCACGGCGCCAATGGTAGCGTCAACGGCCTGCTGACCTGGCACACGCCCAAGTCGGAGGGCCGCCGCCGCTCGCCGCTGCTGGGCGCCGGCGCCACGCCGCCCAGCCCGCCGCAGCCGCCTGTGGCCTCGCCGGCGCTGGCGGCCATCGACGCCGTGCTGCCGCGGCTGCAGGTGCGGCCGGGTTCTGAGCGGAGCTAGCCGCCCATTCAAGCGTTTTGTGTGATATTGTGACTAGAGTGGTCGAGGGCGAGGGAGGGGCATGCGGGGGAGCCCTTGCGGCTTTGCTGGCAGCGGACGGGCGTTGTGTGCGGTGGAGCTGAGGCGTGAGGAGTCCTGCAGCCTGCAACTGAGTGAGCCTCCGATCTCCCTGACTTTGCAGGCACTTGCCCGTCCCGGCGGTAAGGTGCGTGTGACCAGCGCCGCCCGGCCGCCCCCCACCGCCGCGCCGCCGCCGCCGGGCTCGGGCCTGCTGCAGCTGCTGGACGCGGCGGTGACGGCGGGCGGCGCGCTGCCGGGCGGGGCGGGCGAGCCGGCGTCGCCGCCTCGCGCGCAGGTCAAGCCCACCCAGATGATCAGGTGGGTGTGCACTGTGCGGAGAGGGAAGGGTTCCCGGGAGTGGGGAGCGGCTGGGAGGGTGTGCCCGAGTCGGGGCGGGGCTGTTGATGGTCGTCTGGCAGGCGGCGTGACGTGGCGTGGCGTGGCGTGTGCGGGCGGATGACATGACCAGGGCGCGACATGCGGGTGTGCATCTACAGAGGCCAAAGGCACAACCGACCCCCACGCCTGACCTTCCCGTCCCTGAGTGTGCGTATACAACTCCCCTCGCAGCCTGGAGCCGCCCAAGCCCGCGGCGGCGGCCGCGCCCGCCTTCGCCTTCAGCAGCGGCGGCTTCGGCACCACCGCCCCGGGGGCTGCAGGCGCGGCGCCGCCCACGCCGTCGCTCACCGCAAAGCCCGCCGCCCCGGTCGCAGCCGCACCCGCCGCCGCCAAGCCCAAGCCGGCGGCGGCCGCGGGCGGGCAGCCGCCGGTGCCGTCCATGGCGCAGGTGCGCTAGATTCCATGGTCGCGTCTCTGCTCCCAGGGGTGCTGGTCGTGGTAGGGGATGCGGGCACCTCCCCCCCTGCTGCACCGCATTCTCCGCCGTCCTAACCCGACCGCCCCTGTGCCGCGCCCCTCCCTCGCACGCCCGCTCACCCCGCTCACCCCGCAGCTCCAAGCCGCCAACAAGCTGATGGCGCAGGTCACCGGCAAGCCCCCCGCAGCAGCACCCGCGGCCGCCAAGCCGGCGGCGCCGGCCGCCGCCGCGCCGGCCGCACCCAAGCCGGCTGCCGCCGCCGCGGGCGGGCAGCCGCCGGTGCCGTCCATGGCGCTGTTTGCGCAGGCGGCGCAGCTGCACCAGAAGGTCACGGCGGGCGGCCAGGTGGGGTGGGGGTCCCAGTGCGGGGCAGGAGAGGGCAGGAACAGGGGAGGACAGGAAAGGGGAGGGAGCGACCTGCTGACTTGTAGGATGTCGTGGGGGGCAGCACTCAGCCTCAACTGACATCACGTACACGCGCGCCGCTCAGCTGACATGCACCCACACCCCCACATCGCGACTGCTGCACCCGTTTGCTGCTGCCGCCCACACAGGCCCCGCCCAGCGCGCGCCCCACCGACTCGGGCTCCAGCGCCGGCAGCACCGCCACCAGCAAGCCACCCGCCGCCGCCGCCCGGCCGCCCGCCGCCGCGCAGCCACCGGTGCCCAGCGCCGAGGCCATGCGCGCCGCCGCCGCCGCGCAGGCCCGGATGGACCAGCAGAAGGCGGCGGCAGCCGCCGGCGGCGGCGCGGGCGCGGGCGCGGGCACGGATGCGACTGGCGGCGCGGCGGTGGGCAGCGCGGCCGCCTCCTCGGCGGCGGCGGCGGCAGCCCCCGCCACCGCGGGCGCCAGCGGCTTCGGGTTCGGGTTCGGGTCCGGCCCCGCGGCGTCCTCGCCGTCGCTGTTCGGCTCGCTGTCGCCGTCGTCCGCGGCCGCCGGCGGCACCTCGCTCTTTGGCTCCCCGGCGCCCGCTGCGGGCGGCGGCGGCCTCAACTTCGGCGCGCTGGGCTTCGGCTCGCCGGCGCCCCTTGCCGCCAGCTCCGCCGCGGCGTCAGACAGCGCCGCCGCTCCCG
Source organism: Chlamydomonas incerta (assembly GCA_016834605.1). Classification (NCBI taxonomy): domain Eukaryota; kingdom Viridiplantae; phylum Chlorophyta; class Chlorophyceae; order Chlamydomonadales; family Chlamydomonadaceae; genus Chlamydomonas; species Chlamydomonas incerta. The sequence continues at coordinate 3,223,389 of JAEHOC010000006.1, read as the reverse complement.
CTGCTGGCGGCGGCGGCGGGCTGTTTGGCAGCTTCGGTGCCGCCGCCGGGACTGGCGGTGGCGGCCTCTTCGGCGCTGCCACGAGCGCGGCGACCGGCGCTGCGGCCTCCAGCTCAGCAGCGGCCGCGGCGCCCGCGAGCAGCGCCGCCGCCGGCGCCGACACGGCCGCCGCGGCGAAGCCGGCGGCCGGCGCCGCCAGCGGCGGGCAGCCGCCGGTGCCGTCGCTGTCCATGTTCGCTCAGGCGTCGCAGCTGCAGCAACAGGTGGTGGGAGGAGGCGCCGGCACCACGGCCACGGACGCTGCCTCGGCGCCAGCAGCCGCGGCGCCGGCCGCCGCCGCCGCCACCAGCGGCTTCGGCACAAGCAGCCTGTTCGGCACCACCGCCCCGGCGGCCGCCAGCTCGGGAGCCGCGGCCGGCAGCTCCAATGCGGGCGCGGCGGCGGCCGGCCTGTTCAGCGGGTTCGGCCTGGGCGGCGGCGCGCCCGCGTCGGCGGGGGCCACCGGCGCCGCGACATCGCCCTTTGGCAGCTTTGGTGAGTTGGGTTTGCGGCGTTGGGTGCGCCCTCACAACCCGCTGACATGTGCAACCGGGCTGCATCCGGACGGCTGAGCCCCCGCCGCTGCGTCGTTGCGGCCCACGTGGGGCGCCCATGTCACCATGTGCCACACCACCATCATTTTTATGTTTTAGATAACACGAGAGGGGGAAATTGTTTATGTGTGTGTCTCCGCTGCCGCACATGTGCCCTGCAGGTACGCTAGGTGGCAGCGCGCCCGCAGCGCCCGCCACCGGCGCCGCCGCCTCCTCACCCTTTGGCTCCTTCGCCAGCGCCGCCGCCGCCAGCGCCACCACCGCCGGCGCGTCCGGGTTCGGCGCCTTCAGCTCCCCGCCGGCCGCGCCCGCCGCGCCGGCCGCCGGCAGCTCTATCTTTGGCAGCTTCGGGGCGCCCGCCGCGCCCGCCGCCGCCGCCAGCCCCGCCCCCCCGGCGGCGCCGTCGGGCTTTGGCGGCGGCGGCAGCGGCCCCTTCGGCACCGCCGGCGGCATCCAGTCCCACGCCGCCATGCCCGCCGTGCAGCAGGGCGTGTTCTCCTCATTCGGCGCCGCGCCAGCCTTCGGCAGCCCCGCCGCGCCGGCGGCGCCGGCGGCGGCCGCGCCCTTCGGCGCGCCGTCCCCGCTCGGCGGCGGCGCCGCCTCGCCCTTCGGCGGCGTGCCCAGCACGGCTGCGCCCACGCCGCCGGCGACGGGCGGGTCGGCGTTCGGTGGCGGCGGCGGCGCATTCGGCGCGCCCTCGGCCTTTGGGTCGCCGGCGCCCGTGCCCCCGGCCGCGCCCGCGGCGCCCTTCGGCAGCTCGTCCGGCTTTGGGCAGTCCTCTGGCTTTGGTGAGCGCGCTGGCTGGTTCCGGCCAAAAGGGGGGGGCCTTGCCGATTGTGCCGACTGCCCGCCCGGTGCCCCCCCTGCTGCAAACCTTGAGTGCTCTGAATGACTCTGCTCTCGTAGTCAACGATCCTGAACGGCGGCGCGGTCCCCTGTGTGTCTGCTCCCGCCCGCAGGCTCCGCGGCGCCCTCCAACCCCTTCACCGGCTTTGCGCAGCAGGCGGCCGCGGCAGCGGGCGCCGCCGGCGCAAGCGGCTTCGGTGCCTTTGGCGGCGCCGCCACGCCCGCCGCCCCCACGCCTCCTGCGCCCGCCGGCAGCGGCTTCGCCGCATTTGCCGGCCAAGGTGGCGGCTTTGGCGGCTTCGGAGCGGCGGCGCAGCAGCCGGCAGCGGCGGGCGGCTTCGGCGCCGCGCCGGCTGGCGGCAGCGGCTTTGGCGCGTTCAGCGGCGGCGGCGGTGGCGGCGGCGGCTTCGGCACCCCGGCCGCCAGCAGCGGTGCCCCCAGCGGCACCAACTTGTGGGCGGCACGGCGTTGATCGGCCCCAGTGGGGGTGCAGCGGTTTTGTTGTTGCAGGACATGGCGGTCGTGTGTTGCGCGGCAGCTGAGGATGCGGTGCCAATGTTGAGATGCAGGATAGAGGACCGGCCGGGGTCGGGTCGTGGGGTCGGGTCGGCGCTGCATAGCGCAGCGTATACAGCTGGCTACGGCGTCGGGCCGACTTTCACACGGCAGCCGACACCCGAGGTCATGAGTAGGTGGGGTGATAGAGTTATTGATGGATTGTGGGCCGGCATTTACGTCGCAGTGCTGATGCCGGCGAGTTGCCGCAACATGGGCAGGGTCGAGGCAATACGCCGCGCCTAGGATGCACCAGTCCGGCACACCGCAGGGCGGGACAGGCAGGGGCTGAGGACACAAGTGACGAGATAGGACTAGCTCCGTAGAGTAGAGGAATGGAGTGACGTGGACGCAAGCAGCGCGGTGTAGGATGGGGGCCCGCCTGCGGCCTATTTTGTTCGGGTGGCTTGGGGATCGCCCCCGGATGGCCCCCGTCGTGTGCGTGTGCGTTCATGTAACACGACGCAAAGCATACACTTGCCGCGTCAACGTTGCGCCTTTTTAATTTACTGCTCAAGCCAGGAGCCTACGTGCGAAGCGACTGAGTTGATTGCCAATCCAACGACGAGTTGCTGAACCGCACCGCTGCTGAACCGTTGCTGCATAGTTCTAGCGCTTAGAAATGCAGCAATTACAACGGCGACAGCGGCCTCAGGGCAGCATTCGGCCACGGACGGTGGTTGCGCGCGCTGGGCGTCGCTGTAAGCTCTTCTGTCGCAATGCGGTTTGTTAAACAACGGACTTCTTAAAGCGAAGGGCGCGCTCGTGCAAAAGCTTAATCACGGTGGAAAACAAACCGCGAACTCTCGCATCGCAGGCGTTATGGCGCAAGCAAGCGCGTCGATGGACGGCTCTAAGCCCAGGTAAGCAGTGCAGGCGCGCAGGGTGATGTGGGTGATGAGAGGCCCAGACCGGTTTCTGTCCGCTCAACGCGCGGGTGGTCAAAGGCCCTGCGCCAGTGCCCCAGCGAAGTTGTAAGCGCCACCCCCGCCTGTCCTGGAGGACCTCACGACCCCACCGCGACCCCGCCGTCCCCGCACGAGCCCTGTACCGACCCCAATGCCTGCCTGCCTACCTACCTGCCTGCCCGGCTGCTACCCGCACTAACCCGCACGCGCCCCGACCCCAATCCTGCCTGCCTGCCCCTCGGCTGCAGCCCCCGGCGCGGCGTGCTGCTACTGCCGGGGCTGGGCAACAACGCGGGCGACTACGCCCCCCTGGCCGCCAAGCTGGAGGCGCGCGGGCTGGCGGTGGAGGTGGCGCAGGTGGGGGCGGAGGCACGGGGGCGGGGGCGGGGGGATGCGGCCTGACCGGGGCGGGGGCGGGAGCGGCCGGGGCTTTTAGGCGGCCGACTGTGGCGCTGGGGGGTGCTGCCGAGCATGCGCCGCCGCCCCCCCACCCGCCCAGCTGGCGATAAGGTTGCTATTGGGATTGGAGTGAACTACCCGACCCCACACACCCGACCCAAACCCTGCCCTGCTTAACTAACGGCCTGGCCGGCAGGTGACGCGGCCGGACTGGGCCCGCAACGGGGCGGCGCTGACCGACATCAACTGGTGGAAGGGCACCCTCAAGCCGCGGCCGGCGGTGAACTGGTGCGTGCGTGTGCGGTTGTGGGGTTGGCGAGGGAGGGAGGGCCGCACCAACCCCGCTGCTGGTCCATCTGGCTGGTTCACCTCCTCCCCCCGTGCTCCGTGCAATGCAATGCCTGCCTGTGGTGCGCTGCCCCGGGTGACACGTTGCGCGTTGACACGTTACAATGACATGCTGGCACACACACACACACACCCTCTCTCTCACGTGCACGTGCCCGGTGTGCGCAGGTACCTGGAGTACGTGGACGCGGCGATGCAGCGCCTGAAGCGGCGGCTGGACGAGGAGGCGGGCGGCGCGCCCATCACCATGCTCACACACTCGGTGCGCCGGCGGCGGCGAAATGGGGGTGGCGCGCGGGTGGTGGCGCGAGGGCCTAGGACCGGGATGGCGCCGGCGGCGGGTGCCATCCGATGCGGGGCCAACATAGCGCGCGTCCGGGGTAGCATAGCGCCGGGTGCCCCGCCCCCCACGTGACCTTAACCCACGTTTCGTGTCCGCACCGACCCCCTAGGCAGGCAGCCCCGCCCAGCTTCAGCTCACTCCAGCCTTAAGCAACCCTTGACGCCCTGTCCAACCCACCCCGCCTCCCCCTGCCGTCCTCCCCACCGTCCTCCCAAACCTTACCTCCCCCTAACCTTGCGCCCCCTCCCACCCACCCACCCCACAGGCCGGCGGCTGGCTGGGCCGCGTGTACCTGCTGGACTGGGGCACTGCCGGCGTGGACCGGTTCGTGTCGCTGGGCAGCCCGCACGCGCCGCCGCCGGCGGGCGCGGCGGGGGTGGTGGACCAGACGCGCGGCATCCTGACCTACGTCAACGAGGCCTGCCCGGGCGCCCACCACAGCGAGGTGAGGGGGGGCCGGGGGCCGGGGGGCGGGGGGCGGGGGCGGGGGCGGTGAGGGGGCTGGTGGTAGGTGGCCATACGGACGGCACTCGTGGCCTTCGCGAGGGGCTGACTCAAGCGACGTATCGCCAGGGCGTCCCCACACGCAACATCTTCACACCGCCACCACTCCGCCACCTGCAGCTGACGTACGTGACCATCTGTGGCCGCTTCGTGCGCGGCGTGCCGCTGGCCGGCCCCGGCGCTGAGGCCGGCGGGCTGCTGGCCAAGTTCGCGGGCGCGGGCTACCAGCAGGTGTGCGGCAGCCCCGAGGTGTGGGGCGACTTCATCGTGCCGCAGCCAGCGGCGCACCTGGACGGCGCGCTGCAGGTGAGGAGGGAGGGGGAGTGGTGGGGGGGGAGTGGTGGGAGGGGGTGGTGGGAGGGGGCGTTGGAAGGGGGGCGTGGTGGGGGTTTGGCTGTCGTCGAGCGACGACTCACCAATCCTTGCATGTACTCTTACACCTCGTCCACACGCCCACTCTCGCCCACTCTTCCCCCCCCCCAGGTGGACCTTGACGGCGTGTTCCACTCCCCGCTGGGCGAGAAGCTGCCCTTCTTCGGGCCCTGGTACGGCTCAGACCAGGTGGGCGGCAGCGGGGGGGGGCCCGGGGGGGGGGGTAGTTTTTTCCAATTCCCAAATCAACCAGGGGTGCTGGGTGCTGGGTGGGTGGGTGCTGGGTGGGTGGGTGCAAGGATGGTTGGGAAAGCGGTACCCGCGGTGGCACTGAAGACCAGCAGACGAGGTCTTTACCAAATGAGCGGGGGCGCTGGCCGCGTGGGTGGGGGTAGTTTATTCCAGAAACCGAAGCGAATCGACCAAGAGAACCCAGACCAGCCAGCCCAGCCCAGAGCGCGGAGGTGGTGTGGCCTTAACCTTTGGGTCTCGGGCGCCCCTGACCTTGAATCAGTCTTGTCGACGTTGTTGTCGGTAGCCGTGGATGGCACCCAGGCTCGCGCGCGCACGTCCCCACCCCGTTAGCTAAATTGCGCGATTCAATCGCAATACTCACCTGCTTGGGACCAGGGCAGCACCGGCGCAAGGTCGTGAGCGCCGGCAGCAGTGGCGAATGCACATGCGCGGGAGCGGAAGAGCGGGCAGCGTTTCGTTAGTGTAGTTCGAAGCCGCGTCGAAGGCTAAGACCTAATACTAGTCCTAGCGCGCGCGAGCCCGGGTGAAAGAGGGCTGGTGAGGGGCCGGCCGGGGCTATAAGGGCGAAGCAGCGGCGTTACTAGCAAGCGGGCGGGCGGGTCAGTAGCGGGCGTTAGTCGGGGCACTGCGATGGGGGCCGGGACCCATCCACCGCGCGAAGAAAACGTAGCGAGGACGTGCAAAACAGGTGGTGAGTGGTCGTTAGTAGGCGGGGAGGGGGGTTGGGGTTAGTAGACGGGGTCTTGGCCAGGGGTCCGTAACGTGACAAGGGGTGGGTGGGTTGCGGCCAGGCGTGGGCCGCGGACGGCTCCCGCGCGCACTGGCGTCCCGTTGAAGGTGAGAAGTGACCTCCAGTGTGCCTGAGAACTTGAGGGGAAAAAAATTGGGTTGGGCGGTGTTGTCAATCCAATACAAAGGGCGCGCGCGGGGCTAGCGACGCAACGACCCCAGGTGTGACTATAAGTGCGCGAGCCTGAGTAGCGCGGCCTTGTATCTTGAGTCTTAAATCTTCAGTCTTGGCGACGTGGTAGCTATGGCGGTCTTGGCGACGTGGTAGCCCACTTACCCGGAAAAATCCCGACCATCCCGACCGACCCAGTACGCATGCTGTCCCCTGGCCCAGTTGCCCAAGCCTTAGTTTCAAAGAAAGAGCTTCCGCATCGGGGGTGTGTGACGGCTGGAAGGGAGCGGACCGCGGCGACGCGCAGCTGCGTGGCTCCGTCTCCCTCCTCGGGACACGTGCCTCAGCTCACGGCCAGCCGCTGACAAACAGCCGCTCACGCCCGCTGCCGTCTGTGCGCGCGGTGCGCTCCGCCTGCAGGTGCTGGAGCGCTGGGTGCACCACCTCACGGGGGACGAGGCGCCGGCGGCGGCGGAGGCTGTGTCTGCGGCGGCGGCGACGGCGGCAGCCAGCGGCACCCACTAGGTGGCTGCATGGGCATGCGCGTGGGGGGCGGGGCGAGAGAGTGTGCGCGGAGAGGCGTCCGTGTGAGTGTTGGTGTGTGCGGGCAGGCGATCAGGTGGGGGCGTGAGTGCGCAGGTGAGAGTTTGATGGCGTGGGGGGGAGGGGCAGTGAGCGGTTATGTGACGTGCCTCCAAATAAATGCTTGCTTGCTAGAGAATGTGCTTATCAAACACTGCGAGCGACTGAGAGCGTGGGCGCCAGCGTGAAGAGAGCGGCGTGGCCCAGGTTGCATGTGCTGCATTACCGGGCGGGCCGGCGACAGGACTGGTGGTGCCAACGTGGGTGCACGGGAAGGATGAACGTTTGAATGGGAAAGAGAGGGCACAAAGGATGAGGCGGCGGCGTGCAGCCTTACAGGACACGAGGCCAGGGGCTCATGCAATCTTGCATGCAATGCTGTTCAGAATGCACTGCTTGACCAAACTGAGCCGTACCGTACAAGCACCCAATCCTCCATCCAGCCCACACGCACACCCAGCAGTTGACTTTCGATAGGGCCTGTCCGCCCTGTGCACCTGCGTCCGGGTGAGGCCCGCAGTATACAACAGCCTGACAGGCACCTCATTGATCAGATCAGTCCACCCCAAAGTTCACACAGGATGCGCGATGCTGTGCCCGGCCCTGCCGCAGTTAGCGCCGCATGACAAGCACAGCTGCTGTGGGCGTTCAGGTCGTGAAGCGCCATTTCTCATTCCGCAGTAATCTCGAAGACCGTCATCACAATCAACATCAGTATCCTTTCATCGCGCAACATGGATACTCGATTCCCATCCATCGTCGTTGCGGCATCAGCACCCTCGCCCGCCTCAAGCAACCACCTGACGCCCGCCACTACAGTAGTGCCCTGCCGCACCTAGCCCCGCCGCTGCTACCGCCTGCCTCGCCCTGCACACTCCCACTCTTGCTCTTACCCTCACTCCCACGCCCGCGCCTCACGCCCACACCTCACCCGCCACCAGCCGCCCCTCGCGGCCTCACCACAGCGACAGGTCCACCGCCACACGCTGCAGTGGGTACACGCCCCGTGCCCAGCAGCAGCCCCCCGGCCTCGCGCCGCCGCCGCCCAGCCCAAGCTGCAGCTGCTCCCGCAGCCGCGCCGGCAGCCGCCCGGGCCACTCCTCCGGCGAGGGCAGCGGGCCGGTCAGCGCCAGGGTGTTGCTGTGCACCGTCATCAGCGACACCTCGCCTGCGCGGGGGGGGGGGGGGGGGGGCGGGGGGGGGGGGCGGGAGGGGGGCGGGCAGTACGGTGCGGTGATGCGCGTGACACGCACACGCAGGGACATCGAGCACATTAATCGCATGCCCTGTTGAATGGTGTCCGATATGTTGCACGCACACGCACTCTTTTTACAGACCTTGCCCCCCAGAGTAATGGGCGACGCTCTCCTACTCCGTGAGAAGCTGGTATGAACGACCCTCGCCGCACCGACAACGCCGCGGCCTCGCTCGCACGGCCTCGCCGCTCACCCCCGAACGCCGCCTCCAGGGCCTCGTAGGCTCGCAGTGTGGTGTAGGCCTCGGGCTGCCAGCGCCCCGCCTGGCCCGGACTGGTGGGCGGGCTCTGGCCCAGGTTCACCAGCAGCCGGCAGCAGCTGCCGCTGCTCGAGCCGCCAACGCCGCCGTCAGACAGGCGGCTGCGCAGGTCCTCCCATGTTGCACGCTGCGGCCACGGGGCGGTGAGCCTGATAAGTGGTTCTGTCCGGTGTGTAGGACTGTTGGTGTGTGCATGCCGATGAGGCGATGTGGCGTGCAGGCCGCAGGGGCGTGCGCCGCGGGCAGTGATGCGGGCCCGGGGGGCTTTCCTACTTGATGCCCCGCACCTTGGTGAGCTGCGGCAGCAGTCGGCCGCCCCCAAACAGGTCCACGATGATACCGCTGAAGCCGCCCGACACCGTCGCCTCCGGGGCCAGGGCGTCGCCCACATGCACCACCTGTTGTGCGGATGAGGGTTGGGGGTGGGCTAGTTGGGGTTGGGGTGGGGCTGGGTGGTGGGTTGAAGCCCTGGCCGACGCCGCAGTGCGCGCGACCCCACACGCCACGCACAACACGCCACGCCACAACACGTCACGACATGACGACGGTGGTATGGGACCACCTGATGCCCCACAGAACCCTGTGTGCCGCCGAGGTAGGCTGCCGGGTCAGGCCCCCCGCACACACGGCCACACGCACTCGCCCACCCACCAGCTGCCCCGCCGCCTCCAGCCGCGCCATGCCCAGGTGCCGCCGCGCCGCCGCCACCACCTCCGGATCCAGCTCCCTGGGCAGCAGGGCGGCGTGGGTTGTGCAGGGGTGTGCGCGCGTGTGTGGCTGTGTGTGTGTGTGTGTGTGTGTGTGTGTGTGTGTGTGTGTGTGTGTGTGTGTGTGTGTGTGTGTGTGTGTGTGTGCGTGTGTGTGTGTGTGTGTGAGGCGTTTGAGTCTGCCAGCCCAATCTAGGGGGCGCAGCGGAATGACCGGATGAGGGCAGGCCCAGGCACCGGCGTCCCAACCAGACACCCAGACACGCGGCCACACCGACAGGCAGACATGTCCCAAACGCACACAGCCAGACTCCCCAGTAGCGCCACCGGCCCACGCACCCCACGCACCAGCCGTGCACCACGCAGCGGCTGCCGCCTGCGCCCGCACCTCGCCCCCCAGCTCCGGCCCCGGCCCCACCGCAGAAGTAGTGCGCGGCGATGATTCGCGGCACACTTCCCGCGCCCAGCCCCAGCATGGCGACGGGCCCGGGCGGCACCAGGCTGGGCAGACCCGCCATCACGTCCTGCAGGGGCCGCCGATGGGTGGGGTGGGGCAGTGAGGTAGGGCTGGGTTGGGGTATGCGCTAGGGCGGGACAGGTTATCGGGATGTGCGAGGAGGACTGTGCATGTGAGGGGCAGGCGCTGTCACCAGGGAGCTGACAGGGCTCAGGCCACCCACGTCCAGCTGCAACGGTTTCAGGTTCCGCTGCCACAGAGCCGAGCGCACGCACGGGTCGCCGGACACATGCCCAAAATCCGCCCGCCAAGTTTGCCATCACGCGAAGTACCGGCACTGCAGCCCCAGCCTCAGCAGAAGCAGCAGTTTCAGTGACGACTGCTATGCAATCATTGATAGCCAGCACGAGCTAGCTACTCACCCAAATCCCGCCAGTGAGCTCCGTGTGCGGCCGGTACACGCTGTGCAGGTTGCCTGCGTGTGGGCATTAGGAAGGGGCGGGCTTCAAGTACCATGCGGGAGGGGCCTGGTTCGAGTCAAGCGCGCTCGCCAGGGAGCCAGGGACGACCCGGCAGCGGTGTGTGGACGGGTCAAAGTTCCGGCTCTCCCGGCCCGGCGCCAAACCCGAGCTGGTTGACTCGAACCCGGCGTGTGGGTCGCAGCGGCTCGTACGCGCCCCTTGTACGCGGCCGTCTCTATCTCTCATCTCGTCCCAGCTATGGCCTTTGGGCCGCCCGCTACGGCGCCTGCACTACCGTACCTGCCTCGTCCAGCAGCAGCACGCGGGCGCCCGCCCACCGAGCAAACGCATCGTCCGCTACGTCGTGCCCCACCTGCGGCGCAGCAGTGGGCGGGGTTCGCCGTCAGCCCTCCTGCTCATAGGGCGTAATAAACAGCCCAGAGCTTACTGCTGTGTCTGACAGCCTTCTTTGCACCTCTCACCTCAACCACTGTCACATGGTTGTTGACGAGGGAGGGCCGTGCATAGAGAACGCGCGGAGATGTGGTGCGCGTGGCGACAGCCTCGCAAGCCGTCGCTCGCCCGACCGACCGCGCGTGCTGGGGCAAGAAATGATGGAAGCAGGCTGAGTTGCGCGCAGGCGCGTTGCTTCGTTGGGTGAGGTGCGCAAGCATTCGTGGCAGAATTGCGAATCGACGCGACCAACTTGCACAAGAGTGGCGCGCTGCCGTTGCACCGAGTCGCGATGGGCGTAATACTTGGAAATAAATGCATCTATTAGTTGCCGCGAGCTGGAGACGCCGACTGGCGGCAATGCAAATCTTCGTGATTGCAGAAGCCTTCTCGCACTCGCGCAGGCCCTGCATTTGGCAATGACATAAAACAACGGTTTATTTATTAAGTTTTAAAGTGCCGTAACAGCATCACTGACGTCGGACGTTGTGACCTTCTAGAAGTTCTGCACAGCAGTCACCAGCACACCCCCAACAGAGGGCGGGGCGCTAGCCGCCCTGGCGCGCGCAGGCGCCGATTTCCCTGCATTCACCCCTTCCCTCAAATCAGCTCAAATTTCAGACCGCATCTCTCTTAACGGTGCCTCTCTCAAGGGACAAGAAAAGTGGATGGGCTGAATCCACGCACACCCGGTCCCACACGACCAGAGGAGACCTTCGCCTGCACACGACGTAACTCCGCCTGGGGCCTAAAGGGTCGGAGCTGCTAGGCTTCATCTCCCAGACATACAAAATTATCAACTCTGAACGAGCCGCAGCCCACAATGGCGTTGTGTTGCCAATCCTTCCCGCCCCCAAGGCCGCCGACACCTCCACCGCGGCCCCCGAGCACGAGCCTGCCGAGCCTGCACGATCCACAAGGGCACATCATCACCATCAGGCCACCAGGCCCACGAGCATCGCGTGTACTACTGTACTTGGGCACGGCGGCGGCGCACCTCAGCACATGGGCGCGCGGCCACCGTGGACCCCTTCCATCCCCCACACTACCCACACGCCGTACATCAAATAGGGCCCAGCCCCGGTAGTTCCTAGACATGGCGACATGACAGCTGAACAAACATCACATTACTGGTATACATGCATGCCAAGAGACGCACACCCACAAGGCAATTTGCAGGATACTTTGGCTCCCCCTGAACAATCCATCTCCCCATTTCCCAGGTCCCCATACCTCTTCGCATGTTCACCCCAGCATTCACCCTGGCATTGTTGTACGGCACCCTCGAGCTCTCTGTGCTTGCTACGCACATGGCCCTCGCCACACCCTTTCACACAAACTCACGCAATCATGGAAGTGCTGCAATTCCACCACGGCGTCCTGCACCAAATGCACGGGATCCCACCTCACACGCGCTACAATCGAGACTTTGAAGCGCTGCGTCGAAGCATCGCATGATCACGCCATTCAATTGATGATCCGCGTAAATAATCAGCAGAAATAGAAATGTACGACTCACCAATAGATGTTATGTAAGTGATTCCATCCAGCTTTGGCCTCTGTGCAGGTGGCCGCGCACGTGTCTTTGTGTCTTTCCAGTGTCCGAGGCTGTTGGACCGCAGACATTTCGCGTTTTCAATTGCGTTTCCCTATACCAGCACTCCCCTATACCAGCACTCCTATACCATATTCTGCACACTCGCATTCGTGCATGCATCCACACAGATACGCTGCCCGGGTACATCCCTGTCATTACCCCTACACACATTGTCTCAATTGACGATAGCTTCCCAGGGATGCTGCCCGGACCCCTGCTGCTTCCGGACACATAGCCTCAACTTATCATTGCTTCATCGTGTCTTGAATGCAGTCATAAGGCTCCACAACGCTGAGAGTCCCCTCGGGCACTGCTGTTGCTGCACAATAAAGCACGTAGCATGAGTAATCGCCGCCGCGTACGTCATGCCGTACGGAGTGTACCGGCCATTGTTGGCGGCGGCCCCAGACCTCTACTACCGCGTCGCCAGAATACGGCAGGTAACTGGCGCCACAATGTGACAGTTAGCTGGCACCTTGCAACATTTTCACCTCTTCAATCAATCAAACAATGCGGTCCCTCCCCGGTGCCGAGCACGCATCATTCCTGCCGCCAGCGCATGCCACGCACCCGACTGCACCAGCTTCGCATGCATGGCACACACAGAATGACACGGCAACGTGCGTGCGCAGCACAGTCACCAGCACCCACCTATAGTGACGGTTGCAACTGCAACGCAAATCACGCCTTTTGAGTCGTTGGGATGTCTGCAGCTGCACAGCTGCACAGCCGCACAGCCGCACAGCCGCACAGCCCCAGAGCCTCTTAGCGGCGCAGCCCCAAATCCAGGCCCAGCCCAAGGCCGCCGAGCAACCCACCGCCGGCGTCGTCCGCGCCTTCCGCGTCGGTGTCCCCTCGCGCCACCGCCTGCCACCGATGCTGCAGCCGCCGCGGCCGCGGCGCCTGCCCCCCGCTGTCGCTGCTGCAGTCCTCGCTGCCCCCGTCCTCCTCGTCCGTCTCCTGCGGCTTCACCGGTGGCGGCTGCCGGCCGCAGCGCACCACCTGCACCGGCTGCGACACGCCCTTGAGCGCCATCAGGCCCAGGCTCTGCCCCAGCAGCCGGCCCAGCTGGGACGAGGGCATGGCGCGGCCGCCCCGGGCCCCCGCCTCGCGCGCAGCAGCCTGCTCCCCCGCCTGCTCCGCCTCCCCCGCCTGCTCCGCCTGCTCCGCCTCCTGGCCCTCTGCGGCGATCGCCGCCTCCACGCAGTCCCACACGCCACCGGTGCACAGCACCTGGCCCGCCGCGGCGATGCCGGCGATGCGCGCCGCCCTGCGTATTGGCGCGTGTGCGTGTTGGGTGCGGGGGGGGGCAGGGGTTGTGCGGGAGGGAGCTGGCGCAGGGAGGGAGCTGGCGCAGGGATGGAGATGCAGCACGCAATCATGCATGAACAGGTGGGCTTGGGCATGCGCAGCGCGTGTGACACACACACACACACACACACACACACACACACACACACGCGTGCGGCCCATCTCCCCTGCCTTTCGCATTCCCCCTTTACCACCGCCGCAACCCATACCTGTTCATGACGCGGCCGCGGTAGCTCAGGCGCCCGGACGCCTCGGTCAGGGTGTGGCTGGCGGGGCCCCGATCCAGCCCCACCTGCAGCGTGTGTGGATGTGTGCGTGCGTGTGTGGATGTGACAGGTAGGAGGACGCTGGTCTGCAGCAAAGCAAAGGCACACATGACAGGTATCAATCGCACACACGCCCCCACCTTGACTCGCAGGCCACGAGGCAGCACAGTGCCCTGGCGCTGCAGCCTGGGGCGCGCCTGCGAGTGCGAGCGCGGCTGCTTGTGGCCGGCAGCAGGCGCAGGAGGCGGGACCGTGCACTCGTCCTCTCCCTTCTTTGAGCGCTTGAGGCCCCTCCGCCGCCATGCGCCGCCGCCGCGGCCGCCGTCGCCGCCGCTGCCGTCTTCGTCGTCAGACACGCGGCCGCTGCCACCGCCGCCGCCACCGGCCGCCGTGTGCGCGGCCAGCTCCTCCTGCAGGCGGGCAGGCGGGCGTGCCGGGACGTGCCGGACAGTCAGCGCTGATCAAGGGGGGATGAAGCTGTTGCGCAGCCGCCGATGGGCGCTAGCTACGACGAGGTTGCTACAAGAAGCCCTACCAAGCAGCGCACCGGCGAGCCCTCAGGCCCTGCGCTGCGCGACCTGCCGTCAACCGACTCAAGCACGGCCGCCCCGACAACGCAGTGCCTCTCACGCACACACAGCCACACAAAATGAACGACCACGCCACACTCATGGCTCACCGCGCACAGCTCGTGGTGCAGCAACTCCTCATCCAGCTCCTGGGCGCACACGCACACAGATGGGTGGGCGGTGGGCGGTGGGCGGCAGCGGCCGGGCAGGCAGCAGGGGCAGGAAGCGTGCGGGGGCATTGGCGACACTGCGGCATGCATGTCTTGCCGAACCGGATATGCGTGTGTCTATACAATTGTGTACGCGTGTGTATGTCTTCGCCGGTGCCCCACATGGGAACAAGCACGGGCGGCCACGCATTTTCGCTTTCTCCAAAACACACAACACTCGGCCCAGGCCAGGCCAGGTCAGCTCACCAGCTCCGTCACCCGCTCCACGCACTCCAACGCCCAGCCCACCGCCGCCGCCGCGCTGCCGAACGCCGCCAGCACCAGGCCGTCGCCGCCCTCCACCAGGTACCCGCCGGCGGCGCCCAGCAGGCCGCCCGCCAGGCGCTGGAAGGCGGCCAGGCCGGCGGCGGCGGCTTCCGGCAGCTCTGCCAGCAGCGCACTGGCGCCCACCACCTTGACGAACGCCACCTGGGGTTGGTCAGGACAGGGACACGCGCGCAGGCTTTGAAATCATTGGCCTTCGAAGCGAGTTTGAAGCAGGCATCATATGTGTACGCTGTTGTGGGGCCGGGTAGGGGCCGGGTTGGGTACGTGCCTGTGGGTTTAATGCGTGCGCCCTTGGGGCCCGGGTGTGGTGTGTGCCGACGCACCCAGCAGCCTGTGACAAACAGACAACAGCCTCCCCTGTCGCCCTCACGCCTGGGTGAGAGCCGCAGCCAGCCGCCCGCTCGCTCGCTCGGCCGCTCGGCCTCCCGCTCACCGTGATGACGCCAATGGGCGCGGCCAGTGTGCCCAGCTGCAGCTGCGGCCCGCCCCGCAGCGGCGGCGCCAGCACCAGCCGGCACGCCAGCGCCGCCGGCACCGCCACGTAGAGCGCCTCGGGGCCCTCCCCGTCGCCACCGCCGCGCCGGCCGCCTTTCGCCACCTCAGCCACCTCCAGGTCATCCCGGCGGCGGCGCCGCCTCGGCTGCTGCTGCTGCTGCTGCTGCTGCTGCTGCTGCTGCTGCCCCGACAGCGCGGCCCCGTTTGCCCGCGGCGTGCGGCGTCCGGGTGTCGGAGGCGCTGCGCCGCCGGCACCTCCGCCGCCGCCGCCGCCGCCGCCGCTGCTGCTGCTGGCGGTGTTTTGGATCCAGGCGTGGTGCGGGAAGCTGGATCCAGGCCCTGCCGCAGCACCCGCGCCGCCGCCGCCGGGCCCCAGCAGCGCCGACACGTGGCCGAACACGGCGTCACTGATCTCGTCGTGACTGTCCGCCTCTCCGTCGCCGGCGCCGGTCGTGATGAGGCCGGCCGGCAGGTTGGACATGGAGAAGACGCGCTGATGGTCGCCGGCGGCGCGATGGGGCGCCCCGCCGTTGGCGCCGCTGCCGATGGCACCAGCGCCGATGCTGCCGGCGCCGCCGACGGAGCCGCGGAAGAAGAAGCCGCCGAGGGCGCTGCTGCGAAAGCCGCTCAGCAGGGCGCCCGAGGCCGCCGGCGGCCGCGCCGCCGCCGCCCCCACCGCGAACCGCGAGTCTGCAACGTCGGCGTTCTCGCCGCTGCGGCCCCGGCCCGCCAGCGTCGACACCAGCGCCGCCAGCGGGCTGCTGCCGCGGTACGGCTGCTGCTGCGCCGCCGCCGACGGCGCCGCCGACTTCGGCGCTGCAGCGCTTCCGGCCGTGACGCCGGAGGAGGAGGGGGCCAAGGTGGAGGCGGTGGCGGCGGTGCTCAGCTGCACCGCCAGGCCCAGCTGCCCGGCAGTCATGGCTCTGCTGCGGCTGCCGCCGCTGGGCAGGCCACCGCCGCCGCCCCCGATGCTGCTGCAGCCGAAGCGCATCAGACGCCCGGGGCCCGCCGCCAGCCGGCCGCTGCCGCCAAAGTCGGGATGCTCGCTAGCAGCCTCCTCCTCCTCCGCCTCCTCCTCGCTGCTGCCATCGCCTTCACCAAACCCGTCGCCGTCGCGGTGATGGGCCTCGCCGTGTGGCACCACCACCAGGTAGCGACTGGCGGCTGAGCTGACGGCGCGGCCGCCGCCGGCGCCGCCACCACGGACGCCGCCGCCGTCAGGATTGCTGTCGTGTGCGTGCCGGGACCGCCCGGCCCGGTAGCTCCGGTACCCTGTGTGGTCGCCAGCCGCCCCCACGCCTGTGCCGCCCAGCGCGCCGGCGGCATGGCCGGGCGCGGGGTAGCCAATCACCTGCAGCAGCTTGCGACTGAGCATGGCGGACGTGGCCGGCGAGTCGGCCGCCGCCTCCTGCTCCTCCTCCTCAAACGCAAACGCGGCGGCCACCGCCGCAGCCGCCACCTCCGCCGCGGCGGCCGCGCGGATCTGATGTAGGCGAGACGGCCGCGCCCTCGGCACACCGCGGGCAAGCAGCCGTGGGGACGCCGCCGCGCCGCTGCCGCCGCCGCCGCCTCCCTCGCCGCTGCTAGCCAGGTCTGAGGACGCGAGCGTCGTTCCGGGCCGCAGTACCGACGGCGACTGCCCGCCCCTGCCGATGCCGGTGCCAATGCCGGTGCCCGGGTTGGAGCCGCCTTGCCGCAGCGCCGCTGTCGCCGCGTCCAGCTCAGCCTCCCCGTCTTCCAGGTGCGCCTCCGCCACCGGGCCCGCCGCCGCCGAGCGCGCCCACTGCGCCAGAGCTGACGCCGGCGGAGGCAGCAGCAGCCCCGCCGGGCCCCGAACCGGCGGCGCCGTCGGCGGCGGCTTTTGCCCGTCAGCCGGCAGCAAGCGGGTGACGGCGCCTCCGCCATTGACAACGCCGCCGCCGTCGTCGGGCAAAACGGTACTGCTCAGTAGCGCGCTGAAAGCGCCGCCGCCGCCGCCGCCGCCGCCCCATACGGACGTGATGCCGCTGAGTTGAGACCCGCCCTGCGTGTTGGCGGTGGTCCGCGAGAAGCCGCTCGCGCAGGCGCCGTTGGTGGTGGCGGTGCCTGCTGCTACAGCTGCTGCAGCAGCTGCTGCTGCCGCCGCCAGCAGCTCCGCCTCTTGCTGCCCAAAGGGCGGCGGCACACCACCAGGAGCAACAGGCGCGGCAGCTGCAGCCGCCGCAGCCGCTGCTGGCGCGACAGCAGCACGGTCTGCGGTGGACAGCAGTCGCGGTGTCGGGGCAGTGGTTGCGGACGCGCCGCCGCCGCCATCGAGAAAGAGGTCTTCTTCACCGTTTGCGTCAACAGTAGTCATCCCACCGCCGCCGCCGCCGCCCCAGTCGCTGTCATGGCGCTGCTGCGCGCGCGGCGGCTGGTCAGTGGGGTGGGTACCGGTGGGCGCCTTGTGCACGGACTCGGGGCGGCGCAGGTCGTAGTGCCCGGCATACACCACCAGGCTGCGGCTGGCAGCGGCACGGCCGTCAAGACCGCGGCGTCCGCCGCCGCCCCGCACCGCGCGCGGGGCCTTGCCTCCCTTGCTGCCGGCCGCGCCTCCGCCGGCCCCGCCGCCTCCGCCGCCGCTGCTGCTGCTGCCGCCCGCGTCGTCATCGCCGGTGTGGTGCAGCCTCTGTGGGGGCAGGCAGCAGCAGCACGCGGCGCCGCCTCAGCCCAGCACCGGGTGCGCTCGTGCGCTGGCCTGCGCTGGTGCGCTCGTGCGCTGGCCTGCGTCCCCCCTCCGCCCGCCCCGCCTAAACTGGACAACCGGGACTGGCTGGCCGCGCGCGTTGCCACCACACAGCCCCCAGTACACCCCAGTACACCCCAGATTGTACAGCGGCCTCGTGCCGCCAACTGACCAGGTGACACGCCACCCACCGCGCCCACCGCACGCACCCACCCACCGCACCCGACCCGCAACCCACCCACCGCCCCCACCGCACGCACCTGGAAGGCGGCGGCGGACAGTGTGATCAGCCCGCCCGACGCCGCGTCCGACACCAGTCGCGCCAGGTCGGCGGCGGCGCCGCTGTACTGGTAGGCGGCGGCCACGCGGTTATAGGTCACGGCGCCGGGCGCCTCGCGCAGGCCGGTGTGCAGGCCCATGCGTACGCGCAGGCCGCGGAACGCCACCAGCCCGCAGCGCCCGTCCGCCAGCACCACCGACTGCGTGGCAAAGGAGGGGGGCGGAGGGGATAAGGGTGAAGCCGGGTGGCGGAGGTGGGGGGCACGGCGGACAAAGGTGAGGCGCAGCGGGGGTCAGGGAAGGCACGCGTGAGCGGACGGGCAGCAGGCCGCGCATCATCGGCTGCAGGGGCGACAACGAACCGGTGTGACGCACACGCTAGGGGCCGTGCAAGCAAAGCAGCTGTGCAGGCCAGGCAGCACGGCTTTGAGACCGAGTCCAACGCAGCAGCAGGCAGCAGCCAAGCCAGCCGCATCACGTGCGGTACAACAGCAGCGCGGGCAGCCGGGGCTCACCAGGCCGCAGCCCTGCGCGCGCCACTGCGCCTGCCAGTCGCCGCCAGCCCAGCCCTGACAGCCCTGAGCCAGCGCCCCTTCCGCGCCGCGGCTGCCCCCGCCGCTTCCGGAGGCCCGAGCCACGGCTGCGGCTGCGGCTGCAGCGGCGGCGGCGGCGCTGGCTGGCTCCCCCGCAGCGAGCGCCAGCAGCGGCGCAAACGCCGCCGCCAGCGCCTCGCCCCAGCTGCACACCGCCTCACGCTCAGCCGCCAGCGCCGCCGCTGCCGCCGCGCCGGGGCCAGGGCTCCCGTCCGGACCTTCCTGCTGCGGCTGCGGCTGCTGGCCAGGACTCTGCGTTCCGCCGTTGGCAGCGGCTGTGGCAGCGGCTGGCTTGCTGCCCCCGCTGCTGCCGTCTGCGCGCGCGCCGGCGCCGCCGGCGCCATGGGGCGCGCCCCCGCCCCCGGCTGACCCCTCTGCTGCCAGCACAGCCCCCGCCGCCGGTTCCGATTGCGTCGGCCACGGCAGGTGACTGGCGGCGCTGGCGGCGGCGGCGGCGGGCGGAGCCCCGCTATGAATGTTGGACGGCTGCTGCGACAGCGACAGAGACTGCGACTGCGATCGGGAGGTGAAGAAGCGGCGCATGCGCGACCCCATCAGGCCACCGGCGGCCGCACCGGGGGCTTCGCCGCTCCTGGCGGAGCCGCCTGCCAGCCGCAAGACCGCGGCGCGCCAATGCGCAGCAGCCCCACCCCCACCCCCAGCCCCACCACCACCACCACCACCACCGGCGGCGGCGCCGCCGCCGACACCACTGCTGCCCGTTCCTGTGGGCGACTGAGCGGCGCCAGGCACCCGGGGGGGCGTCGCGGAGGTGTTTACGCGCTCCAGACCCAGGCCGCCCGCCACCGACGCAGCCGCCTGGGGCTCCCCGGGCCCCAGCTGCTGCTGCGGCTGCTGCTCCCCCATGCAACCGCTCCATAGGGCGGTGGGAGGGGCACCCGGCGCCGCACCGGAACCCGCGGGCGGTACCCCGCCCGGCGGCCATGACGGCATTACGCCAGGTGGCATCCCGCCCGGCGGCCACGACGATGACGAGGCATCCTCCCGCACCAGAAGCAATTGGGCAGCGGCGGCGGCGGCGGCTGGCCCAAATGGTGACGGGGCATGTGGCGGCGCCTCACCCGCCGCAACGCACTGCCCTGCGGGGGCCGGGCCGGCCGGGTCTTCATGGGGCGCAGGCGCCGCGATGCTGGCGGGCGGCCGCAGGCGGGATCCGCCGGGCGCAGGAGGGCGGTGGCCGCCGCCGACAGTGGTGCAGACAGCAGCGGCACCGCCGGCACAGACACGGCAGCCGCCCTCGGGACCGCCACCACCACCACCGCCACCACCACCTGAGCCAGAGCTGGTGCAGTCCGCCCGCTGCGTGGCGGCCGCGGAGCTGTGAGGGCCGGCGGTGGTGAGCGACTCGCCAATCGCAGCCGCCGCCGACGCTGCAGCCGGGCCTGGGCCGCCGCCACCCGGACCGGTGTTGTTTAGGTCAAGTGGCTGGCTCGCACGCACGTGGAGCTTGGAGGCTGGCGGGAGCGCCAGGGGCCTGGACAAAGGGGACGCCATCACGCCGTCTGCGGCCGGGTGCGGCCCGTTGGCATTAGCGCCGCCGCCGTCATGTCCGCCGGCTCCGCCACTGGGGTCTGGCGCCGCCAGCACGCCGCCGGGTGGCGGCGCTGGCGTGCCGCCGAAGTCGTCCGCCTGGCCGCCGTGTGGCAGCTGCGGCGAGCCGGCGGTGGCGGGGGCGGCGCCAGAGGCAAGTCCGCCCGCCGCGCCGCCGGACACGCACACGGACACGGACACCGAGGCCGACAGCGACGGCGCCGTCTGCAGCAGGAGGCCGGCCGCCGGGCTGGCGGCGCCGCCCGGTGATGTGGGGGCCCTGCACCCGCCCGGCGAGCCCAACAGGCCCAGCAGCAGGCCCGCGTGGTGGGCGCCGCCGCCCTGCGCGCTGCCGCTAGCAGCACCACCACCGCCCACAGAACCGCCGCCCAGTGCCGCCAGGTTCAGGCGCACGCCCATGCCGCCGCCGCCGCGGCCGCTCAGCGGCGGGCACGCATCAATGCTCAGCGTGCGGCCCCGGGCGCCGCCCTCAAAGCCATTGAACGTGGCGGGGCGCTGGGAGGCGGCCCGGGTGAGGGCCTGCGCCTGCGCTTGCGCTTGCGCGTTTGTGGAGGCGGTCGGCTGGTGGCTGCTGGGCTGCTGGGTGGCTGCAGCTGCAGCTGCCGGCGGCGCCCCCGGCGGCGGCGCCACCAGCGCCAGCAGCGGCGCGGCCTCGGGGTGCTCCAGCAGCGGCTGCGGCCAGTCGCAGCGCAGCAGCGCCACCTGCGCATACGGTACGGGTGCCGGGAAGGGGGTTGCAAGGGCTAAGGACTACGAAGTTGGTGATGGTGATGGTGGCGGAGGGCGGGGCATTGATTCAGTCCCGAAATCAACCACGGCGGCAACAGGGGCGCACGGTGCGGATGTTGGGTGGGGGCATGGGCGGCAACAGGGGCGCAGGCCAGGCCGCCGGCTGACCGGCCCGGCGCGCACACCTACCCCTGCACCCTGGTACCCGTCACCCGTCGCCCACCTGGCAGGCGGTGGCGAAGGCCAGGGCTGTGGCGGGGTCGGCGAAGGCCAGGATGAAGGAGTCGCCCTCCGTGCAGCTGACGTACCTGCGGGGGGGGGGGCACGTGATGCGCAGTGGCGGCAGCGGCAGCAGCGGCGGCAGTGAACACACGGAGTTGACACAGACACAGCGCTCACACAGGTTGGGTTTGCCTCCACCCAGTGCCCCACCCCCTGAGCCAGCACCCGCCCACCTACGCACCCAACCAACCAACGGACCAACCAATCAGCCCAACCAACCAAACCCACTCAACCCACCCACGACCCACCCGTCGTGCCGCGCCGCCAGCCGCCGCACGGTGTCGTGGTGCAGCGCCAGCGCCACGTCCATCACCTCGGCCGCCAGCTCCTCCCACAGCGCCGTGCTGGACTGCACGTCGCTGATCAGCAGTGTGGTGTCGGGCCCGCAGCGCGGCGCCAGCAGCCGACCCAGCAGGTCCCGGTTGCGCAGCCGCCGCCGCTTGGAGACCTTGAGCAGCGCCGCCACCGCCGCCACCAGCGCCGCCGCCACGGCCGCCGCCACGGCGCTCAGCACGATGGCGCGGCTGCCGCCGCCGCCGCCGGAGCCGGCTGCTGCGGCGGGCGCGGCCCAGGGCGGCGCGGAGATGGATGCGGCGTAAGCGGTGCGGATGGCGCCCTGGCCGAAGGCGGTGTTGGCGTCGGCGAGCAGCCGCGTCAGCAGCGCCACGGCCGCGTCCACCGGGTCGGCGGCGGCGGGCTGGGGGCCGTCGGCCGCGTCCGACGCCAGGCTGCGGCGTGCGATGGCGTCACCGCTGGTGCTGGTGGTGGTGATCGCGGCGGTGCTGTTGCCGTCGCCTTGCGGCAATGGCAGTAGCAGCAGGGCTGCGTGTCCGGCTGCGTACTTGAACCAGTTGGGCTGCGGCGGGGAGCGGGTCACGGAGGTCGGGGTTGAGGCAGCGGCAGGTTTAGCCGCACACGTACCGTACACGGCCCAGGCAAGCAAGCACGGGCAGCGGCACGGGCCTTTCGAGTGCCTCCCAAGCCCCAAGTCCCGCCCCCCCCCCCCGCTTTTCCAAACGTCCTTGCAACCCCCCCCCCCCGCCCTCCACCGAGACACGCCGCTCACCACCAGGGGCCAGTGCATCTCTGGCGCGGCGTTGGGGCTGTGCAGGCCGTGCCACAGCGATCGCAGATAAGACGCCACCGCCGCCGTGCCGTTGTCGGCCTCACCGCCGCCGCCCGCCATGCCCAGCGCCGCCGCCAGGTCCGACAGGTCGGGCAGCGCGCGCTGGCTGCCGGGCGGCGGCGGCGCCACGCGGCCGTCGGGCGTGATGGGCGGCAGCGCCATCCACTGCGGCGGCGTCAGGGGGCGGTGGTCCGGGCTCCCCGTCACAACGGGGTCAAGAGCACGCAAAGGCACGGTTTTAGGTCCGTCCCACATCCTCAACCCGCGCCAACACCCATGCAACTCGTCACAGCCACACGCCCGGCCCGTAGCCCGCCATGGCGGCCATGCCCCAGCGCCGGCCTCCGCAGCACCATTGGGACCCAGTCCGCCCACTCATGCCTGCTGCCCCCACCACTCCACCCCCGCGCCCCCACGCACCCACCCCACCCCTCTGCCACCCCACCCGCCCACCCACCCAGTCGCTCCAGGCGTAGCCGCTGCAGTTCTGGGCGTCGCCCTCCGGGTGCGGCGTGAAGCCCAGCCTCAGCCGCAGCGCGTCCGTGAGGCCCTGGCGCAGGTCCCGGAAGGCGGCCAGTGACGTCAGCACGCCGCGCTGCAGCGCCGCCACGTCAGCGAGCGCGTCCGGCGTCAGGCTCGGATCCAGGTAACGGAAGATAACCGCCGAGTCGTACGCGGCACTGTACGGCGCCCGGTTTAGCGCCGCGCGCGGCGTTGTTGTCGTACTCTGCTGCTGCGTTCCGGCGCTGGCGGCGGCGGCGGCGGCGGCGGCCGCGCGCGCGGCCAGTCGGCCCACGAGCGTCGCTTCGCGCGCCGCGAACGCCGCCTGCACGATGTTTCCGCTGCTGCCGTTGCTGCTGAGCGACTGGAGACTGGCCGCCGCGGAGGCGTTGCCGGAGCTCAGCGGCGCGGCCAGCAGCGCCGCCGGCAGCGTGTGCAGCTGCAGGTACAGCAGGTCGTGGTAGGCGGACACGGAGCACAGCTGCACGCTGCAGTTGGCCAGCGGCCAACTGCCGCCGTACACCGCCGCCGCTGGCTCGCCGCCGCCGCCGCCGCCGCCATTGCCATTGCCGCCGCCGGCAGCGACGACGTCGGCGGCGCGGCGGTCGGCGACGACGCGGCTGCCAGGCAGGGGCGCCAGCCGCAGCGCGGCGCCGGGGCGGCGGCTGACGGCTGCGGTCCGCAGCTCGGGCAGCGCCGCGTCCCACTCCAGCGTCACCATGCAATCGCCCGAGGCAAACCATGGGCTCAGGCCCTGTTGTGCGCGTGTATGTGAGGGTGTGCGTAAATGGGGTGCGGCAGCGATTGGGTCGGGGGAAGGAGCAGGAAAGACTAGAATGGCTTCTGACTATGCTCGAGATGTGGAGTGCGCGTGCGGCCTACAGCACATGTCCAGCCGTGAGAGCCGCTGCAGACGTCACTGGCTGCCGGCGCCACCCACACGAGCGAACGTTCGCATGCCTGCCGTTGTCGAATGCACACACACTCACACACTCACCCAGCACGGCGTGCTGCCGCCTCCCTCCGCTCCCTCCGGCGGCGCATTGTGCCGCAGCAGCCGCCGCAGCACGTCCGCCGCGTGCCGCCAGCCCGTGCCGTTGACCAGCGGCACGGCGGCGGGCGGCGGCGCCGCCAGGTTGTAGCCGTAGCCCTGCCACGTGCCGCGGCTCTGCAGCACGCTGGCGGCTATGGCGGCCCACACGTCGCCCAGCCGCCCGCACACCGCGTCCGTGGTGATGCACAGCCCGTAGCGCGGCAGCAGCCGCAGCTGGGCGGCAGTGCTGTCGGTGCTGCTGCTGCTGCTGCTGCTGCTGCTGCTGCTGCTGTTGTTGTCACTACTGCTGCTACTGCTGTTGCCGGCAGCCGCTGCGGCTGCCACAGCCCTGCTGTGCGCCTCCAGCACCTGCACCAGCTCCTCCCAGTCATCGGGCGGCGTGGCGGCCGTGGGGGCCACCGCCGAGGCTGGCTCTGGCGACGGCTGTTGCTGCTGTTGCTGCTGCTGCTGTTCCTGGGCCTGGGCCTGGGGCTGCAGCCGCTGCAGCTGCTGCAGCGCCGCCAGCGCATCTGCGCGGTACAGCATGAGCAGGTAGGTGCGCGGGTGCAGCGGCCCGGTGGCGGCGGCGGCGGCGGCGGCGGCGGCAGCCTGCGCGCAGGCGTTCTCGGGCTCGTGCCCAAAGCCTAGCGTGTCGTCAGCGTCGTGGTCCGACGCCGACTCCAGGCCGGTGGTGGCCTGCGGGCACGCCGGGTGGGTGGGGCCGGGGCGGGGAGCGCGAGGGCCCGGGTGACGCGGCGGTAGCAACATGGCGCCTCGGCATTGCGTGGCAGTAGCTGCAGACCTATGGCGCCGCGCCCACCTCTCCACCGCACCCACCGCAGCCGCAGCCCGCGTCCCTCGGTCGCCAGTCCCTCGATCCCAAGTCCCCACCGCATCCCTCCATGCGGGTGCCGCCTGCCCTGAAACCTCCTCACGCGCCAACCCCATCCCCAACCCCCGTCCCCACCCCTAACCCCTTGTACCGAATCTCGCGCCGCCCCACCCGCGGCGCCAGGTAGGTGGCCAGCGGCACGCTGCTGAAGTCGTAGGTGACAACGGTGGCGTTGGCGCCGCCGCCGCCCTGGCGGTGCGTCAGGCGGTGCAGCGCGTCGGCGTCGGGCACGGCGGCGGCGGGCGGCAGCTGCTGCAGCATCCCGTCCTGGAGGTCAGCGGGTCGGTGGGTCAGTGGGCACGGCTCAGAGGTGTGTGGGTCATCAGGTATGGATGGAGGGGTCACAGGTGTGTGCGTGTGGGAGGGGCGGGCGCACGCCGCCGAACTGCCCCATCCACCCTTTGGTTTCAGAATGAAGCAGCCTCCCCCCTAATCACACACGCGCAATCCCACAACTGCCGCCCACCTCGAAGTATGCGGCCAGGTGCGGCGAGGCGCCCACGGCGCGGCGCAGCCACGTCATCAGCAGCCCGTTGGCCCAGCCCGGCAGCTGCATCCAGCGCACGCCGGCTGAGCGCGCCTGCGTGCGAGTGCAAGTGCGTGCGAGCACAAGCACAATTGCGGTTGTCAGTTGTGTGCATTTGGGCGTTGCGTGCGCTTGGCTGGTCGTGCGCCCACGAGTCATCATCATGGGGGCGCACACGTGGAGCACATGTATGTGTCGGTGCTGCGGTGCAGCAGGCGGTGATGTGGCGACCCCCCGCCCTCCCACTGCCCCCCACCACCACGCACACACCGCCTGCCCGGCAGCACTGCCACCCTGTTATGGCGTCCGCGCCCCACCGCCCCCCCTGGGGGGCTCGCACCTGCTGCGGGGGCGCCGCGCCGCAGTCGGCCAGCGCCGCGGCGACGGCGGCCTGCAGCCCGGCGGCATCCGACAGGTTGCCCAGCACCTGGAGCCTGCCGTCGTACAGCGACAGGAGAGGGAGGGTGGCGTGAGTGCTGTCAGGGAATCAAGCTGAAAGATGCGTGCGCTACATAGCCTGGTGATGCGTGTGTGTGCCGTCAAGAGTTGCGGGTTCTAACAAAGCCTGGTGATGCGTGTGTGTGCCGTCAAGAGTTGCGGGTTCTAACAAACACAACGCAAACCGTGTCCCCCGTACACCCTCGTTACCAGCCAGCCCCAGCTGCAGACCGTAACCCCAAACGACACAGCCTAACACCTATGGTATGGGCCCTGAAATGGCGCATAGCTCGGTAGTCAGAACATCATCGTCATTTGTCAGGAAGCCTCCGAAATGGCAATGGCGACGTGCGCGCATCGGCACGTGAAGTTCGACGGTTTAACATATGCGCGCTCCCATTGGCTCGGCCTTATCAGTCCCTCGTTTCAACGATTCGGCGTAGTACACCGTCTGGCGGGTTTACCTTTCGCTCAGTGCGATGGCAAGTTGAGCAGCGGGGCACAGCTCAGAGCCGTTGAGCACCAGGCTCCCAGTGGTTGCAGCGCCCATTGAGAGGGACCCCGTGGCGATCAGGAGGCAGATGAACGCGGCTGCCCAGCCAAGGGGCGCCATTTGTCGTTGTGCGAAACATCCTCGCGGCATCCCGCCCTTATGGAAAGCTAGACATCGGAGTCTTTAAAACATACTAGGCGCGGAACGAGCGCCACTGTGTGAACTGCGCCGCGCGCAGCGATATCGCAACATGAAGTTTCGAAGCAGGGATTGACCATCCAAAAGCACGAGCCAGTTTAACTTGTATAAGATAATAGACATCGGCACCGAGTAACACGGGCCAGTGGGTCGATGTGTGATGGGTTGACCCCGCCGTTTCAGTGAGTGCGTTTCATTAGATGAGAGGCAAGCTATCATTCAAGTTGTACGCATTGATCGGATCAACGACGTTTGACGGAGATGGGCGCATGGCGTTGGAACCGTTTCCGCGCGACTGTCCGTCATTCCCTGCCCTGCCTCAGACAGTGCCGGGCGTGGTGGCGTCGTTCGGGGGGCGGGGCACACTGTCTGGACCCTGGAGGCAAGAGGCCTACCAACGTAGTATGTCACTTCACTGGGAAGCCCGCGTGCCCAAACCGTCGGCAAACAACATTACACTCGTACACAGTGTCAGCCCTCAGAAATGCTGTCGTTGTCACAGGAACAGTCGGATCGTCATTGTCACACACAAAATCTGACATCCGTCCCTCCTTAGAACCTCACAACCTGCTCTGCTCAGCCACGCCGCTGCACAGCCACTCGCAACACGTGCGTAGAGAGCACCTGCCCCGCTCGGGTCCGCCGGGCTTTCGCAGTCCGGCCCAGTTGATCCGCCCAGTGCTCAAGAGTCAAGACGCCATTCCAGCCACTTGAGTAATTCCCGCGCAGCTTCAGAACCGCACGCACCACCACCGCGCAGCAGCCCGCCGCCGCGGCCCCACATCCGCCTGCGGCCTGTACGCTGGGGCCGCTGGGCGCTGCCCGCAGCCCCCAGCCCGCGGGCAGCAGGGACCCGAGGTGCTACCGCCCCGCCCGCGACTGCTCCGCTCGTACCGGCTTCAGCTCGCCGCACACTTGCTGCGCGGCGGCTCCAGCTGTGATGCCAGGGGGCTGCTGCCTTGCCCCTGCCCCTGCCCCTGCCCCCTCCACCCCGCCACCATGCCCTCACTAACCATGCCCTCACCATCAACCAGCCCCGCCCTCCGCACCATCACACCTCACCACCCCACACCTCCCACACCCCACACCTGACCACACCTTACACACCACACACACCACACGCCGCCGCCCTACTGCTTGTGGGCCTCCAGCCAGGCCTTGAGCTCCGCCATGCGCTCGCCCAGCGGCACGTAGGCGCCCGCCTGCGCCACGTCGGCGGGGCCGGCCAGCGCGCCCAGCACCTCCAGCTGGTCGCCCACGTCGGGGCCCGCCATGCGGCCGGTCAGCGCCACGCGCGCCGGCATGAACAACTTCTTGCCCTTGCGCTTCTGCGCCTTGCCCACCGCCGTGATCCAGGCCTGCGGCGGAGCGCGGCGGCAGCGCGAGGCAGCCACGGTTTGGGGTTGGGGGATTTGGAGCTTTGAAGGGTTTCGTACACACACGCACAACACGTCCCGCTCGGTCTCCGCGCCCTCACTTGCTGCCACCCACCCACCCGCCCACCCGTCCGCCCAGCCCGCCCACCGCCCCACCCGCCCCACCTTGTAGCCCTCGTGCCCCTTGGCCATGGCCGCCGCCAGCTCGCCGCTCTCGTGCGCCGCCAGCACCGCGCCCGCCACCTCGGCGAAGCCGTCGTCGATCACGGCCTTGGCCTCGGGCGCCGCCAGCGTCTCCGCCAGCGGGTACGCCAGCAGCTTGCGCACCTCGGGCTCCGCGTCCGTCACCAGCTCCTGCAGGCAGGTGGGGAGAGGGCGGGCGCAGGGAGTTGGGGGAAGAGTTGTTGCAGTCGTTCGCATCGCCCTCAACGCATCCCACGCCCTCCCGCGGCTCTGTAACCCCCACAAGCCATGCGTTCCGCCCCCGGGTCCCCCATGCGCTCCGCCCCCGGGGTCCCCCCTCCCTCGGTCGGCCCCGCGCCCCACGCTCCCCCCCTCCCGCCCCCCGCTCACCATGCTCTTGCTGACCAGCTTGACGGCGGCCCGGGCGAAGGCGCTGTCGGCGTTGGCCAGCAGCCCGCAGGCCACCAGGTGCTGCGCCGCCATGGCGCCGCTTTCCTCCTCCGGCAGCTGCTTCAGGTGCTGCCCGTTCATCCAGCCCAGCTTCACCTGCGCGTGCGGGGCGGTGCGGAGTGGGCAGGGTGGACGGGGCGCGGCGGGCAGGGTAGGGGGCGAGAATGAGGGTGCGGCGGTTGGTGCGTGAGGCGCGGCTGCGGGGCTCTTTCATTCTTGCGGCTTAGGTCATATCCGTCGTGACGGCGTGCGTGCACATGTCCGCCCCAGGTGCGACACACGCAAGTACACGCACACTCTCACACCCAGGCCTACGCGCCCGCCCGCACCTTGTCGAACACGGCGGCCGACTTGGTGATGCGGTCCAGGCTGAACTTGGTGGTCAGCTCGTCCACAGTGAAGATCTCCTGCGGCGGCGGTTAGGGAGGGAGTGATGGTGGTGGGGGTGGGGGTGGGAGGGTGCAGTTGTTGGGGGAGTAGGGGGTGCGAGGAGGGTTGGAACAGCGGTGCAGCAGGCCCGGAAGACCCATGTGGCCCAAGTCGTCACGTCAACCCCGACCGACACCACCACAACCACGCCCGCAACCACGCCACGCCACGCGGCCTGTCCGCGCTGCATCACGCCTTGCCCACACACCGCACCCCCTCCCACGCCCCCCACGCCCGCCCCACACCTGCTCGGTGCCGTCGTTCCAGCCCAGCAGCGACAGGAAGTTGATCATGGCGGGCGCCAGGTAGCCCTGCGTGCGGAACTCGCCCACACTGGTGGCGCCGTGGCTGCGCGGGGTGGGGGGGTGGGGGTGAGGGTGGGGTGAGGAGGGTGGCGAGGGACAGGGACAGGGGCTGTGTGGAGGGCGGTGGTGCGGGTGCAGGCAGCTCGCTGTCGCCTTTGCCCGTCCCCGGCCCGTGCAACCCAAGCTCCTTTCACGCTCCTGGCAATCCCGACCCCGCCTGCCCTCCCCTCCCAGGCCGTGCTGCTTGTGTGAGTGTGTATATGCATGCGCATGTATGGAGCAACCGCCTGCTCCCGCCCCTGCCCTCCGGCCCTCCGGCGCTCCCGCCCCACCGCTTGGACAGCTTGGACTTGTCGGGCGCCAGGATGAGGCTGACGTGGCCGAAGGTGGGCACCGGGAAGCCCAGCGCCTGGTAGATGAGCATCTGGCGCAGCGTGTTGGGCAGGTGCTCCTCCGCGCTGCGGGTGGCGGGCGGCGAGCAGGCAGGCAGGCAGGGACGGGGGCGGTTGAGGCGTTAAGATGTGGACAGAGGTTGAAGAAGCACGTGGCGGGTGAGCAGAGGTCCCCCTGCCCGCGTGAAGGTGGCCACCGCACCGCACGGGTGCACGCCCGCACAACCCGTCCAGCGCCCCCAAGGCCGAATCCCAAGAAACGCCCCTCACCAGTCCCTTTCCAACCTTGCTTGCCATCCTCTCCCCCCTACCCCAACCCATCGCTTCGACACCACTTAAGCCCCCTCCCCTCCCCTGCCCCCCCACTTCTATGTACCATCTTTGCAACCCCCCATCCCGGTCCCCCTCACCGCAGCACGTGCGTGATGCCCCCTCCCCTGCCCCCCGCCCAGCCCCCTCCCGCCCCCTCACCGCAGCACGTGCGTGATGCCCATCAGCGCGTCGTCCACCGCCACACAGAAGTTGTAGACGGGCATGCCGTTGGAGCGCAGCAGCACAAAGTCGCCCAGCGTGTCGGTGTTCCAGGCCACCTCGCCGCGGATGAGGTCGGAGATCTTCACCTCCTGGTTCTGTGGGGCGGTGGCGCAAAGGTGTTTGGAAAAGAGATACAGGGTGTACTGAAGACTGGGGTGGGCGGTGGCGGATTGTGTGGGGTTGTGGGGTTGGGGTTGGGTTGGGGATATAATTGCCGCGTGTCAGGATGGGGGCGGAGGCGGGGGTGCAAGCGAAGCAACCCAGGCCCAACCCGCCCAGCAGCTGGCAGCTGGCAGTTGGCAGTCGGCGGTGCCCCCACATCCGCACCTCACACCTCAAACACCTGCCGCCGCCCACCCACCCACCCACCCACCCACCCCTGCTCATCGTGCCCGCTGTACCACTTCACTTGGCCATCCAACATCCTTGCAACCCCACCCTCCACACCCGGCACGCCCCCTCCTCCCCTCGCCGCACGCACCGGCGGCACGCGGAAGCGGTAGCAGTACGGCAGGCCGGCTGCCTTGGCGGCCTCAACCTCGGCGGCGGTGGCGCGGGCCCACTTGCCGCTAACGGAGGTGGGTGGGGTTGGGGGGTGGAGGTGGAGAGGGGAGGGGCGGGGGCAGGGGCAGGATCAGGAGGCGGGGACAGAGGGGTTTTGCAGAGGGTCTCAGAGCCCAACCCGACCTGCCAGACCACAGCCAAATCGGTCAGACCAGCCACTCTCAAGCTCTATCAACCCAAACACACCACTCCAACCAGCCCCTTGTCGTGACCTCCTGGCCACATGCCCCGCCCCAGGCCCCACAGCCCCTCCCCGGCCCCCTTCCGCCTCACCGCCTCAACCCCGCCCCCGCCTCACCGCCTCGCCGCCTCACCCCCACCGCCACCCCGACCCCCGGCCCCCGCCCGCCTCACCGGTAGATGGGCGGCAGCTTCTTCTCCTCCGCGTCCTTCTTCATGCTGCGCAGTACGTGCCGTGTGCCACAATGCGTCATGTGCCATGTGTTCTGTGTCGTGTGCTATATGTCGTGTGCTATGTCCGCGACATATCAGTCAGGCAGTCACTGCCCCCCATACCAATCCTCGTTTCGCTTCCCCCTCGCCTCCCGCCTCCGTCCTACCCGCCTCCCTCCCACTCGTCTCCCTCCCAACCGCCCCTCCCGCCTCCCCCGCCTTCCCCCCTCCCACCCGCCCCTCCCAGCCCCCTCCCTCCCCCTCCCTCCCCCCAGCCCCCCACACACACACGCGCACTCACGCCTCCAGCTCCTCATCGGTGCAGAAGCAGGGGTAGGCCTTGCCCTCTGCCACCAGCTTGTCCGCCATCTCCTTGTAGATGGCGGTGCGCTCGCTCTGGCGGTACGGGCCGCACGCGCCGCCCACATCCGGGCCTGGCGCACGGGGGAGGGGGCACAGGGGGTGATAAGAGGGTTGTAGGGGGCGCAGGGGCGGGGCGCAGGGGGCGGGCGGCGGCGAACAGCCACCAACCCGCACCCAGGGTGTCGCCCGGCACCCGTCGCTGCCTGACGCAGGAGGCCCTTGCCGACCCTCCTGCGCCTCGCCACACAAACCCAGCGCGGGAGCGCCGCCCCGCCCTGTGCCGCCAGCGGCTCCGCGCTCCGCGCACCCCGGGGCCAGCCACGGCGGCCCTCCCGCCCACGCCCCTGCGCCCTGCAACCCCCGCGCCGCCATGCGCCCCGCCGCCCCCGCCACCGTCACACCGCCGCCAGCTCCAGCCCTCGCCCTCGCTGGCGCCACGCCGCGGTCATGGTACCCGCCCTCATCACACCACGCCACACCACGCCACCCAAACCAGCTCGTCCCTCAGGCTGTGCTGCCGCCACGCCCCCCTGTCCTTCCACCTCCACCCGCTCCCCCTCCGGCCCCCCGCCCCGCTGCTACCGCCTGCTGCCGCTGCTACCGCCTGCTGCTGCCACTGCCTTCTGCTGCCTGCTCCTACTGCCTGCGGCTGCCTGCTACAGCCGGCTGCTGCTCACCCTCGTCCCAGTCCAGGCCCAGCCACTTGAGGTCGCGGACCATGGCCTCCTCAGAGGCGCGGGTGGAGCGGGCCGTGTCCGTGTCCTCCACACTGCGTGCCGTGGCGGTGGTGGTGGTGGTGGTGGTGGTGGGGTTGCAGGGGCGTGAGGCATTGCAAGATCAAGGAAGTGGAACAGCGGGGAGAGAGACTTCCGGGCGCTGCCACCAGTGGGAGAGGAGGGCGCACACCCGCGACATTCCTGACACTGGGGCCTTTGGCTGTCCCGGGCTCAAACGGTGACGCACTGTGCCGTTCTATGAGTGCTGTGCTTGCGTGGCGAGCGTGCGTAGGCCCCTGCGTGCAGGCACTGGCCCCTCCCCCGGCCCCCGGCCGCTCTCCCTCGCCCCCACCCCCTTGGCAGCGACGCAGCCGCTGCGTTTGATCCCACCGGCGAGCTCACCGCAGAATGAACTTGCCGCCCATCTTGCGCGCGTACAGCCAGTTGAACAGGGCCGTGCGGGCGCCACCGACGTGCAGGTTGCCGGTGGGCGAGGGCGCGAAGCGCACACGCACCTGTGCCGATGAAATAGGCGTAAGCGAAGCGTGATATGCTATCCAGCGCCGCGCGCGCACGGCAGGTGGAAGCGATGTTGCATCGTGGTCGCTCGCTCGACCAGTATCTGCCCTGACCCAAACCAGGTGTTGCTTCCATAGTACTACTGCATACCTGAGAGCCCTTCGCGGGCGCAGTAGTGGCCGCGGGAGCCTCCTGGACAGCTGCAGTGGCGTTGGTCGCCAGGGACCTGCAAACGGTAGATTCATCAGCCAATTACAATCTAAACTTCACGCGCAATGGAAACACAGCCCATGCTCCGCGTACCGGCGCGAGACGGAGACCTGCGCAAGCAGCATTCCATTCGTGTCAGAAGCGAGCCCGAGATCAGCAGATCTTCTTGGACTTTCAACCAATTAGGGCCATTAGCCATCGTTTGAGACCTACCTTGACGGTCTGGAAGCACGCGCGAGCGCGGGCGAACTGGCCCCGCGCGATAAGCTGCTGCTGGAATGCTAGCGACATCTTTACTGCCATTATATCTACGAGACTGAATCAGCCTG
This sequence comes from Chlamydomonas incerta, assembly GCA_016834605.1. Lineage (NCBI taxonomy): Eukaryota > Viridiplantae > Chlorophyta > Chlorophyceae > Chlamydomonadales > Chlamydomonadaceae > Chlamydomonas > Chlamydomonas incerta. Next base: position 3,190,326 of record JAEHOC010000006.1, on the reverse strand, counting down.
AAGGTTCTCGGACTAAGAAAGCGATGTTACAGGATGGGGGCAAAGCCCCATCGCCAGCCATGGATCCGGTTGGCACGCTCGTCACCTGGCGCCCGTTCAGCAGCTAATCGCACCACACGCGCGACCGGCAGGGCAATTACAAACACAACGACGCTGTGAGCGCAACAAGCGACACGTGCATTCGCTGCCCAGACCTGAAGCACCGCAGCACAGAGATTTCATGCACCTGAAGCGCCGCTCCGCCCCGCGGCACCCGGCAGATCTGTTAGCGAAGTGCTTGCTAGTGCATGCGAATGTGTCCGGCAAGCGCCACAACCACCTTGGTGGGCTGCGAGAAGCCCGGGGCGCGAGCCGCGAGGTATCCCACAATACCACATAATGAATGTCGCCTTGGCCTGCTTTCGATCAGCAGTTCACAGCGCGCCAGCAGCGCTGCATGCCGGAGCCCCACAGTGCCCGCGCATCAAGCCGCACCCGCCGCTCAGCAACTGTGCCATCCTGCCATCCTTCAACCCTTCAACCCTTCGACGTGGCGCTCACCCCTCAACATGCCGTGAGTGGCGCTCTCCCCCCTCCTCAACACGCCGTGAAGCCGCGGCGGCTATAGGATGTGCGGTGCCGGCTGGCGCAGCGCTCGCAGCAGTACCGCGCCTGGCGGCAGCCGCGGCATACCACCGTCAGCTGCGGCTCCGCCTCGCTGTCACCCTGCAGCTCCACGCAGTCGGCACTGGCGCACAGCCCCAGCCGCCGCCGCACCTCGGCCGGCGTCAGCAGCACCGCCACGTCCTCGGGCGCGGGCAGGCGCCACGTGTCCACGCCCTGCTCCTCGCCCTCGCCGCCGCCCTTGCCTGACACCTTCATGCCAGTGCCGGCGCGCAGCGCCGCCGCCACCTCGGCGCGCGCTGCCGCCCCCGCCGCGCCGTCCTCCAACACCCGCGCCACGCGCTCGTAGGCGGGCCGCGACAGCTGCGCCTTGAGGGCCGCCCGCAGGCGATGCCCCTCCTGCCCGTTCAGCAGCTCGGGGAACGCCGCGCACAGCGCCATCGCAGCATGCACCACGACACGCTCCTCGTGTTCGCCCATGCCCGCCTTCGGCCGCTTGATGCTCGCCACCAGCCCAGCTGCCTGCAGGTCCGCAACCAGGAAAGCCTTCCACTCCGCCGCCGCCTTCGCATCGCCGCGCCCCGCCGCCAGCAGCTGCGCCAGCACCAGCACCGGCACCCAGTCCAGCACCGCCACAATCATCTTGAGGCCGAGCTTGTCCGCCTCGTCACACACGCCCACCTCCGCCGCCAGCGCTGACTGGCGCGCGATGTTCAGCAGCCATGTGCCCACCAGCAGCGACAGCACCTCCACACGCCCCTGCCGTGCCTCCTGCTGCTGCTGCTGCTGCTGTACCTGCTGCTGCCGGGCCTCTGAAGCCGAGGCCGCGGGGCTGCCGCCAGCGGCTTCAGCACTGCCGCCCCCGCCCCCGCCCCCGACACTGCTACTGCCGCTGGCACTGCCGCTGCTACTGCTACTGCCGCTGCCGCCGGCCTGGCGCATGCCGTCCAAGATCCCCAGTGGTGGCACCATCTGCTCGCCCGTGGCGCGCAGGGCGAGCAGCGCCAGCTCCCGCGTGGCCCTGCCGTCGCGCTCACTCTTGCTCACAATGCCCGCAACCAGGCGCCGCAGCAGCTTTGAGCTGCTCACCACCAGCGGCGCCACCTCCTGCGCTAGCGGCGCCCCAAACAGGATGTCCTGCATCGAGCGCCAGTCGGACAGGTCGTGCAGCAGCGCGAACACCGGCGGCGCCAGCTGCAGCCCCCGCGACACCAGCAGCCCCACCGGCGGCTGCTTGCGAGCGGCCGCGCGCAGCAGGCCCTCCAGCGCCCGCGTCAGCCCCATGTGCAGGCCGCGGCACAGGTTGGCGCGCAGGGCGTTGACTATCGTGACGCATGCGGTGTTCAGCTCCGGCGTCAGCTCTCCGTGCAAGGCGCCGCCGCCAAGCACGGCGCAGACGCGCCTTGTGGAATACGCCAACAGAGTGGCCCAGCCGGAGCCGCCCAACACTGCGGCGGCGGCAGGCGCCGGCAGGCATGACAGCACACGTTGGAACACAGCCGCCACGCGACCGGCACAAGAACGATCGCGGCATGGGCGGCAGAGTGGGCACGTGCGTACTCCACACATATGACTGGTTCGCGCTTAGGGCTGCCCCCCACCTGCACGGTAAACTGCAACAGGCGGCACACCGCCGCGCCCCGCAAGCCATGACCGCGCGAGCGCGAGCCGGCGACCCCAATACGATATCATTCATATTTTGCGTTTGCATGCTGCGCGCGACCGGCACACAAACGCACGCGCACACAAACGCGTGCGTGTCCTTGTGCTCTCTGACACACGCACACACTCACGTGCCGCGGTGACAAAGCGCGCCGGGTCGCCGCCGTCCGAGTCGTCGCTGCCTGCGCCGCGGATCTGTTCCCTGTACTCGGCCGTGGTCCAGTGCTCGGGCGACCACAGCAGGCGGTCGGCGTCCGCGGCCATGCACCCGACACACTGCAGCGCCAGCCGCCACCACTCATGCGACATCACCACGCCGCTGGCGGCATGCGGCTGCTCGCCGCGTCCCTCCGCGCCCAGCGCGGCTTCAACCGCCGCGGTCGTGCGCTCGGGGTGCCTGAACGCGGCTCGGCACAGCCGGTCGAAGTGCGCATCCAGGCAGACCACCAGGCCGCCGCAGACCACCGGGCAGCAGAAGTCCAGCGGGAAACCGTCCAGTCGGTACGACTTGAGCGCCAGCGCCCGCTGCGCGGCCGCGGCCGCTTCTGCCGCCTCCCGCCGCTTCTCCTCCCGTCGCTGCTCCGCAGTCGCGCCCGCCTGCTTGGCTGCAGCTGCCTGCGGCTGCTTCGCCGCCGCGGCCGCCTGCTGCCGCAGCTGCTTCTGCGTCAGCGGCTTGGCAGGCTTGGCAGGCTTGGCAGGCTTGGCTGCTTGCGCGGCCTCGGCCTCGGCAGCAGACGACCCCTCGCCTGCCGCGGCGGCGCCCGCCCCGCCGCCAGCGCAGCCACCTGCCTCACCGCCGGCCGCAGCACCCCCGCCCGGCGCAGGCGCCTGCTGGCCCAGCTGCCCGGCGGGCGGCTCCAACAGCAGCTGCTCCAACACCAGGAAGCCGCGCCAGCGCTGCAGCGCCGCCCGCGCCGCACGCAAACACCAGGTCGCCCGCGCACGGTTGCTGAGCAGCTGCGGCTGCGGCGACTGGCCCTCCGGCCCGCCACCGCCGGGCGGCGGCTGCTGCAGCTGCCACCACCAGGCGTGCACCACAAACCGCAGGCTGTCTGCGTCCAGGGCACCATCCCCGTCGCCTGCTCTGCTGCCCGGTTCATCAGAGAAACCCATCAGCAACGGCAGCGGTAGCTGGTCCGCTGTCAAGCCGTACAGTTGCGGTGAGCCTCCTGCCCCGACAGGCGGAGCGCACGACGTCCGGGTTGCAGCAGCAGCCTCAGCTGCGCCACCATCGGGGCCGCCGGCACCGGCGGCTGCACCGCCTGGCCCTTCGACAGCGGCGCTGGACGCCGCGGCCGTGACAGCAGCGGCGTGCGCCGCAGCCCCCGCCTCGGAAGCCGCCACCTGCGCCGCCACGTGCGCCGCCAGCAGCCATTGCGAGGCGGGGCCCAGCTGCAGCTGCTGCAGCTGCTGCAGCTGCTGCTGGTCGTCCGGGGCCCCCGGCAGCGAGTGCGGCTCCCCGGGGCTGCTGGGGGAGGAGCCGTACACCGCGCGGCACAGCGTCACGTGGTCCTCCAGCGCGGACAGCCACGCCGACGTCAGGTAGTTCAGAGACACACCCCAGTACTTCTGCCGGCTCGTGTCGAGCGATCGCGGGGCTGGCTGCGTTGCGCCTGGTGGGACAGCAGCGCTGCCGGCTCTCCCCGCTGTCGCGGGCGGCGCGCCCGGGCGGGACTGCACTGCTGCACCCGAACCTGCTCGCTGCTGGTCCTGCTGCTGATCCTGCTGCTGGTCCTGCTGCTCCTGCTGCTGCTGCTCCTGTTGCTGCCGCCGCTCCGCCACCGACAGCTGCAGGACTGTGCGCGACGTGTGCTCCAGGACGCAACTGCGCCGCGCCGCCGCCAGCAGTTCCACCGCCAGGGCAGAGTGCTTGCCGTCGGGCGTCATCGCAACTGGCACGTCTTCTTCCTCTAGCCAGTCCCTCGCCTCCTGCATAACCGTCAGCGCCACACGCAGCACTTGCCATGTGCCTCAATCCCCATGTGCATCATTGCAGGATTCCCAACCTCCCATGTCTGTAATAACGTACTGCGGAGAACACCGCACGCCACCCAGAGCCCGACCGCCTCAAGCCGCCCGGCCAGGCAGCGCTCGCGCCGGACCCCCACTCACCTTGTGGGCGGAGTGTGCGCACGTGTACAGTCGCTGCAGCACCACCACCATCTCCTTTACCAGCCGCTGCAGCTCCGGCTGTTCCGCCGCCTGGCCCAGCGCGCTCGCCTGCGCCGCCAGCACACGCGCCCACAGCTCAAGCGCGCCCGCCCGCACCAGCGCCCGGGCCACAAGCCGCGCGACATCGATGAGGTCCCACTCGCTGTCGCTCAGCCCATCGTTGTCGGAGTCAGAGTCAGAGTCCTCACAGCCGTTCACGATCCGCCACGCCATCGTCAGAAGGTGCTGCAGCGCCGCCGCGCCGTCGGCCGCGCACGTGAGCGCGAGCTGCACGAGCTCGGGGCTGGGGGTCGCCGTCGTGGCGGTGGCCGCGGCGCTGCAGGGCGGGGTGCAGTCTGCGCTCGCCGGGGTTGCGTCGCCGAGGAGCCGCAGCGACGCCAGGAAGGTGCGCACCACGAAGGCGGAGACGTCGTTCTGCTTCTTCGCAGTGGGGACCGCCCAGATCCCAATCATGATGTGCTTAGCACCTGGAAGCCCATCCGTCAGGCCTTTGCGCATAGCTGCCAAGTTGGAGAGGCCATCAGTGTTCGCGCTCTTTTCGCGCTCAGACCAAGCCATCAAGTCGTCCAAACTATCGCCGAAATTGATGTGTTCTGTCAATTCACGCCTGAGCTTTTGAACTGGGCCGTTCCTTCCTGCCACCACCTTTCCCAGCAGGGCTTCGCGGCGCGGTCCTCTCAGCATTCCTCGGTAAGGTCGGTCGCCCAGGCAGCTAATGATACCATATATGGTGTCGGCCGAGAGAGCGTGGCGATTGAGAACAGTCTTCCCGACTTCCCTTGACCGATTGACGTTATCACGCGTGCCGACGCGAGCACGGCCCCTTCAACCCCGACTTTAACCCGGGCGAAGCCAAGCGGCGAAGCGGCACCCCTGACGCCGGCGGCTCCGCTGCTGGGCACATTACTGTCTTGTCTTGATGCTCCGACGCATAGCGGGTCTCACATCATGCACCATTGGCATGCACGAGGCACGGCTTGCTGGGTCCGGTGATATGAATTCATATATCACCTCCGGGGCATGCCAACTCTCGTCCCTTGCCCTGGTCCTACCACCGTGCGAGGCGCCTGCAGACAAGCAACCTTCAATGCCACATCCCCGAACCCCTAACCTCGCGTGTTCACCTGCCACCAGCCGGCCCTGCATCGCTACTACCAGCTACCATCACACGACCCCAGCTTTCCCAACCTCCGCCTCCCCCTCCCCCACGGCATGCCCTGAAGCCGTGCCCTGAAGTCCCGGCGGCCGCTGCGGTGCCCCCCGGCGCAGTACGTGCACATGCGGCGTGTGCCGCTCGGGACCGTGCCGTATGTTCATGCATGGGCCCTATGGCGGCATAAATGCTCCCTGTCGCCCTCCACTACCCTGATAGTGCGGTACCCCAGACACGCGGCGGCATGCGTGCCACAGCCGCGCGCATGCCGCCCCAGCTCCGCGCAGTGCCGTCCCAGCCCCGCCGCGCAGCAGGGGCCGCCGCATGCGCCACCACCCGCCAGCCGCTGCGCACCATCGGCACCACCACGGACCACGCCTGTCTGCAGGGACCTCCGGTCCTCCGCGTGCTGGCATGGGCGGGAGATTACCCTCCCCATCGTGCCATCCCGCATGCGAATACAACTTGTTTTGGTTTGCACGGGCTCCTCCTGCTGAGGCTGCAATGCTGTTTGCATGCGTCTCTGCTTGTCCGGTTGGGCTGGCTGCCGCGACTGCCGCCCTGCCCTTCTCTGCAACCGCCTTCGCCGCTGCTACAGCCGCGGCTGCGGGTCTGCCGAGGCTCCAGCGATTCCTGCCGCGGCGCAATCGCCACCTCCGACGCCCGCTGCGGCGACTACTGCTACTGCCGTCGCCACCACTATTGCTGCTGCTACTGCTGCTGCTACTGCTGCGTGGAGGCTACCGGCGCGGGCCCCTGCTTGGTCCGCAGGCACTCGGCGGTGCAGCGGCGTATGCAGGCATCGTTCCAGGCGGGCACGTGGGAGGCGGACACGCACACGGCGCGGGCGCAGGCGTCCGTGCAGGCGTCTTGCGCTGTTGTTGTGCACGCGAGCGGGAGGGCGGGGTATGATTGTTGTGAGGATGTGTGCTCACTCAGGCGGGACTTGGAAGGCAAGGCAGTGAGATCCGTGAGCAGGCAGCAGGCATACTGGCAACAGCGCCCCACCGCGCACGTGCACAGCGCATCCCGGATCTCACCCGACACGCCGCACACTGTCACGCAGTTGCCCCTGGTCGCGTCCTGCACAGCGGCGCAGCCAACCAGCCCAGGCCACGGGCAGCAAGGCAGCAGGCGGCGATGAGGGCCCCGCGTGTACCATAACGGGCAGGATGTGGTGGAGGGGGGAGTAGCCACCCATGTGAACGGCAATTGCGGTCTGTGCACGTGCGTGCGTTGCCACGACCTGGACCCGGACCGCGCGCATGCGGCCCCCACCACCACCACCACCACAACCCTGCGCACCTTTGCTGCGCCGCCGACCTTGCCCACCAGCTTGTCCGTCACGCACACGCGCTCGCAACAGAACTTGTCCGGCACCGCCCAGTCGTCGTCTGGGGCGGGTTGGCTAGCGGGAGGCAACAAGGGGCGGGTGGAGGCAGCGCTGGCAGCAGCAGCAGCTGGCCAAAGTGGGCAGTGTCGGTTTCATCCGAATTCCCCGCCGATGCGGATTCACCCAGACAGTATGATGAGCGGTGAGCGCCGCGAGTGGCACGGCCGAGACCATTGGCACCGCGAGCTCACCTGAATGCTTGCCCTCCGAGTTTCGACGCCATTATTTATTGAGTGAATTTAATCTCGCTGGCCAAGCTGTCTATGGCACAGCAGCCGTTGCAAAAATGCAAAATGCGACTCTGCTTCCGACTTCGTCTCTGTCGCTGTTGTTAAATTCGGCTTAGCAGGATTGGTGAGCGTGTTCGAGCAGCGCAATGGTGAGCAGACGCTCTGAATGGCAAGTGTGTCAACGGCAATCTGGGGGTTTTACACGGACGACCTGCATCGAATGGGGCGAAGGAGCACCCTGGAACGAAGGGGCACCCTGAACGGGAGCACCAGGGAAGAGCACCCTGGGGAGCACTGAGAGCCCAAAGCGGGCCAACAAGCTTCGCCCGTCAGGCCTTCACACCGTTCTTCACCAGGCCAAGCACACGCAGCCAGGCGCCGAAAATCCAAGTCCGGCCCTGGCCAGCGCCCCAACTCCAGGTGCCCACCGCAAGATGTGGTCCTAGCCCGAAGGCCCAACACAGGGCAGCCCCCAACAACTGACAGACAATATCTTAACAATGCACAACCACATGGCGGCCCTGCTCATGCATCATGCAGCCTGTCCGGACCCATCAGCCGCGGCAGTTCAAATGTACTCGCGCGTCTGTCTGCCTGTCACGTCTGCGTGCGTGCTGCCGTGCGTGGCGCTAAGAACTGATGTGGCGCGGGCGACGAACAGCAGGGGTTTCCCAGACCGACGTGTTGAACAGTTGAAGGACTCACACATTGGCACAACATCCACATCCCAACATCCAGTGAGCCGCCCATCCTGCGCGTTCTGGCACTTGCCCCATACTGCCCCACAAAACCCACGCGCTTCCCCTGCCACGCACACAATCCTGCCGGGTGCTATCTATAGAGCTCTCAATAGCCCCTCGCATCCTGTCGTCTTCCACTGCGCGCCCGGGGGCCACCTGACCACCTCACTCGTCCACCAGGCGCTTGCTCGCGAGCGCCACCCTGCCCTCGCGCCGCAGCTGCTGCACCTTGGCCTCGCCCTCGCGCTGCCGCACCCACGCCTCGAGCGCAGCGATGGCCTTGCTGGTCTTGGCGTGGTACTCAAAGTGCGCCATCTACACAGCGCACAGTGTGTGCACACAGGATGCAAATGGCATTACTAGACCACGATGTTACACATGCAGTACCCCGGAGCAAGGAGCGGCGGAGCCCGCACTAAGCGTACACACACCTGCAGGCTCTTGGAATGGTAGCGCCAGTAGTTCTCCCCTGCACGAGCATGGGCGTGTTGTTACAGGAAGCCGGAATGATGCAACGTTTGTATGCATCCCCAACTAATGCCCACCGTAGTAGAACACGAGCTCCTCGCCCGCCTTGATGTCCATGTCGGCGTAGAACGCCACGTAAGGCCGCTTCTGCCGCCGGCTCCACACCACCGTGCACGTCACGTTTTGGCTGCGGGCGGGGGGCAGGCAGGGTTTAGGCATTGTTGTACGGCTGTCACCCTATGTTCTGACCCATATGAATTGTGGGCAGCGACCATACCGTACACGATACAGACAACAGGGACCCGCGTTGTGCCCGCGCAACCGATGCCCCCTGCTGCCAAGCTTGGCGTGCCACTCACTCGCGCGTGTCCTGCTGGTTCCACATGTCGTTGATGAAGCGGCCGATGTTGCCCACCTTGCCCGCGTCCAGCACCAGGCCGCACTCCGGCCAGTCCATGCCCGGGCACACCTCGCGCAGCTCCTTGGCGCTGATGTCGAAGGCGTACGCCTGTGAGGCAGCCAAGTGACGGGCCAAGCAAGCACCGGTTTTTAGGACTGTTTTCAACAGGACTTGTAACTCCATCCCGTTTCAGCTAGTAACTGCCGTGCTTATGCATGCCGTTCCACCTCACCTCCTCGCCCTCCGTGGGTGCAGCTGCTGTGCTTGCACGCATAGCGCCACCGTAGAACCCGATAAGCTCTCCGCTCTTGATGTTCCTGTGCAACACCGTGCGTTTGTGGTGTGGTGTGGTGTGGTGGACTGAATTAGCTAATCCTTTTAAACCCTATCTGATTGCATCCATCCACCCACACACCTGCTGGCGAGCACGGTGTGCGCCTTGCTGTCGGGCGGTGTGGCCATGCGGACGGGGTGGTGCAGGCCGCGGATCTGCCATGCACAGGCATGCAGGCAAGCACGTGGAAAGGTTGCTTGAGGTCCTGCTGACAGCAGTCGCTCATCAGGCAGCATTATGAATGCGACAATACAAGAAGGGACAAGAACGCCCCGCACCCGGGTCGAGAGGGACCATCTCATGTCCGGCCCCAAGGGAAACCGCCCTCCCCGCCCCCCAGCATTACGGTATGCTCGACCCAACAGAAACCGCAACCCACCTCGGCCACGACCCACAGCCCCTCGCCTGACTCCAGCCGGTCCTCCTCCTCCGGTGTTAGGTCATGCTTGGACTTGCGCGGCCGGCAGCGGTCCATGCGGCTGGTGAACGGCTCGCCCAGCGCCGAAACGTCCACGTCCTCCCGGTAGCCGCGGAACAGCGTGGGCAGCTGTGCAGGCGTGAGGCACCGGAACAGCTGGGCGCGGTGCGGCAGGCGCTCCTTGATCTTGCTGCGGTCACTCAGCTGCCGCATGTCCGCTGCCGCATGTCCGCCTCGTCCTCCGCGTCCTGCTCCGCGTCGTCCTCCGCGTCCTGCTCGGACTGGCCCTGCCCGCCGGCGCTGCGATAGCCGGCCTTGTGGTCAAAGAAGACCCTGCGGTCGTTGGCCGGAGTTGCGCGGGCTGCGCTGCCGCCCGCCCCGCTGCCCGCCGCTCCACTGCCGCTGGCGCCGCCGGCCGGCTCGCTGCCCGCTGCCCCGCCACCTGCCGCCCCACCCGGCGCCGCTGGCGTCCTGGGCGTGCTTGAGTTGGAACCGGAGGCCTTGGCTTGCTGCACGTACTGTTGCAGGTGCCGGTGGCGGTAATAAGCGCGCCAGGAGAAGATGGCCTGGCCGCCCACCTCCAGCTGGCTCAGAGCCTATTGTGAGGTGTGGATGGGGAAGTGGCAGGGTAGTTCCCTCTCGCACAACAGAACCAAGGCGGCCCTGCCTGTACCGTGGCAGCGAACCAGGGGGTGGTTCCCCTGGGCCCTTCTTCTGGCCCCGACTTTTTTGTCTGCAATGTCGTACGCATGATGAGATTCCCGCTTTTGACCTACCTCCCAGCACTTGTCGCCCCAGTCCATGTCCAGCTCTGCGCCGGCCTCGATATCCTCGGTCGCGAAGTACACGATGTATGGCAGCACCTGCACGATGGATGGGACTGGGCAAATTGCATCGTACATCGATTGTACATCGCCAATCCAACCCAAACCCCAAAGTTCCGCCCAAAGTCCACTCGCACCCATGGATCCGCGCACGCACCTGGTTAGGGTGTGAAGGCCCCACCGTCCACACCAGGCGCGGCTCCAGATTGTAGTCCGGTGTGTGCCAGCCCGAGCGCCGCCACCAGGAGTCCTGCAAGGTTGCGAGAAAGGCTTGAGCCAAGCCTCACTAGTCACGTGAGTGTCACACGTCACACCACATCCACCTATGACGGCGGTCTGCGGAGGCACAAACCCGTGTTTCTCCACGCACACACAGAATTAGCCCCAGCCTTCCTTTAACTAAAAAGGTTGCTACATTTGGCAAGTGAGCCTCATGTCGCACCTACCTGCAAGTAGCAGGACTCGTTGACCTCCTCGTCGGCCGCTAGCACCAGGTCCGGACCCTCGTAGCCGCTCGCACCCGCCTTGAGGTGCTTGGCAGGCAGGTCGTACGCCCACAAGTGCACCTTGTCAGACTTGTCGGGGTGCTTCTTCTCCCACGCCGCCCGGGTGTAGAGCTTGCCGGGAAAGGACAGCACCGCCTCGCCCTGCAACAAACAATGCACAAACACAACACATGCTCAAACCCGTTGTAGCCCAGCACCGCACCCAGCACCCGAAACACTGTCGAATACCGGTAGTGATATACCTCCAGAATGCGGCGCCTGGCGTGGACCGAGTGCACGTCGGCAGTGCCCAGGTACTGGTGGAGCTCGTACGCGGGATGTTCGCCGGTGTAGCCGGTGATGGCTTGCCGGAGGTGCCATGGGTGCTTGGCAAGCGACTTGGCGGCTCCGCTGATTTTGTTGAACCCGCCAAGTATGCTGCTAGGCATACCGGCAGCGTTCACCGCATTGCTGAAGCGGGTTCCGTGACGCTCTGGCGCACGGGCACGGCGGCATTTGGGGACGTGTACAATTTGACGGGGGTCCGCCCGTCCGCCCGGACGGCCCCGGGCAGTTCTCAGATGGGCGGAATATGGCTGCTCTGTTTTATTCAATCACGATTGCATTATTGCTTCCCAAAGCTTGGCCACTCACCGACCACGGCCACGCCATCGCATGGCTCGTGAGGCTCGTCATCGCTGTCGCCGCCGTTCGCCCGTGGGCGACGCACACTACGACGCTGTTCAACGTGCACACAGTTGAGGACGCGCTTTTGTCCGCGCGGAGCTCTGCCGCCGGCGGTTTTGCGAGCGGTCTGTTTGGTGCGGGCCATGCTTGTGGGCTTGCGGGCTGCACAGAAAGCGGGCTCTATGATTGATTGATTGATGTTATCCAGGAAGCTCATGGACGGGGATCTATTGCGTTACGTTGGCTGCATGAGGTGCATGAGATCGTGGATTGCCTGGATTGGAGCATTCTGGGGCTGATGGGTCTGCCGATTCGTGCGTTCTCGGGTACCACTCGGGCGAGTCCCTGCGGACGCACATGCTAATGATGATATTATGTATGAATTTACAAATAAAAGTGGCGTCTATATCTTGCGTAGGATTTGCCCGGGCGGGCGTGCGCAGGGGAGTCCCCTGGGCCGTGCGGGGTTGGCTGGGGAAAAGTGACTCAGGAAACTTCATGAAAACCACCGCTATGGTCGGCTTGGCCACCACACCACCACCCACAACACTTTACGCCACCCACCCCTACCGCCGCAGCTTCCCGCCCGCCCCGGCGCCGGCGGACGCCGACGTGCCCGGCCGCCGCGGCGAGCCGCCGTCCGGCGAGCGCGTGAGCACGCCCGCGGCGGTGGCCACCCCGTGCCGGCTGGACATGAAGGAGGTGGCGGGCCGCTCCTGCAGCGCCGACATCTCGCTGATCTGTGCGTGTGTGGGCGGGGCGTGTGTGTGGGGCCGGGGGCGTGCGTAGGCGTGGTGGGCGGGTGTGGGTGTTTTTGGGTGTGTGGGCGTGTTGGGGGGTTAGGGCACAGGGTTGGGGTTGGGTTCCATGCATGATTAATCAAGACGAGATGATGGTGGGTTGGGAGGGGTGAACACTCATCCAACCTAAAGATGGTGCAGCCGCGTGGTGCGGGCGCCGCCGGCAGCTCAACAGGAAACAGACTACCTGCCTCTGCCGCTGCCGGCCCCGAACGCCCCGCCGCCTGACGATGACTGCCCCCCTGCGCCGCACCCCCAACCAAGGAACTAACATAGCAGCGCCAACCCCCCACCCTACCTTGAGGTTGCGGTAGCCAGTCACCCAGTTGCTGGTGCTGTACTTGCCGCCGCCGCCGCCACCGCCGGCTTCCCGCCCGCCGCCGCCGCTCCCGCCCGCGCCACCGCCGCCGGCGCCCACCGCCGCCGCGCCCGCGCCAAACAGCTTGTTCTGCCGCGCGGCGTTGAAGTCCGAGAGCCACAGCGCCGCCGGCACCTCCGTGTCACTGGCATGGTCGCCGCTGCTCTCGCTGCTGCTCAGCTGCTCGTCGCCCTGCCCGCCCTCCTCGCCCGATGAATACTCCTCATGCAGCCCGTCTGGGCCCGCCGTCACCGACACCGGCCGCCGCAGGCCCGACATCGGCCGCTCCGCCACGCCCGCCAGCGTCGTCGAGGACGGCCGCAGCAGCCCGCCGCCCTCGGCGGCGCCGGCGGCGCCGCCGCCGTCGGCCGGCAGGCCGGACGCCGAGGCCTTGCGCGATGCCGACAGACTGCCGCTGGCGCCTCGCGACATGAGGCGGCGGATGGAGCTGCGCGTCTGCGCCCGCAATGCGTTGCTTGCGTCGCACACCAGCGCGATCTCACTGGCGGCGCTGTCGGGCCGCTGCCGCTGCTGATGCCCCGAGCCACCCAGTGCGCCGCCGGCGGCGGCGCCGGCGGCGGCGCCGGCTGCGGCTGCCCGCACGCCGAGCGCCCCGCGGGCGCTGGCGGCGGCGGCCGCGCCGAGCACGCTGCCCGGCCGGCTGAACGCGCGGCCGCCGCCGGCAGCGGTGGCGCCGGAGGCGCTGACGTCGCCGGCTGGGGTGCCGGCACCGCCGGCGGCGGCGGCGGGCGCGGCGCCGTAGGTCTGCTGGTCGGAGGGCGGCTCGGGCGAGGGAGAGCCGGTGCTGTAGCCGCCGCCGCCGGTGATGGGCGCGGAGGGGTCGGTGCGCGGGATGGTGCGGGAGGCCTCCATTATCCAGCTGTCCCGCTCCTGCGGGCGGTGTGTGTGTGTGTGTTTGTGTGTTAATGACAGCAACAGCATGACGGACATCAAAGCCGTGTGTGTGTGTGTGTGTGTGTGCGGTGTGTGGTGAGGTGTGTGTGGTGTGTGTGGTGCGGGCGGTGAGTGCAGTGTGCGTTGTGTAGCAGCGGCGAGTTTACACGGCGGTGCGTGCGTGCGGATTGTGGTGCGGGCGAGTACGTGCGTGGGCGCACGGAGAGCGGGATGGGCGCCGGAGCACCGCGTCCCGACACGCCCACATGCCCAGTCGCTCCCCCATCCACGCCGTCAACACGCACGTGCGCCCCGCCCTCGCGCCCTCTCGCATGCATCGGGTTTGGTCTGAGCTTTTGGGCCGGGTGTTGCAAACCCCCTGGCCCCAACAGCCCGCCCTTACCCCCTCCCCGCCCCCCGCCCCCCCCACTCACGTCCAGCTCCTCCACCTCGCTGGCGGCCCATGTGCCCGGGTCCGCCAGGCCCCACGTGGTCTGGCCGAAGGTGCCCACCCGCACGCCCTCCTCCGTCCACAGGCTGATGGTGCAGTCGGCGCTGCTGCTGGCCAGGAACAGCCGCCCGCCCAGCCGCCCGCCGCCGATGCCGGCGCCCGCGCCGGGGTCCACCCAGTCCAGGGAGGTCACGTGCGACTTGTGGCCGCGCCACAGCGACACCTCCCGGATGGCGGCGGCGGCGGCGGCGTGGCTGAGCGGCCCGCCGGCGTAGCGCGACATGTCCCAAACCTGACAGGGGGATGGGGGGTGGGGGGGAGGAGGAGGCGGGAAGGCGGGGGGAAAGTGAGGGAGGGAATGGGGGCTGGCAGCTTGGCTAGCTGACATCCACACGCAAACGCACATGCACACACGCACGGCTGTAAGTAACTGCGTGCGCGCCGCTGGCGGCTTTGGTCCGCGCAGTTTTATAAAACACGGCTTTGGTCGTCTCCACTGTGCCCCCGCCCGCACCTTGATCATGCCGCCGCTGTCGCCGGTGGCGATGCGGGCGTTGCTGCCGTCCAGAGCCAGCGCCTGCACCGTCTCGCCCTGGGGTGGCGGCGTGTGTGTGTGTGTGTGTGGGTGGTTTCGGTGGGTGGGTCAGCGGGTCAGCGGGTGTGGAGGGCGTACGGCGGCTGTGGCACAAAGCCCACACGGCTGCTGGCAGCACAGCGGACGCGCAGCTCGCCACTCACTGCAGCTGCCCCAACGATAAATTTGCATCTCCATCGCCTGCGCACCAGCCCACAGGCACACGCCCTTTTAGCCGCCGCCCACCTCCTCCCAGCCCCGCCCCCCCATCCCTCTCAGCCTCCCCCCTCACCTGCCGGTGCCCCGTGAACCGCTCCGCCAGCAGCGCCCCGTCCAGCACATCCCACAGCCGCAGCCAGCGGTCCGCGCCCACCGCCACAAGCACGCTGCGCAGCCGGCTGTTGCCGCCGCCGCCGCCGCCGCCGCCGGCGGAAAGGAAGCCCAGCGCCTCGACGGCGCGCTCGTTGGCGGGGCGGGC
Organism: Chlamydomonas incerta; assembly: GCA_016834605.1. Taxonomy (NCBI): domain Eukaryota; kingdom Viridiplantae; phylum Chlorophyta; class Chlorophyceae; order Chlamydomonadales; family Chlamydomonadaceae; genus Chlamydomonas; species Chlamydomonas incerta. The sequence continues at coordinate 3,175,202 of JAEHOC010000006.1, read as the reverse complement.
GGCGGTGCCGGGCGCCACCATGCGGCGCTTGGGCGCGCAGGAGTCCATGTTCCACACCCACACCTGCGCGGGGGCGAACGAGTGGCCGTGGCGGCGGCGGAGGGCAGGTGGGTGGAAGTGGGGAGGCGGGTGTGCGGGGTGGGTGGGTTGGGGTTCGGTACCGGCCGCAAGCTAAGACACCAGAGCCAGTGCAAACAAGGGTGATGAGGTGGGAGCAGGGCAGCGCAGCCCGTGCTATCCCCCACACGCCCTACCTCAATGCCCCCCCATCCCCCCCCCGCCCCCCGCTTGGGCAGGTATTCACAATCCCCACTGCCCACCCACCCCCCCCGCCCCCCATCCTCCCGCCCCCTCTCACCTCGCCGTCGTCGGAGGCGGTCACCACGGTGGAGCTGCCCTCCAGCGCCACCATGGCCAGGATGTCGGCCTGGGGGTGGGGTGGGGTTGCAAAGAGGGTTGGAAAAGCAGGGTGTGGTGTGCCCAAGCTAAGCCAAACTAGGCGGAGGCAAGGCAATTGCGATAGCGGGGGGAGGAGGATGGGTAAATGGGTGGGTGGATGGGCAGGGCAGGGGATGGCTGCACGGTTGTGTTGCGAATGGGGGGGAATCCGAGCCCATTCGCAACCACCCCCTGACCTCATTACCACACCCGCCGCACACCCGTACCCCACGCCCGTACCCCTTCTGTCATGCCCTCACCTACCCACCCGCCCACCCCCGCCCACCCCCGCCCCGCCCCGCCCCCCACCTTGTGCCCCGCCAGCGCGCGGCTGGGCCCCACGGTCTTTGCGGCGTTGTCCTCGAAGAAGGTGATGCGCCGGTCCCAGCCCGCCGCCAGCACGTAGCGCGTGAGCGGCCCGCGCAGCGGCACCAGTGCCGTCACCTCGGCCTTGACGCGGCTCTGCAGGTGGCTCAGGCAGGCGCCGCTGGAGAAGTTCCAGATCTGTGGGGGGCGGTTTGGGAGGGGGGTGGCGGTGTGTGGTAGTGGTAGTGGTGTGAAGCTTCGAGGGCGGCGCGGCTCCGCAGGCAGTTTGGGCGTGGCGCTGCAGGTCGCGCTGCAGCGCAATAACGCAAGCCCACGTCCTGTCCTGTCCTTCGACCACAGCAGCGCCCCCTGCCCCTGGCCCTGGCCCCCGCCTTTTAAACCGGGCGCCGCACTCTCAGCCTGCAGCTCGACGCCCGCACGTCCGCTCTCTCCAGGCACCGCTCCCGGCCCTCCGCTCCCCTCCGCCTTCCCCACCCTCACGTCCCACAGCGCCTTCCAACCCCCCTTCCGCACCCCATCCCCATATTGCACTTGCATGTCCCCTGTCTAGTTAGGTTGGTTCAGGGCTTGGGCTCGTATTCACAACCCCGCCCCCTCCCGCCGGCCGCCCCCGCCGCACCTTGCAGTCGCCGTCCTCTGCGCCGCTGATGAGTCGGCGCTTGGCGGCGTCGAAGGCCAGCGCCGTGATGCGCCGGTCGCCGTGGCAGTGCAGGAAGCGGTAGCGCAGCTTGCCGCTGGGCACGTGCCTGCGCAGGGGCGGGGGCGTGCAGTGCGGGGGAGGGGCGTGCCGGGGGGTTGTCTGGCCGCCCATATTGACAGGTTGGGTTGGGTTGGGTTGGGTTGGGTTGGGTTGGGTCATTCACTCCTCCACTCTTTCGGCCTGGCACGGTGACCCCCTCCTCCGCCCGCCCCCACCCCCGCCCCCGCACTTTTAGACTACTGGGGGGTGGGGTCCAATCCACACATAACCCAATGCGCGTGCGTATGGGGGGTGTCTGTCCGCTCATGCTTGCTCGTTCACTCTTTCATCCCTGGCACAAGGCAGCACGACCGCCTGCCCACCGCCTGCCCCACCCACCACACGCTGATGGTTCCGGCGTGGTCGGCGGAGATGGCCTCCGCGAAGTTGGCGTTGTACATGACGCGCGTGACGGAGGCGGAGTGCGCCTGCGTGGCGCCCGCGCCCGCGCTGGTCATCTTCCACACCTGCGTGCGTGCGGGCGAGTGCGGGCGAGTGTGCGTGCGGGGTTGGCGCGGAGGTTGGTGGTGGTTGGGACGGTGTGGGTGGGTGGGTGCGGTGTGGATGCGGAGTGTAGGTGAAGGGTGCACACAGGCAGCTGGCGCGTCAGCGGGTCTGTGAGGCAGCGTGCGTGCTGCGGGATTGACACGGGCTGCCTCTCACAACTGCTGTTATGCGGCGAGTGCCCGCTCCCCCCCCCCCACACACACACCTTGGGCCGCGTGTAGCCGGTCACCAGCTGGCGGCGCTCGCTGTCGTACAGGGCGGGCGTCACCGCGTCCTCCGACATCTGCAGGGGGAAGCAGCAGCACAACCGGGGAGGGGGGGATACATTCAGCAGCAGGGGGGGCAGCAGCACCAGCGGTGTTCATTCCCACCCACCGTCATTCCATCAGCCACGGTCAGCAGCGCGAGGCCCTTTGGAACCCTCTGCCGGGCCACACCCACGGCCCCGCCCGGCCCGCCCCCGGCTCCCCTGGGATAACACCATTAACCAGAACCTGCCCCACAACCGCCTCGCCTCGCACCTGCGGCATGTTGAGCAGCTCGCGGTCCGGCAGCGACTGGATGCACTTGTGGTTGCGGATGTCCCAGATCTGTGTGGGTGGGTGGGTGGGTGGGGGGATTGCAAGGAACGGTCGGAGCGAGTTAGCAATGAGTCTGGTGGGGCGCATCGGTGGCGCGGATGCGCAGTGCCCGGTGGTCGCGGGCAGGGACACGGGCAGGCGGGCGGGTTTGGTCCTAGTCAGAAGCCAGCCGCGGCGTCAACAGGGAGCCGCAGGCAACTGTGGCCACAGCGCACACGCCGCGCCAAACCCGAACAGGCCACCCCCACCCCCACAGCCACACACCCGCACACACCCTGCTGCCACACCTGGCCTTCACAACGCCACACGCACCCACCCCCTGCCACCCCCGCACACCCCTGCCGGCCCGCCCCCGCCCCCCACGCACCTTGATGATGTGGTCTGTGGACAGCGAGATGATCTGGTTGTCGCGGTCGTTCACCACCACGCCCGTCACCGCCGCGTTGTGGCCGCTGAGCACCGCCAGCGGCTTCTGGCTGAAGGGGTTCCACATGATCACGCGCCGGTCCAGGCTGCCCGTCACCACGAACTTGTACAGCGAGGACCAGTCCACGCTGTTGACGCCCTGCAGGCGGCGGTGTGCATGTGTGTTAAAAAACAAAAATGTGCGTGTGTGTGGGGGGGGGAGTTGCAAACATGGGGTGGATGGAGCTGGGTGGGGCTGGGTGCGTGCGTGCGCAGATGCAGGTGGAGGTGCCGCGCAAAGGTGGATCCGGAGTTGGCGGCCGCATCCGGGTGCTTGAGGGCCGCCCGCGGACCACCGCCGAGTCGCCGACTGCCCAATGCCCACTGCCCACCGCCCCGCCCCCGCCGCCCCCGACCCTGTCGCTTTATCCACTCATCCACCCATCCACTCATCCCCCAACACCCAGCGGCTTTCCACACACACGCCAGCACACGCCCGCCCCCACGGCCCCACACGCCCGCCCACCCCCGGCCGCACCTTGGTGTGGTGCCCCTCCAGCTTCTTGAGCGGCACGCGCTCCTCGGCGTCGGTGATGGACACGGTCTTGTCCAGGCTGGCGGCCAGCACGCAGTTCATGTCCGACACATACCTGCGCGGCGGCGGCGGCGGCGGGGCGGAGGGGCGGGTTGGAGGGGCGGGGCGGAGGGGGCGTTGTGAATACCAGCCCAAGCTAACCAAACTAATCAGACGGAGGCCAGGGCGAGATGCAAGGACGGTAGGAGAAGTGTTGCAGGGTAGACAGGGCCGCCAAACCCATCCACCCCACCACCCCCTGCCTTTGCGCGCGCTCGCCAACCCCATCCCAGGGACCCCTGACCCGCTGACCCCAGCCCCCACTCACTTGACACACATGACCCAGTCGTTGTGGTGGTGGTAGCGCCACTTGGGCCGCTCAGTCATGCGCTCCAGGCCGCCGCCGCCGCCGCCGCCGCCCTTGTCCGGCCCGCCCGGCCCGCCGCCGCCCGGCCCGCCGCCGGCGCCCCCGGTCCCGCCCGTCACCGCCGCCGCCGCCTCCGTGCCCGGGCTGTTGAAGCGGACCTGCCGAGGGCGGGGTCATGGTCGCAAAGGGGGTTTGTCTCCAAGCATCGGCGCGCGGCGCCCGGCGTTCGGCAGCTCTACATGCCCACGGGGCGCCGTCGAGCACGACCGTGCAGTGCCGTCGAGCATCAAGCGGCCACAGCGTGCCGTACGAGCCCCGGACCGCCTGCCCGACCTCCCCACGCAAAGCCCACACCTGCCACACTCCTCTTGCCATCTTTCAGCGTTTCGTATCCTTCAACGTCTCGACCGCGCAACACCCACCTCTCGCCCCTCACCCCCCCCCCCCCCCGCCCCCCCCCACCCCACCCCGCCGCCCCCCCCTCACCTCGAACAGCCGCACCCAGCCGCCGCCGTCGCCCACCACCAGCAGCTCCGTGTCCTTGGCGCGCGGCGGCACCCACACGTCCACGGACAGCGGCACGTAGTCGATCTGGGGGATCTGCGGGGCGGCGCGGGGGGTGGAGGTGGGGCGGGGGGGGGGGCGTGCAAGGATGGTCGGGAAAGCGGGGTGGGTGGGGTGGGTGGGGTGGGTGGGGAAGGAGGATGGGTGGGTCAGCAGAGGGACGGGAGAGGGTGGGGGAGGAGGGCACCACGCAATTCCAAGTGAAGCTGATCCCTCCACCCACCACCATCGCCATCACCCCACACCCACCTCCCCACCACCCCCCGCCCCCCGCACCTGCCCCGACAGCTCGTAGCTGGCCAGGTCGTAGATCCGGATGGAGCGGCTGAACGACCCCACCGCCAGCTTCTGGGTCAGCGGCATGAAGGCCGAGCAGGTCGCCCAAAGGCCGCCGTGGCCCTTGGGCTGCCGCCGGCTGGCGGACATGAGCCGCTCGCTGCCGCCGCCGCCGTCGCGGTCGGGGCCGGCGGGGCGCGAGGGCGGCAGCGCAATGGTCTTGACGTGCTTCAGGTCCTTACTGTTCCACAGCCGCACCGTGCCGTCCCTGTACGGTACAGGGCGCGGGGCAGGCCCGCGGTACGGCACGGGCTGGGTCATGGACTGGGTCCCGCGGCTTGGGCGCGCACGTACATGCTTCTGGTGGCACGGCCCTGACAAAACCCGCCATTCCCCACCAGCCAATTCCCACCAGCCGCCCGCCCCACCAGCCGATCCCCCCACCACCCACCCACCCACCCACCCACCCACCCACCCACCCACCCACCCACCCACCCACCCACCCACCCACCCACCCACCCACCAGCACCCTCCCGCCCACCCACCCACCCCCGCACCCGCCCACCGCACCTGCCGCAGGTGGCGTATCTGTCCACGCCGTTGGCCAGCCTCATGGCGGCGATGTGCGTCATGGCGTCGCGGTGGCCCACGTGGTCGCCCAGCAGCGACATGTCGGGTTGCTGGAGGGGGGGGGCGGAGGGGGGGGGCGGCAGGGGTTCGGGGGGCGGAGGCAGGGGTTAGGGGGGCGGAGGCAGGGGTTAGGGGGGCGGAGGGGGGCGACGGCGGCAGGTTTTGGAGGCGGTGGGGCCGGAGGCAGTCACGCACTATGATAGAAGTCGTCATGTTAGCTGGTAACGGGTAGCGCTCTTCCTCCTGCACCACCACCAGTACCACCACTCGCCATCCCACCCTCCCTCCCTCCCACCACCCGCCCACCTCCACCCCAGTAGACTTAGATATAGACAACACCAAGAGGGACGCCGCGGCGGGCTCTGTCGCTGGACAAGCGGGCACTACACTTCTATGTACCATCTTTGCAACCCCACCCGCCCACCGGTTTAGACTGGGCTGGTGTTTACAACCCCCCCAAGAACACGAGTATACCGCTCTCCTCCGCACATGGGTTTTGGGTTGGCAATGGTCGATTTGGGAATCGGAGAAAACTACCCCCCCACACACACACCCGCCCACCCGCACATGCACACGCACGCACCTGCATGGTGACGGTGCTCTCGAACTCCCTCACGCGCGCGCTGCCCTGGCTCTCCAGCAGCATGTAGGTGCTGAACTCGTCCCAGTCCACCGTGCCGTCGCTGTGGGCGTGTGTGGGGGGGGGGGAGTGGGAGTGGGGTGCAGGGATGGCATGAGAAATGTAGCAGGGTGGGGGGTTCCGTGCATGATTCCGGGGGCGTGGCGAGGGCAGCGGCGCCGGGCCCGGCGGTGGGTCAGGCGGCGGGTCGGGCGGTGGCGTGCGGCCAGCCGCACCTGTTTGCATCGATGCGCATGAACAGCTTCGCCAGCGCCTCCGCGTCGCCGCCGTCCTCGGTCTGCAGGATGCCTGCGGGTTGCGGTCAGCGCCAACGGTGGGGCGCATGTGTGTTGAAAACAAGCGGGGTGCAATATTCATGTGTGTGGGTGTGGGGTGGTGGCCGGTAGGCTGAGCCGCAGGCCGCAGCAACCCCAATCTACAGCCCCTCCTGCCAAGTCCCTGTGTCCCTGGGGCGTCTACCCAGCGCCCGACTCGGCCCGGCCTCGCCAACTCCGTTCCGCCTGCTCCACCTCCACTGCCATCCCCAAGCCCTGCACCACCGCCACGACCACCGCCCCCGCGCCCCCGCCCCCGCGCCCCCGGCCCCACCCCCGCCCCCGCCTCCGCCCCCGCCCCCGCCGCATCGCCGCGCGCACCACCCCCGCCACCTCCACCAACACTACCGCCACCTCCACCAACACCGCCACCCCTACCACACGGCCGCACGCACCCAGGAATGCGTTGATGAACTCCTGCGGCTGCAGCTGGCCGCTGCCGTCCATGTCGGCGCTGTCGAACTTGGCCTTGACGCGGCGCAGGATGTCCTGCGGGCGGTGCGTGTGTGAGGGTGTGGGTGTGAAGCAGCGCAAAGGGCGAGAGATGGGGAGAGGCCCCCAAGCCCCAGCGTCTCCAGCCCCTCTCCATTACAGGTCACCACTCACCAGCGCCACCACCACCACCACCATCACCGCAGTCCCAGCACGGCCGTCCATGACATGTGCATTCGTAGAAAGCCCCCGCCCTCCCTGTCCCCTCACCTGGTTGACGGCATCCGTGCCGCCCGGCTGCTCCCCCGAGTACTTGGGCACGTAGCTGGGCCGCCCGCCCGCGTGGACGCCGCCGCCGCCGCCCTGCGCCACGCTGTGCCGCGGCGCCCGGCCCCCGCCGGCCCCATGCTGGCCGCCCGCACCACTTGCATCCGTCACTGCAGCGGGCGGGTGTGCGTGTTGGTGCAGTGAGTGAACAGCACATCCCGGGCAATGAGCATGGAGGAGCGGGCACCGTGGCCTTGTGCAGCGGAGCCCAACAATGGCGCCCGCCCACCCCCTTTTGCACGTCGCGCTCCCACCGGCTGTCGCGCCCCAGCACCCCTCAGGCCATCCCCCTTGAGTATGGCGCAAAGCCAGGGCCCGAGGCGCAGCCCGGCGCTGCTAGCTGACTGGCGTGTGCAGACATGCGCAAATACGGACACGGGCGCACGACCATGGTCTCCCGCAACTCACAGGAGACTCGCGGCAGCGTGCCGCCCGTCGGCTGACGCCCATCCTGTAATTTCATTTCATTGCGGCGCAGATTCAGCTTGAATTGCTGGCGCGGCGCAACACGGGGCGCCCTTCGACGCCCCCAACATATACTCACATACATGTATCAATAGCAGTTGACTGTCTGTCTCGCTCACACGGCATCACCACATCTACCTAAAGCAGCAGGAGGCAGGAGGCAGGAGGACCACCCACCCTCCCGCACTCATGCGCACCTGACCGATATTAAACATTGTGTTGCAACAGTAATTCAGCTATGAGACCAGAATCCAAGGGCCTGGCCTCGCCCTTGCAACATTGTGTTTCCGCGTCCTCGCCTCCTCCAGCCTGCTGCTTCTCCGATAGTGTGTCCTTATTTTTATGTTAGTTGCTGAATAGCTGCAAGTAATATTACTTTCGGAAAGGACTCCTTACCGCGTGCCTTTGACTTTGACACGAGTTTGCGCTCTGGCTTCTATGTCACTGGTTTTGTATAACGGCGATGTAGCAAAATCGTGGGTATGAAATAGGGACGCTGTGCCCAGAACCGGGCAGGCTGATCCCGCCAGGGTTTGCGGCGGTGCACCCGCGTGCCTCCTCGTGCCCCAATCGCCTGGCCGGTAAGGAGTGAGCGCTTGCCCGAAGTATCACGAGATATCTTACATACATACGCGCTTCGCGACTATGGCGTGTCTTGCCAGTTTTCCCTACTAAACACATGAAGGCTCGTGCCTCCACACCACCACACCGGAGTGCTGCCCGGAACCGTTGCCCGGAACCGAACTTTCACACCGTTCTGGTCCAAACCGCGCACCACCTCTTGCTGCAGAGGTCAGGCGACGCCGAATCACTGTCTAAACGAAATCATTCTGGTTTGCGCACCATGCAGACGCCCATGCATGCCACGGTGCCATGAGCTCCCCGCCGGCCGCAAGGTTCCCTTTCGCCCTAGTCCACACGTTGGTGAGGCGTAACACCAACCTTCGTCCCCCGGCCAACTCCAAACAATCACCTCGTCTGCAATTGACTGTCAAGGAACTGCAGGCACCTGCTGTCAACTGCGGTTATGATACCTGCGCCCGGGGGCCGCAACATCTGCTTGCTACCTGCCCGCCCTTTCGGCGGGCAGTTGGGCCACACGCTGCAGCGCACAACGTCAAAGATGTCTTTTGAAGGATACAAGTTCGCATTGCGATGTCACGCGCGCCGCATGTGCCGCGCACGCACGCGCAGGCACCACGGCCAGACACGCGCACACATGCATACACACACATGCATGCATGGGGTTCTGAAGCGAGCTGGAACGAACCGCCGCCGTGGCCACAGCCCACCCAAGCCACTACCACCACCACCAACCACCACCAAAACCCGCACAAGACCGGCCCGTTACGGCCGCCGTTACGCGCCCACAGCATTCATGGCGGCGAAGCGTGTCCTGGGCGCGCCCGTCGCCATGCCCATGCCCCCGCCCGCCGGCACCTGCGAGCCGCCCATCCCCGACACGCGCATTCCGGTGCCGGTGCCGCCGCCACCGCCACCGGCCCCGGCCCCGGGCAGCCCGCCCGCGCCGTTCCAGCTCCCCCGCGGCTTGGACAGCGCGCTGTCGCTGTCGTAGCCCGTGCCGCGGTCGGCGGGCAGGTTGGGCATGCTGCTGCGCACCGCCTCCTGCTGCAGCGACGAGTGCGTGGCGGCGCCGAAGCGGCTCAGCCCGGCGGCGCCCGCCGCGCCCATGCCGCCCACGCTGCCGCGGCCGTACGGCGGGTCGGACGCGACGCTGTTAAGGATGCTGCCGCCGCCCAGGTTCCCCGAGCCGCCGCCGCTCTCCGAGCCGCGCACGCCGGCGTTGCTCAGTCGCGCGGGGCTGTGCGGCCGGATGACCGGCAGCAGCCCGCCGCTGCCGCCGTCGCCGCTGCCGTTCATGGAGCCGCGCGGCGAGCCCAGGCGCGCGGCGGCGCCGCCGCCCAGCATCGGCCCCGCGCCGCCGTCGCTGGACGGCTGCCGCGCAGGCCGCGCCAGGCGCAGCGGCGAGGTGCCGGGCGACGCCGTGTACGAGGGCGCCAGCGCGCCGCCGGGGCGGCCGGCGGCGGCGGCGGCTCCTAGGTTGCCTGGCCCGCTCCAGGTGTTGCCGACGCTGGAGCTGAGGCCGCCGTCGGACGAGTACGCCACCGCGCCCGACACGCCCACGCGCGCGAAGCGGCTGGCGATGGATGCCGGCGGCGTGGACTGCGCGGCCGGCGATGGCGCGCTGTGCACGGGCGCGCCCAGGGGGCCGCCGCTGGGCCGCGGCGCCGCCACCGGCAGCGACAGCATGCGAGTGGCGAGGTCGACCACGTCCTCGTCGTCGTCGTCGTGGCGGCCGCCGCCGCCGGCGCCGCCGCCCGAGCCCACCGCCGCGGTGGTGCCGTTGCGCGGCACGGTCACGAAGTCGCTCATGACGCGTATGCTGCGCCGCGGCTCGGGCGGGCCATGCAGCACGCCCGTCACGTACTCCTGCGGGTTGGGCGGCGCGTCCGGCGGCCGGCTGCCCGCCCACTGCTGCGGCGAGCCGTGCTTGGCGCCGCCGCCGCCGCCGCCGCCCGCCCCTGGCGGCTCAAATGTGGACAGCAGGTCATCGACGTCAAAGTCCGTGACGCCGCTGGTGGCCTTTTTATTGGGCGCTGCATGTGGCGGTGCCGCCGCCTGGGATTGCTGCTGCTGCATGGGTGAGGCGGTGCCGCCCGAGCTGTAGCCGCTGCCGCCCGCCGCCGAGTAGGGGTCCGCGCCGGAGCCGCTGCCGCCGCCGCCTACTCGCCGCCCAAACGCGGACGGCGCGTGCCCCGGCGGCGGCGCGGGCGACGGCTGGCCGCCGTCGCGGCCGGCCTGGCTGGGGCGCGGCGGCGGCTCAAGGCGCATCAGCTCATTCGAGTTGTCGTCCCGCCTCCCCCCCGGCTGTGACTCCCGCCACTGCTGTTGCTGCTGCTGCTGCTGTTGCAGCTGCGGCGGCGCCGGCTGCGACCTGCTGGGCCCGCTTGCGGGCCCGCCGGGCCCATTCAAGCTGAGCCGCTCCTGCATCACCGGCGCCTGCGGCGGTGGCGGTGGCGGCGCCTGCTGCGCCGGCGGCGCCTCCCGCCACCGCACCGCGCCTCCCCCGCTGCCGCTCCCGTCCGTGTCCCCCCCCGACGCAATGGACACCTGCACCTTCCGCTTGGACGACACCGCCTGCGGCTCGTCGTCCTCGCCCTCGTCGTCGCCGTCCTCCACGCCGCCCCACCGCACGCCGCCGCCGCCGCCGCCCCCCTTGACCGCGGACTTGGCGCGCGCCCTCGCCGCCGCCGCCTCCTCCGCCGCCTTCTGCCGCTCCTCCCGTTCCGCCTTCTTCTTCTGCATCGCCAGCAGTTGCTCAAGCCGCGACATCTCCGGCTGCTCGCCGCTGCCACCGTCCCACTTGTTGTCCTTGTCGCGCTTTTCCTGCCAGTACTGCGACGCGGCGGAGGCGCCGTAGTTGACCGTCTGCGGTGGAGGCGGCGGCATCGCGCGGCCCACGCCCGGCGGCGCGCCGCCGCCGCTGCCGCCCGCGGCGCCCGCCTGGCCGCGGCGGATGTTGCCGCTGCTGCCGCGCACGGGCGGCTCGGTCGGCGGCTTGGGTGCAATGCCGCCGCGCCCGCTGGGGCTGGGCCCGTCGTCTAACCGCTTGCCGCCTGCGAGCAGGGCATGGGAGCAGCAGCAAACCAGCGGGTCAGGACACAATTCACAGCACCGCGTTACCCCCACCGATGCCCTTGCCTGTCAAAGCAAGCCGCGTGCTTCCCCCCTCCCAATCCCGCTGCCCCTCCCCCTGTCTCACCGGTTGCCGCGTGCGACATGGCCGCCGCCGCCTGCGCCGCCCGCACCGCCGTCTTGGCGCGCTCCTCGGCGCGCTTCTTCTGCCGCAGCAGCCGGATCTTTTCCTCCTCGGGGTCATAGTCCTCCTCCTCGCCCTCCTCGTCCTCGTCCTCTTCGGAGTCGGAGCGCGAGACGGCGCGCTGCTTGGGCTCTTGCCGCTTCATGGCGGCGCTCTTGGGCGCTTGCTGCGCAGCCGAACAGGGGGTTGTGCTGGGTTTACTGGATTGTGGGACTACACCCCACCACGCATTCATTCTGCCAGCCGACTCCGCTGACCCGTCGTCCCACTCCTCCCGGGCAGCCTCCCTCCCTTCCCCGCCACACCGCCGCCCATCCAACCCCAGCCCCCCAACTCCCACACCCTGCCAGCTCCGCCCGCCCCGCCCCGCCCCGCCCCGCCCGCACCTTCCTCCCCGCCGTGAGCGCGCGCACGCCCGCGCCCTCGTACTCCGAGTAGTCGTTGGCCTTGGGCAGCTTCTTCTTGCGGCTGAAGGCGTTGACGTAGTCCTCCCGCTCGTCCTCCGACGTGGACTCGTCCTCGTAGATGAAGCCGTCCAGATCCTCGTCGTCGCTGTCCACGTCGTACTCGTCCCGCCGCGCCTGCGCAATGCGCTGCCCCATGCTCATGTGGCTGCCGGCGTGGCTGTGCGCGCCCAGGCTCTTCTCGCTGCCCGCGCGGCTGGGCGCGCGCGAGCCCGCGCGCGAGCCGGCGGGCGAGTGGCTGGGCGAGCCCTGCTTGGAGGCGGTGCCGGCCGCCGCCATGTGCTTCAGCTTGTCCACCAGCCCGCCCTTGGCACCCTTGTACATCACCGTCTGCGGCGAGGAGGGGGATGGGGGGAGGGAGGGAGGGGTTGGGGTCCGCAGAGTTGGGGCGTGTGAGGGTGGGGGCGGGTTGCGCAGCGGGCGGGTGCGCAGTCGGGGGCTCCAGCACTGGGCGCGCGGGTGTCAAGCGCCCGCGTGCCACGGGACGGAACGCGGCCTGGAGACCGCGCATGCTTAAGTTTTGCAGCCACAAGGCATTATGCGACGAGCAGAGCGGCCTGAGAGAGGCCAGGGCTGGGCAAGCCGCGCGCACGTTCCCTTGACGGCGCGCCGCGCGTGACAACACTGCTATGGCACGAGGCCAAGCCGCATAGCCCCCAACACCTTCCTCCCGTAACTCATACTAAGCAGGCCGGCACGATGACTCCATCCAGCAGGATTGGTCCCCGCCCGGCGGGCTAAAGCTGGCGTCGAGGGCCGCGTGAACCGCGGCCACGGGCGATGCCACGCCGCACCCCCCTTCCGAAGCGGGCCTGTGAAGGCAATCGCTGCTTACCCGAGGGTCCGCCACAGCTATCATCACGTGTTTCCCGGCCTGCTTCGGCGACACGCCGTCGTCAACGTTCCCGCTGCCCTGCGTCGTCGATGGCAACGAACGAATGGCAAGGCGTGAATCGGACTACATAAAGTGGCACCGAAGCCGCTTGCACGTGGCACAGAGCGCAAGCGTTGACTAAAATTGATGTAAATTTGGCGAAAGCTCCGCCCAGCAACAACCTAAGGCCGCGGGTGAGCTCTTGACCCTCGCCTTCCAGCCGAGGCCGCTTACCCTGGGCGTAAGCTCCGATGCCCCGGTCTTAACGCCAAGCCCCTGCTGCTGCATAAGGCGCTCCGCGGTTGACTGGGGTGCTCCGCGAGGTGGGCCAGCATGGGCAGGGCCCGCTCCGCCGCTGGACGCGCCATTTCCCATTTGGTCGTCGCTATACGCCGCTGAGCGATTCCCCGAATTCCGGAGACCGGGCTACAAGCTACTTTGGGTGCCTTAGGCTTTCTGAGCCCCCTGGCCCTCTGCGGCCCCTGCGCATTTTCTGGTGTGAACACAACGGAAGCGGGTTTAAGGTTACAGGCGGGTCTTGATTCAAAGTCGGTCTCGAACAAATTTCAGCGGTAATGAATGAAGTTGAAGTCCTGGCTAAGGACGTCGAAATGCTGGCGGTATGGAACAAGTGAATGGCCTTGCGCTGAAATGATATGCGGCTGAGATATCGCCGACGGGGCCTAAACTGCGATTCCACGAATGGCGTGCTTGCATGCCGACTAACCCCCACCAGCGCCCGACCGCCCCACACGCTGCGCCACCGCTTGCGCCACGCTGGTCGCCTGCCTGCAGGTGCGCTGCGACGCGCTCGCGTGTGTGGCGTTGCGGTGTGTGCGTCTGGTGCTATCGCCTGGCCGAGCGCCCGGAGCGTGAGGAATGCGCATCAGCAAACTACCAGCCTGGCAGCTAATCAGCACCGCATCGGTACAGTAACTCCGGCGTTCCACCAGCCGCGCGCTCCTGTCTGCTGTCGCAATTTGTTTGTTGGGTCTGGGAGGTTCTGCACACTATGGGACTTCGCCACCTGCCCCGCTTGCATTGTTCCATCGAACCGCTTGCGCCACCGCAGAGCGCCTGGTAGCGCTGGCGTGCTCAGGGAACCCCCGTGGGAACCCCTGGGCGTGATATCTCGGCGTCTTGCACTCACATTCTCTAGCAAACACTTCCCTATCTAGCCCTCAGTCGCAACGGCAACGCAGTGAGCCCCCTTGTCTAGTTTCGCTTGGGTTTAGATTGGGCTGGTGTTTACAACCCCACCCGCCAGCCTCCCCCCACCCGCCGTTGCCCAGGGCTCAGCCCAGCCCAGCCTTTCGGCTATGCGCAATGGCAACATGGCATGGCATCCAGATACAAGCCAGAGGAGAGCTGATGAGCAACTGATTGCTGGCTGCGCCTATTTCGTCGCAACAATAGTATTTGCACTAAGAAAATCGATCGTGTTGCCCCTTTGCAACGTCTTTCAACGTCTTTTGGGCCACACGCGTCGCGCTGCGCTGCTTTCCGCGTGGCAACTACTGCATACGCATGTAACTAAAGTATGCCACAAATGCGTCGGAAGAAATGGTTGCTGACGCGGACTTTGGACAGAGTGCCCGAAGACGGCATCCTCCAGTTGGACGGGGACGGCAGGACTTCTGGGACCACCTCGCGCTATCAAGCTCGCTATTACTACTCTAGGTATACATGGTCAGCACGACCGATGGCGCCCGACCCGTCCCACAACACCCACACCGCAACGCGCAGGACTACCCCGGGCACGGGAGGCTCCAGTTCGCAGGGGGCATCTGGTGGTGCTCACGCTCCGGTGCGTACTCAGTTAGGCCCGAGAGCACCGACATTTGCGTGAAGCGTATCCTCCAGTTTGTGTTATGTTGCGGGCGGGCAGGCGGGCGGGCAGGCATTCAAGTTGTTTTAACGGGCGGTCAAAACAACCCTTTCGGGGGTTACAAGGTGGTGCACGTGCGTGCTTGCCTATGTGGGTGGGTGGGAGAAGGACGGGTTCGTGCCACGGGAAGGACGGATTCGTGCCGCGGGCCACCCATCGGAAAACTTGGGAAGCTCGGGAAATGCTCAAACCGCTCAAACCTCAAACCTGTACAACGTTATCAGCGTTGGACATCTTTGGCCATTTCTTTGGGCGGGAGATGAGGTCCGGAATATCGCTGGAGGCATGTTGTGAGGCCGGGCCGCGGGTGCGGGGGGAAGAGTGGCTCCAGAGACGGGCTACATGCCGTACACCAGACACCCCATGTGCCGTGCACCCACGGCCCCACCGCCCCGCAGGGTCCACATTCTGCAGCCCTCCCCAAACCCCTGACTTGCACCTCCTGTGGGCGGCGCATGAGCGTTAGTAAACCCTACCCGGAAGCCTCGGCACGTTTGTGCTGCTCGTACTGGCAGCAGCAGCAAGCTGTGTTACTTCATCCCTGCAGGTGGACCAAGAGCGACTGCAATTGCAGTTGCGACAGGACTTGGAGATTGAGGCTCTCCGGCGGGAGCATGCGCAGTTGCGCAATGAGCAGCAGCAGCGCAACGAGCAGCATGACCAGCTGCTGCAGCAGAATCGGATTCTGCTGCAGAACGTCGAGTCCGTCCAGCAGCAGCTGCGAAATGAGCAGCAGAACGTCGAGTCTCTCCAGCAGCAGCTGAGAAACGAGCAGCAGCGGGCCGAGTCTCTCCAGCAGCAGCTGAGAAACGAGCAGCAGCGGGCCGAGTCTCTCCAGCAGCAGCTGAGAAATGAACAGCAGCGGGCCGAGTCTCTCCAGCAGCAGCTGAGAAACGAGCAGCAGCGGGCCGAGTCTCTCCAGCAGCAGCTGAGAAACGAGCAGCAGCAGGCCGAGTCTCTCCAGCAGCAGCTGAGAAATGAACAGCAGTGGGCCGAGTCTCTCCAGCAGCAGCTGAGAAACGAGCAGCAGGAGAATGAGCAGCTGCGCAGGCGGCGGTGGTTCTGCTGACAGGCGTTAGAGAGGATGGCAACGTGAGGCAAAGTCAGGCAGGCTTGGACGTTCCCGTCCAGCTTGGTGCAGTTCTGCGGCGCTGAGAAGGGTCGTATGTGGATTGGCAGGAGGCCGTATGTGGATTGACATGGAGAGGCAGCTTGCATCCGCTGCAGCGTAAGGGGTTGTGTGTCACGTGTCTAGATAATGGCCCGTGAGACAGACACTGACAGAGAGTACGGCATGAGTGCATGACTGTCTTTTGTGGGGCCCACTGAAGCTACTGTATGTCTGGAGTAAGTGTTGCTTGGTCAACGCCCATGATGCGTTGAAGAATTTTGGACTTCGTTAGGATGAAGCCGGATGGGCTTGGCACATGGCATGGGTGCCCACCGTGTTCCAGACCACAAACGTTCCACAAGGCCCCAAGGTGGGGGCTGGGGTCCCTCCGGTCCCATCTCTCCCTAATGCAGTAGGGTCTGCCCTGCATCAGGCACACATGACCCGAATCGATGACCGCCTCCCTCAATTTCCTTCCTTGCCCCCACTCAATCATCATGCCTCGCACGCCTGCACATCATCGAGCATCAAATAAGCACGGCACGGACAGCGTGGGCCAAATCCCGAACCCTGACAGTTGGGGCTTGGGGCGCAGGGTAGAGGAACATGGGAACCACGCCAACCTTGGCTTCCTGAACCTGCTTTCCCCATCTACGGAAGCCTGTGCAGAAGCCTCTAGACAGACACCAGCGCCATGACCATTGCCAGGCCAGGCGCCCTAGACGCACCCCATTGGCAATAAACAAGTAGCAGGGCCACAAGGCCGCTGTTGTACCGGTGATACCAAGAGGCAAGAGGCTGTGCACACGAGTCGACTCTCGCCCCACACACCTGTCTGCGCTTTGGAGGAGCAAAGCACATAGGGCACGCCATTTGTCACGCCAGCACACGGGATAGCGTGACAGCCGCCCACACGCTGGGGGGTGGTCTCGTTCAGGTGTGCCCCTGGGTTGATGCCTGCTGGCGCACACAGCGCATCTCTAGTGTTTGGTAAATGCCGGGATAGCGTCGAGACCGCATTGGCATTACCGACATGTTCCCCCCTCCGAACGGCCTTCGCCCGCGCCCCCCCCCCTTCAATGCGCGGCGGAGGCTTCTCCATTCGCCATCTATCTAGCCCCTCCGCCTATCAACTGCAGGCACTCCACGTCCCAGCTGGCGAGGACGCCGTCTTGCTACGTTGGGGTTAGCTTGGGCTGGTGTTCACACACACCCTGGCCTCTTTGACACAACACACGCCACCGCAATGCGCCTCGCCAGCCGTCGGGCATGCGCTACAGCAGCTGCACTCCTCACTCGCAACGGCCATGCAGTGAAGCAGCACCCTGCACCGGCCCCCCGACTCCGTAGCCGCCAGCCACTCTTGCTCGGCGCTGCCCCTTACCCAGCCGCCCCAACCGCCCCTGCTTCAATGGCAGCCGCGCCCTCTGCGGCCATACGCTTGGCCACCTCCGCCACCGCCTGCCGCCGTTGCCGCGCCTTGCGGCCATGCGGTACCACCACCACCTTCTCTTGCGCCTTGCCGCCCAACAGCGACACAGCTGGGTCCTCCTGCTGGGCCCCTCGCCCGGCCGCCGCTGCCGCCTCCTCCTCCTCCGGCTTGTGTGCTACAGCCACCAGCTCCCTGCTACTGCCGATGGAGTGTGCCTCCTCCAGGTCCGTCATTGTGGCCACCCGCTCCTGTGCCTGGTCCGCCTGCAGCTGCTGCACCGCAGCCATAGTCAGGGCCGCCGCGCCGCCGCCGCCGCCTGCCGCCGCCGCCGCCGCCGCCTCCACCGCCGCAGCCGCCACCTTCGCCGCCTGCTGCGCGGCCGCCGCCGTGTCGGCCTGCATCGCTGCGCCCGCCTGCTGCCCTGCGGCCGCCTCCTCAGCCTGCGGCTTCGCCTCCGCCTGCGGCTCCGGCGGCACGCTCAGCACGGTGAGGCCGGGCGCGCCGGGGTCGTGTCCCACGGCGTTGGTGGAGCAGCAGCGCGGCTGCAGGTCCTCGTACAGCGGCCCGCCGCCGGCCAGCTCGGCGGCGGCCTGCGCGGCCCTGTAGGCTGGGTCGGCGGGCAGGCTGTCCCGCAGCGCGGTGGGCCAGTCGTAGCGCTGGCGCAGCAGCGGGCCCCGCGAGGCCGGCTGCGGGGCGCGACCGGGAAAAGGGGGGTTGCAAGGGGGGTTGGAAAGCGGCACAGGGTGCACTGAAGACTGCAGACGAAATCGTTACCGAATTAAGGGGGCCGAGGGTTGGGCCAGGGTTGGGTCGTTGCAGTTGGGCTTGAGGCCCGATAGACACAGCGGCGACAGACACAGCGGCGCGCGCAGGAGGGGAATGAGACATCTCCCTCCACACGCAAACCCACACGCACCACCAGCCCAGCCCAGCCCAGCCCAGCCCAGCCCAGCCCAGCCCAGCCCAGCCCAGCCCAGCCCAGCCCAGCCCAGCCCAGCCCCCCCTCCCCCCCGCACCTTGCCCAGCTCCTGCCGCAGCAGCGCCAGCACGCGGGCCGTGTCCGCGCGCATGTTGCGGTCGTAGTCCACCGGGTCCTGGCGGGGGGGGGGCGAGGGTGCGGGGGTCGCGGGGTTGGGGGTTGGCAGGGGCGCTCCAGGTGAGGCTACACAGACCAGGTGGTGTTGGTGGACAGGTGCAGCGACGGCGGCGCGCGCGCAAGTGCACACAAGCACACCGGTTTCAACACAAACGCACCCGACTCCTCCCTCCTCCCTCCTCCCTCCTCCCTCCTCCCTCCTCCCTCCTCCCTCCTCCCTCCTCCCTCCTCCCTCCTCCCTCCTCCCTCCTCCCTCCTCCCTCCTCCCTAGCCCCCCAAAGACGCACGATAGTCATCGGTAACAGACTGATCTGCTGCAAGAACCTGTCATCATGAATCTCGTCTTAATTCATCATGCATGGAGCCCTCCCCCCTCCCTCCCCCCACCCACACACCCACCTGTATGTCCAGCCAGTAGTTGAGGCCGTGGCCGGTGCTCTCCTCGTAGAAGTGCACGTTGAGCCAGTCGCGCGGCATGAACTCCAGCACCAGCGAGCCGCCGGCCAGCCACTTGATGTTGCACAGCCCGCCGCCGTGCGGGCCGATCATGGCTGCGGGATGGGGTGGTGCGGGATGGGGCGGTGCGGGATGGGGTGGGGCGCGCGTTCCGCACACTCATGATGACAGCGGGCTGGGGCACGGCGCGGCGGGCGGGGGCGTCGGTGGGGTTGTGGGGAGTTTCATGCATGGTTAAGACGAGATGGGGGTGTACGGGAGTGAGGTGCACGTGTACAGGGCAACAGGGCACCTTCTGGCCGGCAGCCCCTTGCGAGGCACCCAAAACCGCCCCACCCCAGCCCCGCCCCTCACCCGCCACGTTCTGGTTGATCCAGCGCGCGTAGGCCTTGGGGTCGCCGTGCGCCTGGTTCACCACCGAGTTCTGGGCGGCGGGGTGGATCTGTGCAGGGGGCGCGAGTGCGTGTGCGCGTGCGCGTGTGTGTTTATGTCTGTTACTCTGTTGGGGTGTGTGAGAGCGGGCCACAGGGGTTCGGAGCGGCATATCATCGCGGTCGGGCCAGGGTCATGGCCCCCATGGCGCCAGCGCCTCCGACGACCCCCTGCCACACACACACGGCCCTCCCCCCCCTACCCCGCGCGCACCTCCAGCCGCTCGCCCCGCCCGCGCTCCACCAGCAGCCGCCGTATGGCTGCCTGCACCTCCTCCTCGTTCAGGATGGAGCGGCCCGAGTTGCCGCGGGTGGGGTCGTCGCCGGTCCTGTGCGAGCGCGCGGCAGGGCGGGGGCACACAAGGAAACCCCGACGTGTTTGTGTGTGCACCCGCGTGTGTAGGACCGTGGCCTGGAAGCAACCTGGAGCCGCATTGCCGGGAACCACCCTCCTAGTCACACCTGTTCACAACGACAACCCGTACCCACTTGCACTCGCGCCCGCACACCTGCTGTACCACAGCACCACCTTGCGGCTCTCCAGCGGCACCACCGGCGCGTCCGGACCCAGCACCGACTCCTGCGGGGGGCGTGTGTGTGCATGTGTGTGTGTGTTGGACAACACACGGAAACTAAACCCGCCCAGCAATGCGCATGTGTGTGCATGTGTGGATGTCGGTGCGTTGCACGCACTGCCTCTATTGCATTTGCCGGGGCTCCGTCTGCCTGGTAGTTAGGTCTGGTTCAGCTTGAGCTGGAGTCCACAACGCCCTCCCCAGTCCAAGCCCGCACGCGCACACGCCTTCCCAGCCCCTTACCCCCCACCCGCCTTCCCAACCCACCCGCCAGCCTACCCGCCCTCCCCCCACGCCCTCCCCCTCCCCCTCCCCTCCCACCCTCCCCAGCCCCCAACCCCCAGCCCTCCCCAACCCCAACCCCCAGCCCTCCCCAACCCCAACCCCCAGCCCGCCCGCCCTCCGCCCCGCGCGAACCTGCAGCCGCAGGAAGAGGTAGGGGTGCACGTACGGCACGCGGCAGGCGGTGAGCAGCCGCCGCGCGCGCACGGTGGCGGTGGTGCGCAGCACCTGGCGGTCGCGGTCGATGTGGTCCATCCAGCCCCACATCTGCTGCACGATGCGCTGCTTGCTGTTCAGGCCGCCGCCTGCGGGGCGTGGTGGGGTTGGGGTAGTGTTGGTGTTGTGTTGTTTGTGTTTGAGTTTGTGTCGGTGTCGTGGCGTTGTGGTGTGTTGTGCGGCACCAGCAGCGCACCGTGCGGGCCCGAGCGACGCACGTCGTCACGGCCTAATGGCCTCATGGCGTCGGTTAAAAATCAGCCACACACGTACACAGCCACACAGCCCCACGCACACACACACCCGCACCCGGGATGATGAGCGTGTTGTTGGAGATGAGGTGCTGCGTCTGCATCAGCACCTTGACCGTGTGGTCCAGGAAGTGCTGGTACCTGGGGGTGTGGGGTGCGGGGCACGGTGTGGGGGGTTACACTCATCATTAGTTAAGAAATGGTAGGCGGTAGACAATCTTGGGGAACAGCCATCGGGTGTGTGCGGAGGGGTGTGTAGGGGCGTGGGGGTAGAGGGGCGTGTATGTGTGTAGGGAGCAGGCTAGAACAAGGAGGGGAGGAGGAGGTTTAGAGAGGTGAGCATTGAAGTTACGGCGCCGCACCTGCCTTCGCGCACATGCCGCCTTGCCCATCCCCACCCGCCACCGCAACCCGCACCCTCACGCGGCACGCCACTCCAACCGCTGCCTGCCCACCTGTCGCTGTCGGGGGTGACGTACACCGCCGCCTCCTCCACCCACACCCCCGCCCCGGGCGTGTCCATGTCACTCCACGAGCCGCCCGGCGCATCCACCGCCTCCGCCGCGCTGCCGTCGCCGCGGCGCACCCTTGGCGCCGTCGGCGCGCTGCCGGCCCCGGCACCGCCAAGCCCAGCGATTGCTGGACCGCCGTTGTAGTCCGCAGCAAAGTCCGCTGCACCCGTCGCGGCTTCAGCACTGCCGCCGCCGCCACCCGCAGCCCCTCCACCCCCAGCCCCACCACCGCCGCCACCACTGCCGGTCCCGTTGCCGCCGCCCCGCCCCGCCGCCGCCGCCACCACGCCTATCTCGCCCGGCTCCAGCTGCTTGCGGAACTGGTCAAAGTTGACCATGTGGCCCAGGCAGTGCGTGGAGTCGCCGTTCCAGCTGGTGGGGAAGCCGCCGTCGGCGTAGCGCACGTTGCCGAACACCAGGTTCTGGCCGCGCAGCCCGCTGAACACCAGCCGGGCCTGCAGGGCGTGGCGGGGCGAGCCGCGTGGCGGGGCGTTTGTGTGGGATAGGAAAAGCACAAGCATTTGTGTGCTTGTGGTATGGTTGGGGTGATGGGATGGGGTGGGGGCGAGTGTGAAAGTGGCCGCCAGTGGGCAGCGGGGGCACGCCGCACGCTCATCCTGGGCCAGCCCAGTAGGTAGCCGTGCGCGTCCGCAACCGGCCTCCTCCCGCCCCTTGCGCTTGCACGCCGAGACCCGCAAGGCATGCCCCCACTGCACCGCACCGCCGCACCACCCCGCCGCCGCACACCCCGCACACTGCCGCACACACGCACCTGCCGTGCGTCGTACATGACGCGGCGGTTGGCGCCGGTCTGTCCCACGATGTCGCTGGCGTAGTTGGCGCGCAGCCAGGCGGCGGCGTCGGTGGCGTTGAAGAAGCCGGGAAGCGCGGCCTGCAGCGGGTGGTGGTGGTGGTGGTGGTGGTGGTGGTGGTGGTGGTGGTGGTGGTGGTGGTGGTGGTGGTGGTGGTGGTGGTGGTGGTGGTGGTGGCACAAAGATGGTTGAAAAGCGGTGGGGGGGGCCGTCATGACCAGTCCTCGCCGCTGCCTGCCCGGCCCTGCAGGCGCCAGGCTCTCTCGCCCGCACTCCCGCCCGCCGCCTCTGTCTTGGTGCTGCCACCAGCCCCGTGTGGGGGTGGAAGCGCACTGCCCCCACCGCCCCCAACGGCTGCACCCGCCGCAGCGGCCCCCCTATCCCGGTCCGCCGTCGTGACACGGGCCGAGTCGCTATCATACACGTGCATGTGCAACCCATCAGCCCACCCATCAGCCCACGCTCAGCCCACCTTGTGCCCACCTCAGCCCACCACAGCCCTCCAACCCACCTCAGCCCCCACCCCCCACCCCCACCTCCCCACCCCCACACACCCCGGCCCCCCACCTCGAAGTCGGGGTACACCACCTCCTCGCCGTACAGCAGCGAGGGCGTGTAGCGCGGCAGGCAGGGCGCGTAGTAGGGCGGCGTGTCTGGGGGTGCGGCAGCCGGGGGTTGTTCGGGGGGGCGGGCGGGGCGGGCGGGCGGGGCGGGCGGTGGGTTAGGGGGTTGGGTTGCGGTGGGGTGCGGGATGGGGGGCAAGGGAGAGTGCACGTGTGCGTGCACGTGTGCGGGGCAGACATGAAAGTGCTTGTGTTTCACAGGGGTCACGCGCTTGTGTGTCACATGCCGCGCGGCCGCACCCTCGCACACCCTCTGTTGGACCGGACCCGGCGCCCTCCACCCGTCCACCCATCCCACGTCCCAGTCCCAGACCCAGCATTCGCAAACTCATCTGTGCGACCGATAGGCACACCCCGCCTTACCCCCACACCCCACGCTCCTGCGCCGGCGCGGCCCAGTCAAGCCGGCCGCCGCGCCTAGCCGCAGCCGCCGACACGCCGCCCGCGTGCTCCCCCCCCATCGCGTCCACCCGCCCCCCCCCTCACCTTCCGTGCACTGCCGCAGCAGCTTGGGCCGCCACACCGCGCTCTGCAGCACACGCCGCGTGCTGCCGTTGGGGGGCTCCGGGAACGGCGACTCCGCGGCGCTGTCCGTGATCCGTAGCCCCAGCTGCTCAGCGAAGCGCTTGCGCGAGCGGAGCGCGAGCTCCACCTCTGGCGGGGGCGGGAGCGGGGCCGGGGGCGGGCTGCTGGCGCCCGCCCTGCCCGAGTGCAACAGCAGCCGCTCCGCCGACTGCTCGAAGTTCTCCAGTTGCGTGAGCAGGCGGGAGTGGTGGCTAGCGCTGCTGCGGCGCGCGCTGTTCAGCGCGAGCAGCGCGGCGCACCCGAGGAGGACGACGACCCATACCGCGTGCACGGACCGGAAACGGCTGACGGACCAGCCTCCCCGATGTTGAAACGAGTGATGTCTCATGTCGACGCCAGGCTCAGCTGCGCACTAGCGGCTCCAGGTCCGTTTGCAACTGCAATTATACTTAGCCATCTTGAAGACACCCAGCAGATCGTGTGACTGCGTGATGCCGCATTGTTTAAATGACCGAATTTGAACGTGCGGCTTATTGCCGACCTGCGCACTTGCGCTGCGAAGTGAATTGACCCTTGCTTGTTAGTTTCGCGACGCAGACATGACGTAAACCAGCTTATTTATACTGTCGAGAGTGCAATGTGTGATGCCAAGATCATAGGAACAACATGCTCAATCGGGGACTCGATCCAAAACGGCACGCACACGGGCGCCCACTGCCCAGCCCACGCACCCACTGCCCGGCCCACGCTGTGTTGCCCGGCCCACGCTGTGTTGCCCGGCCCACGCACCCACTGCCCGGCCCACGCACCCACTGCCCAGCCCACGCTGTGTTGCCCGGCCCACGCTGTGTTGCCCGGCCCACGCACCCACTGCCCAGCCCACGCTGTGTTGCCCGGACTCGGACGGCTATCTCCAACTTTCCCTTGCACCATCCTCGCCTTTCTATAGGAACTGCCACTTCAAGAGGTGTGAGGTTGCCGAGCCCGCCTCGAACTGTTACCCCTGCCTGCGGCGGCCTGCAAGGCGAACGCGTGTTTCCAGGTGCAACACAGACGACAACCAGGCACAGGAGCGACAGACGCGGCAACTTAGGCGGAAAGCACTGGCCACACAGCCATGGGTGACAGTCGCTGTGTCAGCCAGGCGACCAGGTGCCAGCGACAGGGGCGACATCTGCATTTGGATGGTCGCCAGGGCCGACAAGGGACAGGCGGCGACGTGGCCACTGGTATGGCGGTGAGGGGCGACACTACCAGTGGCAACAGGTGCGGCATCGGGCTTGGGGGGGACGGGGCGACCGTCGGGGCCACAACCGGGGTATTTCGTGGGTAAACCCGGTTGCGAGGGGCGAATGCAACCAGTGAGATCGCGCCAGGCGCATCCAATACTGCTCCCGCGCACTTCTGGATGCTACACATGGCACGACTACTTTGCAAGCCATTTCCTAGAGAGTAGTCGCCGAGACTGGGACCAAACCCTAAGTTAAACTGCTGATGCGCGACTCACAACGCAAGTAAAGAGACCATCAGTATATTGATGTGCATAACCACCTGATAAAGAACCGACATATTAAACCAGCGGCAGGAGCTGTGCAGGCGCCAAAGTCATTCTGCTGACTTGCAATGCGGGCTTCGCACCCGCGGGCTGCATCAGCCTGCACGCGGGCTGGATGTACCTTGCCAGGCGCGACTAGCACAGTGACATGCCCGGCGCTAGTTGCAGCATGCCGCCCTGCCGCGCTGACGCTCGCCCCACCCGCTGAACGGCAACCTCCCGTCCTGGGCTGCGCGCCAGCCGCGCCCACTCGCGCACTGTGGCCAGCCCGGCGCCCCCCCCGCTGGCTACGCTGCGCCGCCGGCTCCTCCCCAGGCCCCGCCGGGCCCACGCCCTCCTCTCCCGACGGCCACAGCAGCAGCAGCAATAGCAGCACCAACAGCAGTAGCAGTAGCAGCAGCAGCAGCAGCAGTAGCAGCAGCGGCGCCGGGCCGAGCGAGGACCCGCTGTCTCTGGAGGCGGCGGTGGCCACGCTGGACACCATCTGGGACCTGGTCCGGGGCGGGCAGGTGGACGAGCTGCTGCGCTACTTCCCGGACTCCGTGGTGGACGGCGCGCACGAGCTGCGCAGCGCGGCGGAGTGAGTGGCGCGTGCGTGTGGGTGGGTAGTTTGTTCCAATTCCCAAATCAACGTGGCGGGGGTTACATTCATGTCATTAGTTGGGGGGCCGTGTGCGGGGGTGGAGGGGGATAGCTGTGAACCAATCCCGTAAGGAAACATCAGCGCTGCAGGAGAAATTGCAGCCGCATATGCGAGGGTGGAGGGGAGGGGTGCAGGAGGCCGGAGGCAGGGGTGAGTGTGGGCGGCCACGCGGGAGGGGAGAGCAGGGAGGGGTCTGCGGAGGAAAGGGGGAACCCCCTCGCACAGAGGCCTTGGGCGGGAGGGGTGTGTGTGAACACCATCCCAAGCTAAATCCAACCAAACCAAACCAATGCGTGTGCGTCAGTGCATATGGATAAGAGCGAGGAGGAGAGCGGGGCCGAATATGCGACGTGGTGGAGAACCCCGATAAATCCCGGGGGGGGGGGGGTTGCGCGCGCCTCGCCCCAGTGATCGTGTGTGTGCGAGCAGGCGGCAAGGGATGGGGTGCATTGGGTGTGTGTACGGCGCGTAGCTTTGGCGCCCCGCCCCCCCTCGCTAGTAACGGAAGCCAGGCACACACACGCGCCACGCATCGCCGCCCCCCTCCCCACTCCGTCCTCTGCCCCCATACCGCCATACGACAGGTCGGATCTGCCGCTGACCTTTCGCGACGTGGTGGAGCACGGCTTCGAGATCCGCGGCTTCACCTTCGACTCCTACGCCGAGCGCCACCTGCACTTCGCGCCGCCCGCCGCCGTGACGCGCCTCAGCGGCTTCCGCACCGCGCCCGACCGCTGTGTGCTGCGCTACGCCGTGGCGGCGGCGGCGGAGGCGGCCGAGGTGGAGGAGGAGGAGGAGGTGGCGGAGGCGGAGGCGGAGGAGGCGGAGGCAGGGAAGGCGGAGGCGAGGACAGGAGCAGCAGGCACAGCAGGAGCAGGAGCAGCGGCAGCAGGGAGTGCAGGCGGTGGCGAGCGGGCTGTGCTCACGTTTGTGCTGGAGTGCCGGGTGCGTGGCGTGTCGGCGCCATGTGGTGTTGTGTCGTGGCGAGGGTGTTGAGGGCTGCGGCGGCACGGGGCCCAGCATGGCGTGTGCTGTGCTGGTGTCCTCGACCCTGACTTGCTTTCGCTTTGGCTTGCTTGGCCCAAGTGCGGCACTACCGCACTGCACTGCTGTCACACTGCACTGCTAATTCTAATGCTGCCTGCTACTGCCTGCTACTCCTGCTACTGCCTGCTACTGCCTGCTATTTCTTCCGGCCGCAGGAGATGCTGTCGCCGCACTACCGCTCGGCGCGCATCGATTATGTGTGGCAGGTGAGGCTGGGGGCGGGGTGGGCAGGGCAGGGGGGGGCTGGGCGGGGGGCGGGTTAGGCGTGGCAGGCTGAAGCACAGAGGTTGGGAGGGCGCATATGTGTATAAACACGGTGAGTAGGAAGTGAGTAACCACCCCCCGCCGCCCTGCGTGCCGCAGGTGGTGTCGGTGACGGGCGAGGCGGATCCCGCGGCGCTGCAGCAGCACCAGCTGCACCTGCGCGGCGGCGGCGGCGGCAGCGGCGCGGGCGGCGGCGCGGCGGCAGGGCAGGGCCAGCAGCAGCAGCAGCAGCAGCAGCAGGAGGGGCAGGAGGACTGGGGGGAGCACCCGCGGGGGCCGCACCCCTGTGTGCCGCCCGAGGTGGTGGTGGCGGCACAGTTGGCGGCGCTCAAGTGCGTGGCAGGCGGGCGGGCGGGCGGGGCGGGCGTGGGTGTGGGTGTGCTGACTGCGCACACGTAGGGGCACACAGGGCCGGGGCTGTACGGCGGCGGATGTGGAGAGGGGTCACCCATGTCCAGTCGTTGGGTCTGGTCGGGGTCGTGACGCCGGGCGTACGGGCGATGCGGGTGGGTATCTGATGGGGTCAGTGGGCAGGACCAGACCCAACCCGTGTGGGGCCTTGGGGGGGGGGCTGTGGCAGGGGTCGCGCAACGGGACCTACATTACCAACGCGATGTGGGAGTCACTGGCTGCCCGCCTAGACGTCAGTCCTGAGTCGCGCACGGTCCTGCCTCGCGCGCTATGTCTCACCCACTGCCCGCGCCTTGCCCCGCCGCCTGCCGCCTCCCGCCGCCTGCCAGGGCCGAGGACGCCGCCACGGTGTTTGCCTTCGCCTCGCCCTCCAACCAGGCCGTCACGGGGCCGCTGGAGCGATTTGCGGCGCTGCTCAAGTGAGGGGGGGTAGTTCATTCCAGAACCCAAAGCAACCGATCGAGTGAACCCAAACCAACCAGTCAGGGGGTTGCGGGTGGGGCGGTGGGGTGCGGGAGGGTGGCGTGGTGCGGTGCAGTGCGGGTCAGGGCGGTACGGGCGACGCGTGTGTGTTTGCATGTGTTTGGGTGGAGTCCTGCTGCGCACTAGGAGCTTAGGGTAAGCTCTGGGCAGGCGAGGACGCCCCAGGTCAGACACAGCCACGCCCACTCCGCTCCCCTGCGGTACCCATCGCAACCCATTCTTGCAAGCCCCCATGACAACCTACGGTGATGTGCAGTAGCTCGCAATTGCGGCGTCAGTTTCTCCTTGCAGCGCTTCTGTTTCCCTACGGGATTGGTTCACCGTAACCCCCATGACCCCTCCCACTCCTTCCCACTTCCCCCGCCCCCCTCCGCCCCCCCCTCAGTAACCCCATGTACCGGCCGCTGCTGCGCCACCGCACCGCCGCGCCCTACCGGCGCAAGATGCTGTCCGCCTCCCGCTACAGCGAGGTGGCCAAGGTGGTCAGCGATAACACTGGTGGGTGGGTGTGGTGGGTGTGGTGGGTGTGGTGGGTGTGGTGTGGTGGTGGGGGGTTGCAATGATGGGGGGGGGTTGTGAACACCAGGCCAATCTAAACCGAGCTTAAGTAGCCGCCGGGGGTGGGGGGGTGGGGGGGGGGGGTGTAAACACCAGCCCAATCTAACCCAAGCGAAACTAGACAAGGGACAGGCAGGTGCAGTTTGCGGCAATACAACCGCCGGGGGTTGGGGGGTGGGGGGGGGGTGGGCGGCCGTGAGGGGTAGCGGGGCGGGGGGCGGCGGCTGGGCGTGGGCCCGGTTGCGTTGCGGGATTTGTGCGCGAGTATGGCGGGGGTGGTGTGGGCTAGGGGCGGGCAAAGCAGCCACACCGCGCGCGGCCCTCTCTGTCCAACAAGACCGGCCGTCACCAAGGCCACCACGTGCAGCAGCGCACACACACCCGCGTACCACACATGCACACACACACACCACCACCACCACCACCACCACCGCCGCCACCCACGCCCCACGCGGCCGCCGCCCGCCCCACTGTCCCACCCCGCCGCAGGCATGGACACGCGCGTGGAGATGGTGTACCTGTGGGAGCTGTCCAAGCAGGGCCCCGCCGCCGGCCCCTTCGAGGGCTGCTGGATGGTGGACGGCGTCAGCCTGGTGGCGGCCAAGGTGCTCAACTGAGTGATGGACGGGGTGGTGGGTGGATTGCTTGGTGTGGGCACGAAGGGGTTGGGCACTCTTGTGGCTGCCGCGGCCCGTTGTGGCTGTAGCGGCTGATGTGGCTGCAGCGGCCGTTGTGGCTGTAGCGGCTATAGTGGCACTGCACGGCACTGCATTGTCGCGGCAGTAGGGGGGGCAGTAGTGAACCGCAGGCCCGCAACCGCACGTGGTGGGGCTGCAGGATGGGTGCGTGTGTGCGTGCCGTGCCGTGCCGTGCCGTGCCGTGCCGTGCCGTGCCGTGCCGTGCCGTGCCGTGCCGTGCCGTGCCGTGCCGTGCCGTGCCGTGGGCGCCGGGTGCGGTTGTACGGCTTGTTGGCGCGTGGGCTGTAGGTGGCCAGTGGCGGCGGCAGTGCGTGGTGTCGGAATGCCGTGCTCGCTGGCAGGCGTGCCGCGCCTTGTGGTGGCGGTGGTGGTGGGGAGCCACGCAGCAATTAGCGCCGCCCTGCCCATGGGATGTGCGGATGAATATGGCGGGCTGGTAGGGGCACCGGGCCAGCAAGTGTCATGTACACAGTGCGCTTCTTGCATGTATTGTGAAGGGCACTCGTGTGTGTTGGGACTTGGGAGGGATCGATTGATTCCGGTCGCCATGCGGATGGATGGCTTGGATGCGTACGTGTATGGGGGGCGCAGCGCGAAGGCTTGGGACGTGGCGGGAAAGTGCGTGTGGATGGTTGGGTTGCTACGCTCATGGAGTGACTGCAACGGGGCGGGGGCGGGGAAGGAGGGCGGCGATACGACATGCTGGGGCCGACCGCAGGCCAGGCCAGGCCAGGCCTGCAGTGATGATACGTGCACGGTTTGTAGCGCCGGCGGCCTTGACGATGAGCTGGAAGGACAACTTCATCAGTGATCGCCGCCACGTACGACACAAACGCGGTCCACTGTAAGTTCCAAAGCCCAGGTGTTGGGGGTCGCTAGCTAGTCAGGCGGAGGACCGGCACCCGTGGCACGGTATGGGTGCGCGTCGCGCCGGCTCCCCTGCATATGGAGTATATGTATGACAAACCAACAAGGTGGAACGCGGGCGGCATGGGGGATCAGGGACAGACGCTGCTGCGCAGATGGCTAGCAGCAGTGCGTGAGTGCGGGTAGGTGATACCCCATGCATGGCTGCGGGTGTCCAAGGTTGGAGAGGTGGCGGTGGCGGTGGCAGGAGCGCACCCCGGCAGGAGCGTGTGGATGTCCCTGCCAGCTGCGGTCGTCTCTGATATTACAGTCACTGGATTGCGCATGCACTATGGGGACGGGGACGTGCGCTGAGCAATGCGTTTCGTGCGTTGCCATGCTTTGGGCTGCGACGCATAGCGTTGGGGGCCTGCGCAAACTAACGCAGGACGACGATGGAACGTGCGCAGGGTACGTGCGCACGGCATGCGCACGGAACGCAAGACGACTTAACACGCAACGCACGTTCCTTCCGCTAAATCCTTCCGGGGAAATATGCGTATAACATTTCGCTGGCTATTTTGCCTAGTGCCACATATCGTCTTGCTGCTTCTGCTTCTCGCCGACACCGGCGTCGCTACTTCAGTCATGAAGTTTAGAAGCTTAGCAACGCTAGTGATACTCGGCGAGCTCTTAGTTCTAGTTCGGCGAGCTCTGCAAACTTCTGTGCAAGACATGCAAACCTACGTTCGCCCTTACCTTGTCGCAAGCAATGCCACTGACGCTACATACCAGCTGCTAGTGAAGCTGCCAGATAGCAAAACTGTCACTTTCTGCAGCGACGGCAACTGCGGCGTGGATGACCTGATTCGTTTGCTTGGCGCTGAGCGCATCAGCAATGTCAGTCTGCAAGATACTTCTGGCGCTATCCTCTCAAACGATTCTCGAATGCTGCGGGAAATCATTCCCTGTGCTTCAACAGTTCATGTGCTGCCGCGCGTACGCGGCGGCGCTGGCAGCGAGGAACAAAATGCGCCATTGAAAAGAAAGAAGCCAGATGGAGTGAGCGGTAAGTTGGTATGGGTTGCGCGGGTTTCTGGCCGAACCTGGCACCCCAACGGCACGCGTACCCCAGCGGCACGCGCACCCCAGCGGCACGCACGGCCGATCTTGCTGCTCCGCTATCACGGCCTATTATGCTGCTCCCTACGTCGCTAAGCCCTCTGTCCCTCCGCCCCCTGTAGGCGAGTGGCTCCTGCGTCACGACTTTGAGGAGCTCGAGCCAGGATTGTGAAAGTGCAAGCAGTGTCCAGCCTTGAAGTCGTCACGCAAAGCCATGAAGCTGCATTACGACAACCGCGGCCTGCTGCATACTGACAACACCACGACCGGCGCCCCACCATCTCCCAATCACGAGCAGCCCATGGAAGAGATAGATGCCGACACAGAACCACCTAGCCCCGATCACCACGAAATGCACGAACCCCAGTTGGATAGTCCGCAGCCCTACGACGATGATGACAACAGCATTCCTGGCTCTCCGCCAGCTGAGCCCGACGGACAGCAACACCCACTTCAAGGCGACATTAGCATTGGTAAGTTTGCGCCAAGTGGAAGGGTAGGGGGCATGGGGCAAACATGGAAGCCAGCCCGAACGCATTAACACAATGTGCGTACGCTCCACCACTCACAGTCCACATTGCCTTGGAGGAGGCGCTACGAAGTGGGCGCTCCCGCGAGGAGGTGGCCGCACTCATTGAAACGCTGGAGGCTATGAATGATGCTGTTACTGAGCGGTCTGAGGAGGTCGCCGCCGGCTTCTTCACTGCCGGCATCACCAACCTCGAGCCCACGAACACTGCGGAAGCGTTTGCAACGGCAAGCAGTGTGGAAGCACGACCAGGCTGGGCTGTCTGCGCCTCCTCCCGCCGCCGCCAGCCGCGGGAGCGCCGGCGCCGGCGGAGTACCGCGCACAGCTGGATCAACCTCTGTGGAGGGTGTACGACAGCAATGGTAGCGTTGCGCAAGGTGGGTGCCGGGCCCGTGCGCTGGTTTTGGGTTGGTGGGGAGTAGATCGCTGGCTGGCTGGTTCGCGCGTCATGTGTTCTTAAGCCGTGTCTGTTCGTGTCGCCTCCTCATGTAAAATCGAGTAATGCAATGCATTTTGGTGCGGGGCCACCAAAGCGGCAAGCATGCCTGGGATGCGAGGACGGGAAGCCGTTGCAGACATTTGTACGCTCATTTCACTGTTCGACTGTTGCCTGCAGGTGCGCTTAAGCGGTGGTGGCTGTGGCCGTGGCACTAGCAGCAGTGGGCACGGCCGTGGCAAATGGGCGTGGCCGTGGCCGCTAATTACATTGACGTGAGTGCCTGGTCGTTATTCATACCAGCAGCAAGCAGTGCAGTTGATGCGGGCGTGCAGGGGGGGGGGGGTTGTGAACGCCAGCCCTATCTTAACCAAGCCCAGGGGGGGGGGGCATCACAGCCGGGACACTGCCGCCACTGGGTGAAAATCCTCTGTGTGATTGTACGCTCGTTGTGACTTCTGGCTGCAGGTGCGAGCAACGTGTGGAGAGGACGGCAGCAAGCAACGAGCAGCAGCGAGTGATCACACGGCAAAACAGTAGTCCAGTAGGGTCAGGGAGCAATAGGGCGCGTGCAACAGGATCAGGTGGAGCAAAGCAGGAAGTTGGCAGGAATGTAATAGGTTTGTGTTGGATATGATGGGTACTGAATGGCAGCAGTCAGTGGATGGCAGTCGAAGCTCTGTTTCTTGTACTGAATGGCAGCAGTCACTGGATGGCAGTCGAAGCCCTATTTCTTGTTCATGGGCTGGACCTGCCTGGACCTGCGTTATTAGCGCATGCTGGCGCGCATGCGCTAAACAATGTGCGTTTCATGTAACGCAACCGGCATATTTGCGTTTCCGTGCGTCGGCCTGCTACGCATGCGCAAAGTTGGCATGCGCTGACAGCGCAGCCGGATTTGCGTTTGTGAGCGCATGGTGGGTGCGCATGCGTCTGATCCTGCGTTGTTCGAAACGCAACCGGCATATTTGCGTTTGGCCTAAACGCAGTGCGTATGTTGCATGCGGTTCCATGCGCATCTCAGCTGGGTTGGTAGGCCAAAGCGAGTGCAGCACCGAGTATGCGTTTGCAAGCGCAAGTGACCAGACCAAGCGCAAGCGTCCCGCCTGTGCGCATCATGCGTTGTGCTCCTACTCTGCGTGCGTCTTCCCCCTACAGCGAATGCGCGCAGCGCATGCTAACGCATGGCTTAGCGCACGTCCCCGTCCTCATAGTGATGTGGCCCGCACTTCCAACGGCCATTCCATGTGCCATTGTGTTTAGCGGGGGTTCCCCCCTGGGTCGAAGTAAGCAACCCGAGCACGAAACATCAATACCTGTTACCGGTCAAAAAAGTGAACACGACGTTGCGTGCACTCCAACAAACTATCATAACACGTAAGCGCCCACCCCATCGAGCACGAGCATATCATGAATAGGCCAGTATGTGGGGCCGCCCGCCGCGCGCCACACACGCGCACGTGCGCTCTCGAGCACATGAAGCTTATGTTGATTTCTTGCATCGTATGGATCTATCGTCCTGCATGCACGTGCCCCAATGTGTCCCCTGGTCCCATTGCAAACATACACCGATATGAACAGGCACACGCCTTACGCCTTGAGGTCAGTGGCGTTGAACTGGATGCGGAGGGCGCCCGCAATGTACGCCACGGCCTTGCTCAGGTAGGGGTCGCGCGGGGGGCCATTCAGGTACGCCCTGCAATAGCGTGCGTGGAAGGCGGGGGTGGCGGTGCGGTTATTAGGAGATGTGCGTGTGCGTGCGCGCGCGTGCGCGCGTGTTGCGCAGCCTATCCCATCTCGATCAAGGATGCAGAACCCACGTGATGCCTTGTCGGCTGCTCACCAGTACGCGCGCAGGCGCTGGATGGTGGTGAACTCGCCATCGCCGCCCACAGCCTGGAACACGCCGCCGGGCTGCGTGCGGCGTATAACGGGCGGGCAGAGTTGAGGTCGGGTGTCAGTACGCAGTCGCAGGCGAAAACGGCATATGAATGAGAAGCCAAGGCGTCTGCTGCCCCGCGCCGCCGCCGCCGCCGCCACAGGTAACGCACCGTGGTCTTGTAGCTGGACTCGCCGAGGAAGGACGCCCAGCCCAGGTCGCTCTTGACGACCGGGTTGGTGGCCAGGCAGGGCACGATGGGTCCGATGGCCATATCCACGTTCTTGACGATCTCCGAGATCACTGTAGCAGTCAGTATCAGCAGGGCGCGCTCAGAAAGTGGGTGGTACGGCGCGAGGCGGCGGCATGCATGCCCTATCACCGTGGATTGAATTCGATGTTACTCTGGAGTCTGGACCCCTCACTCACCGGCCGGGGAATCGTCCATGCCGGTCACGTTGTAGCTGTGGGTGGTGCGTGCGATGGAGAGTGGGGGTGAGGAAAGGAAGTAGCACGTGCTGCATGCTAAGGCCCGGCTGGAGGGGGCAACAGCCAACCAACCAACCAGCCCAAAAAGCAATTTCTTTCGCCGCAAGGCATTCCCACAACCCTGTTAAACTGCATTCGGCGGCTCACAGGAACACGGTCACGAGGTTGCTGGGGGTGACGCCGTACATGGCGCACGCGTTGGGCAGCGGCACGACCAGCTTGGCCTGCATGCGGGCAGTGCGGTGTGTGTCACGGTGAGCCAACGGGGGGGATAAGCGAGTGAGGTCATCGAACAGGAAGTGATGAGCAGATGAAGCGAGGGAAGCACAGGTAGACGACTGCAGGCGGCGTCTCGCACAGGGTTAGTCCTTGCTCAGGGCGGCGGGAAGGGAAACTGTCAATGCCGGTACGTGTGTGTTTTGGGGGGGGGGCGGTGGCACAGGCATGGAGTGCATACACACACGCACGCACCTTGCCAGTCTGGGTGGCGAGGGTGGCCAGCTGGGCCTTGCCGGGGTT
Organism: Chlamydomonas incerta; assembly: GCA_016834605.1. Lineage (NCBI taxonomy): Eukaryota > Viridiplantae > Chlorophyta > Chlorophyceae > Chlamydomonadales > Chlamydomonadaceae > Chlamydomonas > Chlamydomonas incerta. Next base: position 3,140,748 of record JAEHOC010000006.1, on the reverse strand, counting down.
GGCGCCCTCGCAGGCCTTGTAGGCGACCATGTCCTCCTTGGACATGAAGTCCAGCACCTGCAGACAGCGTTTTGAGGCACGTTATTAGCCATCCTAGCGGCCAGGGCTGCCCGCCTTTCCGTGCCTTCGAGCGAGCGGGTCGTACGTCCAGTCGCCCACCGTCACACGTATTGCATCGACAGCAAAAACGATCACGATCTGTAAACGGCTATTCAGGCCGCAGCATTCGGGGGCCTCGTAAGCCTGACCCTGCTGCTGCTGCTGCTGCTGCTGCTGCTGCTGCTGCTGCTGCTGCTGTTCGACGCGGAGTCGGGCGCATCCTGGCATGTCAGGCGCAACCTGGCAGGCTCAGCGCCCATACATGTTGTACCAGATCGCTGCCCGGCTCACCTTAGCGGTGTGGTAGTTGCCAGTCGAGTTGTAGAACGACACGCCCAGGCCGAGGTCCGCGCCAATGACACCGCGCGCGAAGTGCTGACTGCAGCTCTTGGCCACGTCGCCATCGATCTTGACGATCTGGTCCAGCTTCTCAGTGCTGCTGTAGCGCGTAATAGAAATGTAGCGATAAAGTTTGGCGTCCGCGCAGGAAGGGCCCCGAGGTGCCTTCCGCGGCGGAGGCTTGCCGGCGTCTGTGGACATACGAATGCACAGACGTCATACTGAATCCTTTAAGCGGTCGAGCAGCGAAAGCACGCGCTCGACCTCGCGCGCTCACCGACAGCAATGCCGACAAGCGCTACGACGCAAAGCGCCAGCAGGAGAGCCGAGGTCCGACGCGCCATGATGGCTGTGTCGAAGTGACTGAAGGAAATGACAAGGAACGCTGGGAAGAGCGTTAGCCAGGACCCGGGCGGCGGTCCATTTTATAGCTTTTTTGCGCGGGCCCATGCGCAGATACCACCAACCGTCGACGCACAGGAAGTCCAAGTCGGCCTAATGGGATCGCTGTTCTCCAATTACTTGTTATGCTGTTTTCACTGTGCGATAAAATAATATTGCAGTGGATACCATGCAATGTAAGCCCCACAACAGCGCGTCCCAACTCGACACAGTACGAGTGCCAGTGCCCGTATCATGGGCGACGGTGGCGCTGGCGCTTCCAGGTTGGTTTCGGATGCCGCGCGCCCCACTGCTCCGCTCCCCGCCAGCCCCAGCCGTCCGACAGCCTAGCCATCACAACCTGGTTATATCAGTGATGGGTCAGCGGCGCTCCTCCATTGCCCGTGGAGTTTACCGTCTGGACGAGGTAACATGCCTGCTGTGTCTGAGTCTCGCTCCGGCCTTCTATGCGTGCTAGCGACTACAACGACACATGATTACGCATATTCGCGTTCGCGTTTCGAAAGCACTTCGCTATCATGTAGATGGCTTTTGGCCCCCGGCGTCTACACAGCGTAGATGACCCCTCCCGCGCCATCTACGCCCGGAAAATAGGGGCACGCCCCCAAAACCCCCAAACCATCTACGCCGGAGGGATGCAGAATCTGCCGATACCGTCCGGAGGCTGGGCACGCAATTTGGTCCGGCGCTACGGTTTTCTGCTCGCGTGGGGGCAGGGAAGGCAGCGGGTATGAATGCGAGGTTACAAGAGCGGGTATGGGGCGCGTGGGCGCCGGGGAGGCAGTAGGATGCCGCCCGGGCGCAGTATGGATGCCGCCCGGGGGGGGGGGGCAGGGGCGGCAGTAGGAGTAGAAACCCTGTCTACGCTCCCTGTCTAAAATACCGCCAAATCCGCCCAAAACGTCTACGCTCCGTAGATGCACGGCCCCAAACCCCAGAACTTTTTCTCCGCCTTCGGCGGATTTGGGGCAAATTTCTACAGCGTAGGTGGAAGATACGGGCACTGGTACAACGACAAGCCGGGGTTTGCCGCAACCGGGCGTTTAGGGGTTCTGGCCCTATGGGGCTGACGCCGGTAATGCTGGTGATATCATCTGCGGTAGAAAGCATACTGGACAACATGATGAGAACCGGCCAGTGGCTCCGCCTGCGCACACGGTTTTGTCGGGTTGTGCAGGGGATGCAGGTTTTGTGACTTCAGATGTAACCCTACCATTCCAAACCCCCCTCAAAAGGCGCCATCAAGCGCCTTTTAAGCAGTCAGAATGCACCACAGCATGCCTTCGAGCACGGCTGATTACCGTACCTCTGCTGTCATTAAGGTGTGCCTTCAATGCGTGTGTGGGTGGGTGCCAATGCCATGCGCCTACAACCCTACAACCCTTTAGGCTGTAAGGAGGCTGTTCCTGTTACCCATTAACTCTTCTTGCCGTTAACTCTGTTCGCTTGTCATTGGTGCCTTTGGCTCTGTAGGTGCGTGCTGTTGGGCTATTACTGAGTAAGGGTGAGTGCAGGCTGAGGGCTAGGGCTGGGGCGCCAACCCGGGATGTTGGGATGCGCACGTGGGATGTCGAGTCAGTTCCAGGCCGTTCTCGCGCTTGCTGATACAGTGATACTCATGTGTGCGACGAGGGCATCAAGCGCGACAGGCAGCTTGATCCACTATGTGCGGATGTCCAACATCCCAGCTTGACATCTCACAGGGTGCCCGTGAATGCCTCAACATGTTCCTGGCACAGCGTATTTTCTCAACGCACTGCCATTCATGAACCCGTCCGAGCCATCATTATGCATCGTATAGTAGTTTTACTGATATCTCAGCACTGAGAGCCGCAGATACCGGTACGTCCGATGTCCATGTCCGAATCGAAGCGCTTGCACGCCATTGACCGCAAACGCACGAACATATCGCCGCCCGCCGCGCGCCACACACGCACGTGCGCTATCGAGCACACGACCTGTGTTGATTTCTTGCATGGTATGCATGCAAGATCATCCTGCATGCATGCACGTGCCCCGCCCGATGCCAATCCCTGACGGCCCTGTGCTTCTGCATACGAACAGGCACACGTCTTACGCCTTGAGGTCGGTGGCGTTGAACTGGATGCGCAGGGCACCCGCAATGTACGCCACGGCCTTGCTCAGGTAGGGGTCGCGCGGGGGGCCGATCAGGTACGCCCTGTAGCAGGCGCGTGGAAGGCGGGAGTGGCGGTGCGATTGGGAGTTTGCGTGTGTGATATGAGTATGTGCGCGCGCGTGTGTGCGTGTGTTGCGTGGCCTATCCCATCTTGATCAGGGATGCGACCCTTTTATACCGCCTGCCTATGCACTCCTGACCTTGGCACCATGCACCCCCGGCTGCTCACCAGTACGCGCGCATGCGCTGGATGGTGGTGAACTCGCCATCGCCGCCCACAGCCTGGAACACACCGCCGGGCTGCGTGCGGCGAACAACGGGCCGAGAGTTGCAGTCGGGCGTCAGTATCGTACGCAATCGCAGGCAAAATCCGAAACCGCAAACCAGGCGGCGGTTGACGCCGCCACGCCGCGCCGCCGCCGCGACGCTGCAATGCTTAATGCTTACTACGGCTTCTACTGCCCCCCGCCGCCGCCGCCGCCGCCCCCCCCCACCAAATGTGAACGCACCGTGGTCTTGTAGCTGGACTCGCCGAGGAAGGCCGCCCAGTCCAGGTCGCCCTTGATGACGGGGTTGATCGCCAGGCAGGGCACGATGGGGCCGGTGGCCATGTCCACGTTCTTGACGATCTCGGAAATCACTGCCGGGGAGTCGTCCTTGCCAGTCATGTTGTACCTGTGTGTGGTGCGTGCGATGGAGAGTGGGGTGAGGAAAGGAGGTGGCACGCTACGTACTGCGTGCGAAGGCCCCGCGGGAGGGGGCGGGTAATGCACCTGCCTACCGACCAACCATCCAACCAGCTTGCCTACCAATCGTATCTCTCCCACAGCAGCATAGGATTTCGGTGACCATCCAGTACGGCATGTCAAACTACGGTACTGCCATTGCGGCGGCGGCTCACATGAACACGGTCACCAGGTTGCTGGGGGTGACGCCGTACATGGCGCACGCGTTGGGCAGCGGCACAACCACCTTGGCCTGCGAGCGCGAGTAATGCGGTGAGCGGGTTGTCGTGCGTGTGACTCCGTAACGTGACGCGGGAGCGGAGCCAAGCCAGAACCACCATAGCGCATGCCAGGGTGGTCCGGTGGCGAGGTCAACGAACAGGCATGTATGATAGAGATGCGCTAAAGACGAGGCAAACTCGCGGGGCGGTACGTAGTACGGTATTGCGCGAGGCGAGGGAAAGTAACAAGTACGTAACCCCATACAACGCAAGGTACGCAGCCGGTGGCGCCGCGCACAGCTGGGGTTGTGGGGCTGTGGGAAGGAAAGCTGTCCACGACGGCCGGTGTGTGTGCGTGTGTGTGGGGTGGGGTGGGGGGTTGTAAACACCAGCCCAATCTAAACCCAAGGGGGGTTCCGGGGCGTGGGCACAGGCAGGGAGTGCAGTCTCGCACGCAAGCACGCGCGCGCACCTTGCCAGTCTGGGTGGCGAGGGTGGCCAGCTGGGCCTTGCCGGGGTTGGCGCCCTCGCAGGCCTTGTAGGCGACAATGTCCTCCTTGGACATGAAGTCCAGCACCTGCAAAGAACAGCAGCAACGTTTGGAGGTACATTCCAAGCGGCGCGAGATAGAGCGCCCAGGGGCACGCCGCCCGCCTTTCGTGCCTTTCGGCAGGCGTGTCGGAGGGGTCGAAAGCCCACGTACGTCCAGTCGCCCACCGTCACACGCATTCACGGACAGCAATAAAGATCAGTACAGTGCAAGTACAAACCGCAGCATTCGCGCGCACTGCCTCGGCTACCGTTCGACGCGTCGGTTGACGCATGCTGGCATGTCGAGACTTGGCCCACCATGCCGCAGCGCCCTTTTGTACCAGATCGCTGACCGGCTCACCTTCGCAGTGTGGTAGTTGCCAGTCGAGTTATAGAGCGACACGCCCAGGCCGAGGTCCCCGCCAATGACACCGCGCGCAAAGTGCTGACTGCAGCTCTTAGCCACGTCGCCGTCGATCTTGACGATCTGGTCCAGCTTCTCAGTACTGCTGTAGCGCGTAATAGAAATGTAGCGGTAGAGTTTGGCGTCCGCGCAGGAAGGGCCCCGGGGTGCCTTCCGCGGAGGAGGCTTGCCGGCGTCTGTGAACACACGAATGCACAGACGCCATATAGAGTCCTTTAAGCGATCGAGTAGCGAAAGCACGCGCGCGACCTCGCGCGCTCACCGACAGCAATGCCGACAAGCGCCACGACGCAAAGCGCCAGCAGGAGAGCCGAGGTCCGACGCGCCATGATGGCTGTGTCGAAGTGACTGAAGGAAATGACAAGGAACGCTGGGAAGAGCGTTAGCCAGGACCCGGGCGGCGGTCCATTTTATAGCTTTTTTGCGCAGCCCTCATGCCACCAACCGCCGTATCACACCTTCCTGCTGAAACCGTAGCTTGCTGAGGTGAACTTAAACGCCCTCCCTAAATGTAGATGAATAAACAAAACGCTGATTCACAGGGCAAGTTGAACGGAGTTGACGCCAACCGTCAGTCAGTGCTGTGCAAGCACGCGACGCCCACAGCGCGGCCCACATTTTATTTTGTCAGATGGCGACCAAATATTATTTTTCGTTCTTAATGCTTGATTGTGCTCTCACACTCGGTAGGTTTCGGCAAGTTCAACTTGCCGAAGTTCGCGCATCCGCTGCACAAGCTTGAATATTTAAGGCAGGCGAACCTGACCAGGCATGAATTCAATGGATTTGGGCGTTCAGCGGTTCGGCGTGCATGCGGGCGGATTGCCGGCCGTGTCGATGACCTATACTTCGACGGTTTCGCCAGCCGTGCAGGCGTGCCTGCTCCAGTTACACAGGTGCCACCTTTCGCCGCGGACGCTCGGGTCTGCCGGACCACCGTCAGCAGCTGGCCGTGCTGAAACACCGCAATCCAAACCAGCACGCCCCGCCTCGTATCCAGGACGAAAGCCCAGGCAAGGACAGGGCTCTTGGTCACCCCATGCCTGCTGTTCCGCCGGCACCGTCACTGATCACGGCCCACGCACGGCTCTTTTCCTCTCGACCCTTTCCCTATGTTGTCGCATGTAATCGCCCCTATGTCATAAGTAAGTCAACGCTGCATGCCGCACGATTGGGGTTGGTTCATGCTCTCAGTTCCTTCCACTTATTCAGACTCGTCCCCAAGTGCGTAAACTTTGCATCATGTAGTGCAGGTGCAGATGAAATCGGACATGCAACACAGCGACGTACCATAACAGAGCATTTGACACCGCCTTCCGGTCTCTCCCCTCGCGGCCAAGCACATGTGACACAGCAGGTACACACTAAAGTACGGTGCCCCACCATCCAGGCCATGCTCTTAAGTCGAGCCCCCACCACCTGACCATGGCACACATTGCATTTGAATGTCCACGTAAAGAGTTATGCGTTGGCCAGCCGTGCAGCCATAGACACGCGCGGCGGCCGTTACCGTAATGTGTTGGTCCAAGCGTCGTTGCAAACGTTGAAACGATTTCAAACTGGTCCATCCATAAACTGGTCAAACGTCATCATCACCATCATCATACAGCAGCCGCCGGCCACGGCCGGGGCCCGAAGCGGGCGACCGTGCAGCCGCAGCGCTGGGCCCAGCGGACCGCCCCAGCCCACGCCGATGCCGCGGGCTGCGCGCCTCAGCCGCCGCCGCCGCCGGCCCTTCGCCTCCGTCCTCCTCCTCCTCCTCCACGTCCGGCGCCGTCAGCGGCTGCTCCTCCTCACGGTGTCGGCTGCGCCGGGGGCCCTGGCGCCGCGTGTCGTGGACACGGTGGGCGCGCCGACCCGCCTCGCGAGTCAACGGCTCCTCGGCCTCCAGCTCATCCGCAAGCTGCACATCCCGGTGCACGGTACGCTCGGGGGCATGCGCGCGCTCGCGCCGCCCGCCCGCCGCAACAACAGCTCGGTGTGGCGCGGCGTCCCCGCTGCTGTCCCCGCCATCCGCTTCCAGGTGCTGCTGTCCCGCGGCACGGCGCGCGCGAGCGCCGCCGGCGCCGCTCACGCGCCCCTCAGGCGGGACCTGGGAACTGGCGTGCGTGTGAAAGGCCGCGTTTGAGGGCATGGCCACGGCGGCGCCCGGCCCCGACGTCCGTTCCGCGCCGCTGTCGCCCCCGTGGCGCAGGCTGCCGTCACGGCTGCTGTGCGCCCCCAGGCCTGCGCTCCCCCGCGTGTAGCTGCCGCCCTGAGGCTCCGTGCCATCCCTGCTACTGCCAGCCGCCACCGCGGCATGGGCGGCAGCCCCACCAAACGGCGTCACGCCTGCGCCAGCGGAGCCCGCAGGCCGACTGAAGCGGCTCGGCGCCACCGGCTTGGAGCTCGTCGCCAGCGGCCGGCTGCCCGCGCCAAGCGGCGGCTTGCCGGCCGCGCCGGCTGCAGCGCCAGCACCCGCGCCATTCGCCGCTGACGTCAGTGGCCGGCTCCCGGAAGCCAGCGGCCGACTGCCGGTCGCCAGGCTGCCGCCAGCCCAGCCCTGCACGTCCGTCGAGGGCCGCGCCATGCCCGCCGGTGCGGTGCCGTCGGCGGTGGGCCGGTTGCTGGCTGTGGCCAGATGGCGCGCAGCCTGCATGTCTATGACCACGTGGTCCAACACGTCCTGCACCTCCTTGGGCCGCCCCAGCGTGGCCAGCAGCCGCAGCTGCTCCGGGCCCAGCTTGCGGACCTGTGTGGCAGCAGCAGCGGCGGCGGTGGTGGTGGTGGTGGTGGTTGCACGGTCAAGCTGAGTTGAAGATCGGTGGCACGGCGGGGGTTGCAAAGATGGTACATAGGGGGGTAGGGGATAGCCGTCCATGTGACGGTGTCTTGCAAATGGCTGATGTGCTGAGGGGGTGGGGTTCCATGCATTTTTATCAAGACGAGATGATGATGACAGGGTGGGTGGGGTGGATAACTGGATACCAGCCCGAGCCACAATCACTGATGCACAAGCCCCCACAACCAAGGGCCTCACCGTGTCGCGCAGCTTGCGCCAGCGGCGGTGCGCGCGGCCGCGGGGTCCGGGCAGGTAGATGGGGTCGTGGAAGCGGGACATGGACTCCTGCGCGCGCGGGCGGGCCAGGCAGCACTTCAGTGTCCACAGGCTGCCGAACGAGCTTCTTGCAGCAGGGCCCACGCGCTCCTACGGCCGCTAACTACATGCCACTCGCTACTAGCTACTGTCCCTAGGTGCCCGCCTGCCGGCAGCCTGCCTCGGCCGCCGCCGCCCCCCCCCCGGTACGGCACGGTACGGCGCACCGTACTCACGTGCATGTGCAGCCCCGCCAGGAAGCTGTTGTGCGGCAGGTCCAGGTCCGTGGCGAAGGTGAAGATGGTCACCTGCGGGGCAGCGCGCCGTGCCGGGCCGAGGGCGGAACGTGGTGTTATTGACATACCTGGACACGCATGCTGACACACGCAGCTGCCGAGCCCCACGCCCCTGCGGTTCAGGTCCAGATCCACCACTTCCGCCGCCTTCCAGCCTCCCCGCGCCGCAGACCCCAGCCCCATCTATCCCCTTTACGCCTGTTGTCAACCCTGCCACACTCCTCTTGCCATCCCTGCAGTCCCTTCCCTCCCCTGTTTCTGCTGTGCGAGAGCCGAGCCTGGGTGGCCTTTCGTCGACGGCGCGCCGACCTCGCCCGTCTACGCTCTTCGACCCGAAACGCAAGAGTATACCGTTACCCTGTATTGTCGCAAACTGCACCTGCCTGTCCCTTGTCTAGTTTAGATTGGGTTTAGATTGGGCTGGTGTTTACAGACCCCCCCCCCCCGCCCCCGCCCCCCGCCGCACCTCCAGCTTGCCCAGCGCCACCACGGTGGTGAGCAGCAGCAGCACGATGCGGTACACGGCCAGCAGCAGGCCGATGACCAGGTTGGTGATGGACATGATGAAGGTGAAGGCCAGCCAGGCGGCGGGGCGGTAGATGTGGTCGCCGTTGGACAGGAAGGCGTCGCCCACGTAGCCGATGAGCACGTACTGTGCGGGGGGCGGTGGGGGTGGGTGGGTGGATGGATGGATGGGTGGGGTTGTTGGGCGTTTTTTTAAAGGTGTTGGGAGGGGCGCCGCCAGGTGTTGGGAGGTGTGCGAGGGGGTCGACGGGTGCAGGGATGGTAGGAGAACGCGGGTGGGGTGGGGCGGGCCGAGGCGAGCCAGCATGGGCCAAGCGGCAGCGCCCCAAAAGCTCCACGCTCGGCGCCCTCCCCCCGTCTCTCTGCCCCCGCCCTCCGCCGCCCCCACACCTTGTTTAGCACGAACACCGCCGCCACCGCCACCGCGTACAGCCAGTAGTTGGGCACCAGGTAGTCCCAGGTCCAGGGGTGGAACAGCAGCGCCAGCAGGCTGCTCAGCAGCACGCCCACCTGCAGGCGGTTGCGGCAGGGCGGGGCGTAGGGCGCAGGTCAGTTGCACGTCAGAGCAGTGCGGGGCGGTTGTATGGCAAGGCAGTTGCACGGCAGAGCAGGGCCGAGAAGCCGAAGCTGCCGGGGCAAGGCGTGGCTTTGGCGGACCGGGCAAGGCACGACCGTGGTAGGGCCCCTCCCTGGTCCAACACGACACAGATTCCCCGTGCCTCCCACTGCGATGCCAGCCCCCCGACCACCACCCCCTGTCTAGTTTAGCTTGGTTTAGCTTGGGATGGTATTCACACACACACACACCCGTGTGTGCCTTGCCTGCCTGCTCACTGCCCAGTGCCCGGCCTCACCATGTACAGCTGGATGACGGCGGTGGACATGAGCACGCCGAAGAAGAACACCACCAGGCTCACGCTGGTCTTCATGGCGCGGTTGGCCAGAAGCGAGTCCTCCACGCTCACCAGAGACGCCACGCCGCCGCCGTGCCGGCCGCCGCCGACGCCGCCCATGCCCATGCCCGCCGTCCCGCCCGCGGCGGCGCCCTCCGCGCCCACGCCCACGCGGCCGAACAGGCGCCGCATGACGCGCAGGGTGGTGGCGTTGCGCACGGCGCGCTGGAAGGAGGCGGCGGTCTGGATGAGCGTGGACAGGCCCAGCGCCAGCCCCAGCGTGAAGCCCAGCACCGAGCTCCACCGGAAGCGGTTGACCAGGCCCGCGCGCCACACCACGATCTGCGTGGGTTGGGAGTGGGAGGATGGGGCGGGCCGGGTAGAGTCAGGCACTAAAGCCTACTGGAGCAGCACCCTCCGCGTACGGCCGCCCCAGACCCTGTTGGGAATGGTGCTACACCCACCCACCCACCCATCCGCCCACCAAGGCCTCAACCCTTCCCAGCGCGCACAAACCCATCCACACGGCCATCCCCCGCCCCAGGCCTCCCCGGCTGCTCCTGCTCCTGCCGGCCCTGCTGCTCGAGTGCGCTCACCTCCTGGCTGACCTCCATGGTGCGCCCCACGAACCGCGCCGTGGTGTTCACCGTGTCGTACAGTGTGGTCAGCGTGGTGTTGAGCGCCGCCAGCGCCGCCGCGCGCAGCGCCTCCGTCTGCGCCGAGGTGGCGTTGGAGGCGGCGGCGGCGGCCACGGAGGCGTTGAGCCGGTCGGCCAGGCCGCGCAGCCGCGACTCCAGCGCCAGCGCCAGCTGCGCCTCCAGCGCCGCGGACAGGGCTGCGTGGGGGCAGCGGGGGAGGGGTGTTCCGGCGGAGGAGGGGGCCGTTACTGCCAATGCGCACATGCAAGGACAACCCTAGTGTGAAGAGCGAGGCGAGGGCGGATGTGTATGTGCATGGCCACAGGTTGAGCATTGGGGCGGGAAGAAGGGCCGTACGCATACTGTAGTTCGCGAGCGCGGCTTACACGGCGTGAGGAGCGCCGCCAGAGCGGAGTTGTTGGCACCCCCGATGCTGCTGTTGCTGGTGACGTTGGTACCGGTACCGACGCCCGCTGTGCCGTTGCCGCCGCCGCCGCCGTCGTTCAGCGTCTGGTTGATGGCCGCGGACACGACCTGGCTGAAGTTGAGGGAGGACGTCAGCGCGTCCGTGGCGTCGGTGCTGAGGCCGGGGATGAGGCCGGTCAGGTTGGCCTGCGGGGGAAGGGGAAGGATACACAGTGTTGAGGCGCGTCTTTAGTTTGGTAAGCTGTTCAGACATGCGGTGCGACAGCGTCAAGAAGAGACTGGGCGTTTCTGACAGCGCACGCTGCTCCATGCCTCCACCCACCAGCAGGCTGGACACGCCGCCCTCGGCGCTGCTGCTGCTGTTGCCGCCGCCGAACAGCGACAGGCTGCTGTTGCCGCTGCTGTTGCCGCCCAGCGCGCCCGTCAGCATGTCCGTCAGCGCCGGCCGCGTGGCCAGCAGCGCCGTCAGCGAGTCCTGCAGTCGCTGTTGCGCGGCGTGGCCGAACGCGGCGGTGGCGAAGCGCACGTAGCTGTTGTGGTGGGCGGGGCATGGGTGGGAGGGGGAGGGCGTGGTTTAAGGTTCCGGTAGTCAGGGCCGGGTGAGCAGGCCCTGAGGAGTAAGGAGCCAGGATTATTCAAAGTTTAGGGCTGGGCGTGCCGTGCCGGTCCCCTGCACCCAGCACTCCCTAACCCAGCCCCCAGCACGCACCGGCCCAGTGTGCCGCTGAGGCAGGCCCCCGGGTCCTCGAAACACGTCCTGCGCGGCGACGGCGGAAAGGGTAATGACGAGGCTCGCACGACAGGTGCATGCTGGGCGGCGGCGGCCACGGGTGAGAAGTGTAGTAGAGTATGCCTAACAACCACCAGCTTGTCCCTCACTGCAACACCCAGACTGCGCCAAGCGGGTGAACGCCCGACTGGTAGTGACACCGGTTGTAGCACCGCCAGCCAGCACCACACCACGCGCGGCACGCACCCCAGCGTGTCGCTCCACTGCAGCGCGCGGCCGTACTGGAACACCACCATGTAGCCCGACACCAGCAGCGCCGCCAGCAGCCAGGCGGGGTACCTGCGCGCCGCCAACACCACGGTTTAGTTTAGTGGGGGTTGTGAACACCAGCGGAATCCCGAGCTAAACCACGGGTTAACGTGACGGGGGGGGGCGGGGCGCAGCGCCAAGCGGAGCAGGCTTGCGGATGCCGCTGCAGGGCGGCGATCGCAGCGCGCAGTTGCAGCGCAGGCACAACTTGCAGAGGTCTGCAATGCGCTCCACGGCACGCTGCTGCGGGAGAGACGAAAAGGAGCCGGAGGTCCGCACCTGAAGCCGTTGGCCTCCCGCACGGCGCACCAGACCTTCCGCGACGCCCGCAGCGGCCAGGTCAGGACGCCCATGATTCCGCCCGCCTGCGACCGCCGGCTGCTGCCCTCGCTGCCACTGCCGTCGCTGCCGCTGTCGCTGACGTTCGCTCCCATCCAGCCCCACTGCCCCTTTTCCTTGCCGCCGCCGCTCAGGCCGGAGGTCGCCTTGCGCCCCGGCGCGGACCGGGAACGAGTGTCCCGCGCGCTTGCACCAGCTGCATGGGCGCCGCCCTTGTTCTTGCCCTCTGGCCCCAGAGCGCCGCCGCTGTAGGTGCTGGCATGTTTGATAGGCCGCTTGTAGTGCGACGCAGGCTCCTGCTGCTCGTTCCCCCGCTCCACCTCCGCATTCTTCTTCGCAGCCAAGGGGCTAGCGGCGGCGGTGGCGGCCGCCGCCTCCTGCGCCACCGCGCCGAACAGGCTGCGGTGGTGGCTGCTGCCCTCGTCGAAGCTGCTGCCGCCCAGCAGCCGCCGCCCCGAGCCCTGGCGCGGCACGTGGTCCCACACGCCGCCGCTGCGCGAGTGCTGGAGCGCAGCCTCCTCCACTCCGCCGTTCGCGGGTCCACGAGCGGGCGCATGCGCGTGGGTGTGCGCGTGCGCTTTTGCCGCCACGTCGGGTGCGGTGCCACCTATCCGCCCGCTCCGCTTTCGCTCCACACCCACCGCGGCGCCTGCTGGCTGCTGCGCTGCGTGGGAGTGTGCGGTTGAATGGTGGTCGTTGGCGCGTCGCGACGCGCGGCCGCCGCCGGCCTTTGGCAGCAGCGCCACTCCGCTGCCGCTGCTGCCGTCGGTCCCGCGCTTGACGGCTGCGGCGGCGCTCAGCAGATGCGCATCGTCGCCGTCGTCCTCGCTGAGCGCCTCATGGCTGCGCCGCCACTCGCGGCCCTCGCCCAGGGGCCCCGGCCCGTCGCCACCCAGCAGCCGCCGCCGGGGCCGCGAGTGCAGCGCGGCCGGGTCGTTGTCGTCGTCCTCGCTGTCACCAGCACCCGCGCCACCACCTCGGTTGCGGCCGCTGCTTGGCCCGCCGCTGGTGTGCCGCCGCAGCGGCGACGTGCCCCAGTCCGCGTCTCCGCCCTGACACTCCGCCTCATCGTCGTGCCCATGCCCCCGCCCGCCCTCGGCACTCGAGTCACCCGCCGCCGCGCCGCGCCGCGCCGTGCCGTCCGCCGCTGCGCCTCTCCGCCGGCTGCCCGGCCGAGTGACCTTGGCGGGCTGGCGGCTGTGCCGGCCCGCTGATTGCCGGCCACTCACCGGCGATGCCGGCAGCTCAGCCGGGGCGGCGGCTGCGGCTGCAGCCGCGTCGCGACGCCTGCTCCCACTGCGGACCGCTGGTGCCTCCGCCGGTTCCTCCTCGTCCTCCTCAGCGTCCGGGCTCGGCGGCGGCCGGTGCACGCGTGCTCCCGCCCCGGCTGAGCCCGCACTTGCAGCTGCGGCGATGTCATGCGCGTCATGGGGACCGGGCGACGGCCGCGACTCACGCTCGCGGTGCCGCCTGAAGTTGACCACACCCGCGTTGGTGTCCACGCTCGGCCGCGGCGCGCCCGCCCCACCAGCCTCCGCCTCGGGGGCGCCCACCGTCATCCAGACGTCCCGGTCGTCCGCCGCACTGCCGCTGCCACTGCTGCCATCCCAGTCCTCCTCGCCCTCGCCGCCGGCCCCCTGCCCCAGTCCGCCGCCTCCCCTGTTGCGCCCCCCCGCCGCCTTCGTCTTGGCCTGCAGCCGCTCCGCCTTGAAGGCCGCCCGCTTCTCCGCGCGCGCGTCCGCGGCCGCCTGCTTGCGGTTGCGGCGCGCCTCCTGGTAGGCGGCGTAGATCGAGTTGTTGTGCTGGTCGTGGCGCTTGCTGAAGATGATGCCCTGCGCGGTCGCGAGGCGATTGACGGGGATGCGCCAGTGCCGCACGTTGGAGCACCAGGGCGCAGCAACACCAAGACCAGGCGCTGATCCTCCCGGCCCGGCAGACGTGCGGCAGCCCCACCCGGCGTCACCCAGGCGCCCGCGCCCCCCACGCTCGTATGCATCTGCATTGGGTCTGGCTTGGTGGAGTCCCACCCCTCCCCCGCTTTACCACTGAACATCGGCACTTCACACTTCAAAAACGGTCGCATGGACAGCTAACCCCCACTCCCCCCCCGCGCCGCCGCCGACGCCGACGCCGCCGCACACCTGCAGCACGTTGGCTGCCGCCAGGTTTATGCACTGGAACACCACCAGCGGCAGGTAGGGGTAGGGGCTGGGCTGCAGGTAGGCCCACTGCGACAGCAGGCTGACCAGCTGCAGCAGCATCAGCACGTCCGCCAGCAGCATGAAGAAGGCGGAGATGATGCACTGCGGCCGGTAGTACCTGCAGGCAGCGGCAACAGCGGCGGCGGCGGGTGCAGGTGGGTGCGGGCGGCGGTGGCAGGACAGGGTTATGGACTCGTACCCGACGCAGCACGGCGCGCTTCTTCCAATGCGCAAGTTTTCCATACGCGTGCGCCGTACGCGTACCCGGCCCAAGGCGCACTGCGGCCCAGCCCGCAGGAGCAGCGCCCCTCAGTCCCCTCCCCCCGACCGGCTCACTCGTTGACGGGCGAGTTGTAGTTGGCCAGCATGGACAGGTAGCCCAGCGTGCCCATGAAGGAGGAGAACGCCACGATCTGCAGGGGCGCGGCGGTGAGGGGTGGGGCGGGGGCGGGGCGCGGTGTGTTGCAAGATGAAGCAGTTGAAGAAGACGAAACGCCGGGGGTGGGGAGAGGTCTACATGCGAACGGAGGGAACTCGTGCATACCAGCCTGACCTGAACCAAACGGGGTGGGGCGCCCTCGGCCGCAGCCGCAGCCGCAGCCGCAGCCGCAGCCACAGCATCATCCGCTCAGCCCATCATCACAGCTCCCGCCCCACGCGCCCAACCCCCTCCCCCTCCCAGTCACACACACGCACTCACGTCCACAAAGTACTGCAGCGCCGCCACCGCGTCGGCGTTGCGGCTGATGGCCAGCGCCAGCGGCGGCACGAAGTGCTCCAGCGGCGGCGCCAGGCGCGGCGAGTAGACGGCGATGCCGATGGACAGCGCCACGTTGCTGATGACGCACACCTGCGGGCGGCCGCACGCAGGGAGGCAGGCAGGCAGGCAGGCGCGTGCGAGCGAGCGGGCGGCATTGCAATGGCAAGGTGAACCTGGCGGGTACGGACTTGAAAGAGCGTGTGGAGCATGCTTTAAGGAAAAATACGGCTGCCCTCCCACCTTTGGTGTCATCCCTTGCCCCGCCCCAACCCCATCCCCAACCTCAAAGCGCCCCAGTTCACACCTGCAGCCAGCGGCTCTGGCCGTCCGAGTAGTGCACGGTGGCCACCGCGTACAGCAGCCGCTTGCGCAGCGCCAGCACCGGGCCCACCACCGCCGCCAGCGGCCGCGGCAGCGCGAAGCCGCGGTGCGCCTTCTGGCTGTGCAGCCCCGGCTTCAGCGGCTTGAGCTTGTCGCTCTTGCCCAGCAGCTTCCTGGCGTTGCGTACGACGTGGTTGTGGGGGGCGGCAAGTTTCAGCAGTTGATGAGAGGGGGGTTGGTGGTGGGATTGGGCGGTGGGGTTGGCCGTGGGGTTGGCGGGGGGTTGGTGGTGGGCAGGCAGGAAGGAGGAGGACTTGGTGGAGTCGGGAGGGTGCTCGGCGTGAGTACGCACTGCAGTCGTACTGCCTCATCCCTTGCACTGCCACCGCTGCGCACCGCATGCGCCCATGCATCCCTGAACCGTAGCGGCCACCCCTCCCCCGCCCGGCCACCCACTGGATGCCGTGCACCAGCAGGCGGAAGGGGAACTCCAGGAACAGGCGGTAGAGCGAGGGCAGCAGCAGGAACAGCAGCAGCCAGCCGAACGCCAGCGCGGCGAACACCATGACCTGCCGGGCGCAGGCGCAGGCGCAGGTGCAGGCGCAGGCCAGCAGCAGTTGTATACAGGGGTTCCCCTGGTTGTATAACAGATGAAGAGCAGCAAGCACGCAACACCCAGTGCCGCATCCTTTGGCATTGCCCCTTGCTAGTGGGTCAGTGAAGGCTCCCGGGTCAGACGGAAGCTCGCCGCCCTCGCCACAGTCCTCGGCCGCACCTGTAGCTAGGGCCCCCGCCCTCTTGATTTAGCTTGGGCTGGTATTCACAACCCCCTCCCTCCCTCCCCGCTCCCGCACCTGCAGCGACACGTCCGACAGCGTGTCCGCCCCGCGCCTCACGCAGCTGTTGTAGGGCCAGTAGCGCACCACCACCACCACATAGCCGCCGCCCGCGTCCGTGGCGTTCACCTCGGGCGCCGTCTGCGCCAGCGACGCGTCCACCAGCCCGAACAGCCGTTGCGCGCCGCTGCTCAGGCCCATGGCACTATTGTTACTGCCACCGCTGCTACTGCTACCGCCACTGCTACCGCTATTGCTGCTGCTGCTGCTGCTGCCGCTTGTGGTGTTGGCCGCTGCGTCGGTGCTGGTGCTGTTGATCAGGGCGGGATCCAGCGGCGCGCAGGGGTTGTAGATGTACACCGCGATCTGGGTCACGAAGCAGCTGTCCTGCGTGAACGTCGCCGACCCGTTGGCAGCGGCCTGGCCCAGTATGCTGCTGCTGCTACTGCCACTGCTGCTGCTAGCCACACTGCTGGCGTCAACGGTGCTGAGCGGCCGGCCCTTCCGGGCCACGAGCCGCATGCAGTCGTCCTCGGGCGCGCGGTACACGCGGGCGCGGTCCGACAGGATGCGGTACGGCGGCGCCGCTCCCGCGGCGGAGCTGCTGGCGCCTGCGGCAACCGGGTGACAAGGGACAGGGCCAGCGGCAGCACACAAGCGTGGGTGACCGGCCTTGCCCCAGCCAGGCTTGCAAGTTGCAAGGATACCTCCCATGGCACATGGGGCACTTGAACTGCAACTATAGCAAAGTTATGGCCAGCCCCTTCCTTCCCGTCTCGGAGGTACAGCGACGCGCCCTCACCCCAGCGCGATACGCACCCGCACTACACACACTCACCCGTGCTGCTACCGCTGGTCCCGCTGCTACTGCTGCTGCTGCTGCTGCTGTCGCCTGCCAGTGCCATGCTAATGGCGCTGTCCAGGTCCGCCATGGCGCCGCGGCTGTAGCCGCTGACGGTGGCCACGGACGCGCCCTTGCGGTTTGCGGCGAGCACCGGCTTGGCCAGCGGGCCGTCCGGCCCCGGCACCGCCGCCCGGCCGCGTGTGAGCAGCTCCTGCGTGGCCAGCGCCTGGGAGCGCGCGTTGTCATACGCCGACTGGAAGCTGAGCCTGTGGGGATAGGGAGTTGGGTGCGCAAGGCGGGGCAGGGTGGGGGGCGTGACGGGGTGGCTACCGACTCGTCGTGGGCATGGCCGCATCCGCGTGAGCGCCCCGACGACGCCTGTAGGCAGGTCCTGATAGCGCCAAATCGACACCGCCCCTCCTCAAAGCACCATCGACTGCAAAGCGCCAGTGACCGCTCAACGTGACTGTGAGCAGGCTCCGCGTCTCACCAAGCGTTCCGCAGCGTCGGGTTCGTGATGTTGTTCAGGCTGAACGAGAACAGCGTCCGCCGCAGCCGGCCAGCCACGCCGCCTCCGCCGCCAGGCGGGGGTGGTGGACTCCCCGCAGCGGCGCTGTTCTCGCTGCTCCTGCTAGACACCACCGCGGCCCACGGTGCACCGCTGTCGGACAGCGTCACCCCGCCCGCGGCCTCCGGTGGCACCCGGTAGCCGTCGACATAGGCTGTGAACGCCTGCAGCTGTGGCCCGCCCGTCGGGCACACGGCCGCTGAGGCTGAGGCCGTCGCATTGACAAGCTGGGCCTCGAGCTCCAGCGTCGCCCAGTCCGGGTTCCCGAGGTACACCACCTGCGTTGCGGCGCGCATACGGTTAGTTGTTGCCTCGGGCCGTTGTCGCCTGCCCCCGCCGCTTCGCCCGTGCCAGCACAGTTCAGCCTCCCCACACAAGCTGTCTCCGCACCACTCCATAGATTACAGTACCTGGCATCTGTGGTTCCTGAACAGGGACGTGGGGATGCGCAGCACCTGGCCCAGCACGGTCAGGTTCTGGACAAGGAGGCCGGCTGTGTAAGCTGCCAGACCGTCGCTCTCATTCGTCTGCGCCGCCGCCACCGTGGGCGGAGGCGGTGGCGACTGCGCGCCAGCCCCGTGTGTCAACGTGTGAAGGAGGACGACCGCCAGCAGCAGCCAGCGCCGCGCTTGGCCTCTCAGCTCCATGGTCGTTTCGCAGCGTTGACTTCAACGCCGCTGCCGCGCGTGAAAAACAGTCATGTAAACCATCCGTGGACTCCGAGAGCATCTGAGAGCGCGCAATTGGTGCTAGGCTTGCGTGCAGAGAAGCTGCGCGGAAAAGTTGAAAGCCGAGGGCTCCCGCTCAAGCGTCCTTCAGTTTGTCAGCGGTATTCTCGTATAGTCAAAGCGGTGTGTCATCAATAAACATACAGGTCACACGTCGCGTTTGAGTCCAAATTGAAAGTCACGAAAGTCAACTGGCCGTGCGGTTCGGCGTTACATAATGGTATGTTTAGATACAGCAAAATGAGGTCGATAGACTGTGCATTGTGGCAGCTCCGGCTCACAGGGCCACCGCGTGCTTGTGCGTGTGCATACCGTACTGGGAGCTGGCGGTGACGCCCTACTCTCCCCCCCCCGCCGCAGGCGCACCGCATGTACTGAAGCACTTGGTGCGCATTCTGTGCTTGCACACGTTGTGTGCATGCCACTATCATCCCATGCCCTGGTCCTACCACCACCCTCTCGTGACGGGCACCATCGAACCCTAGCAACTGACCCCTTTGTGGACGGGCACCATTACCGTAGCAGAAGCCAACTCTTTCAACTGCAGCATACAGCGATGCCCATGGCATGAAGTATCGTCCTGAATATCCATCGACGCCTCGACTCTCGAGCCCTGCTCTGCACGTAAAGCAGCCAGAGCAGCTCGTGCCAGCCTGTGGCGCTGTGCCCGAGCCATATACTATCCGGGCTGATGATCAAGACACTTTCCGAGCACCTATGTTGTCCGGCTACGCCACGCTACTGCCACATACATGCTACATGCTCGCATCCTTGCAAAGCACTGGAGGCCCAACCTGCTTATCATCTTCACAAGTGTAATCCATCCGCATTAGCCAACCCCGCGCCACCCACAAACCCACCACGGACCCATCACCTGAACCACCGTCCACGCCTTCACACAAACCACACGCCAACAACTCCTCAACCCGAACTCCGAACACGCCACAACATTGCCACTACGTCGCTGCCACCGCCGCCGCCGCCTTTACTGACCCGCCCGCGATCTTCGCCGGCGCGTCCGGCAGCGTCTGGAAGATGGGCAGCGCAACCGAGTCGGCCGTTTTAAGGAACACGGCCTGGATGTTGGCCCACTTCTTGGGTATGTGCTCCGCCGCCGCCGCCAGCGCCGCCACCACGTTCGCCTCCACCTCCGCCGGCTCGAAGCCCGACCGCGCCACGCGGATGTTGACGCTGGTGCCGCTTCCCTTGAACAGGTAGGTGCAGGCCAGGGCCTTCTTGATCTCCGCCGCCCAGTTGCCGCGGCGCATGTCCACCGGGATGGGCTGGCGCTTCTTCTTGAAGAAGCTCTTGCCAATGAGCTTGGGCAGCGAGGGCAGGATGCGGTCGTCGGCCAGGAACAGGTCGTAGCTGGCGCACAGCTTGCGCTTGGCTTCGTGCGACTCGAACTTGGTGCGCAGCTTGCTGGTGCCGATCACCTGCGCATGCGGCGCCGCGCAAGGGGGATTTGACAGGGCGTCATGGCCCGGTGTGGCGTCGTGGCCCAGTGTGGCATGGTGGGCGTGGCGGGCGTGGCGCCCCCGTGCGGTGTATCACAGAGGGTGATGCAGTTTGCCCGCTTGACACGTGTCGTAAGTTCCCAATCGCTGCGTCGCCCCTGCCTCGCCCTCTGCGGCGCCCGACGGCCCCGCCCCACGCGCGCCCATACTCGTGTGGCAATTCGAGCGTCTCGCCCGCTGAGCCGCCCGACCCGCGACCCACCCGCCTCGCTTTCCCCCTGCTGCAGTCCCACCCCCGCTACGTCTGTCCAGCCGCCCAACCCACCTTGGCCACGCCGCCGTTCTTCTCCAGCGCCGCCAGCTTCTTCTTAATCTCCTTGCCCTCCTTGCCGTCCGCCGAGTCCTTCACAAACAGGCAGATCTGCTGCCCCTCGCCGCCGTACAGCGGGTGCGGCAGCGGCAGCGGCACCGGCTTGTCCTTGCGCGGCTGCTGCGGCATCTTCTTCAGCGCCAGCTGCAAGAAGATGACTTCCTCGTCCACGTCAGCAAACAGCGAGCTGGACTTCTCGGCCTGCGTGCTCACGAACTTGAGCAGCGACGCCACCGCCTTGCGGACCTGCAGCGACAGCGGCAGGGGGGATCGGGACCGTCGGTGAGGGTGTGCGCCAGGGGTTGTCACCAGGGCGGCTGTGTTGGCTGTTGCCAACAAGCTCCGGCACGCGGCACGAGGGGCGGAGGCTGCTCTGCGGGCCGTGCACTGCGGCGGTGTACGGCACGGTATACGGCAGGCTGCACGGCGGGAAGGCGGTCGCGCTCCTGCAGTGCTGTCGCGCGCTGCTGTGTATGACGAGAGTTGATGGGGCTGTTTCCGCTGCGTGCACCGGCAGCGCTCCGGTGCGCGACCTGGCCTCCCGGCTGCGCTGCGTGGGCTGCGGGGACTGCAATCCGTTCGCCCCGCGACTAACACCCATCATGCCCCATGCTGGTCGATGTCCCGGGCGTTTCGAGTGCGGGGCAGCAGCTGACGGCGAGGTGGCACCGCCCCGCCGCTGCCGCTGTCGTCGCCGCCCCGGACACCGCCTTTCGGCCCGACAACACCTCCGCGCGTCGGCCCCGTCCGCTTCCCACTAAAGGTGCTGCCACCCCGCCGTTGCGTGTGATATCGCCGTGGCCAAACTTACTTGGGACTGCTTCCAGCCTTGCAGCTTGATGTCGCCAACCTTTGCCGACGTTGTCGCCGGCGGCGCCGAACGGTCGCCTGCTTGCGACATTTTTGCACTGCTGCTTTTATAACGTGGCCGTCACAATTCCGCAGTCGCGTGCAGAGGAACCGGGTTTGGAGCGGCGCCGGCGGCAAAGGGCCACGCCTCTCGAATTAATGTGTAAGGTAGGTCGGACAAGCGCTTAATACAAACAATGCTGTAACTGGCTAAATAACAGGCCGAAACTCGCGCAGAAGGGGTTCGGGCAGCCTTTGGGGTTCTACGTCAGAGACTGCAGTCCAGAGCAGCTGTTAAGTATTTGGAGAGCTTTCTACACAGCTGTAAATACTTCGGCCGTGGCGAAAGTTGTTCGCTGCCCCATTGCAGGCACAGCAATCGGTTTGTTTGCGACTTCGTTGCCAAGTCGCCCATACATAAGCGTAAGGTGGAGTGAACACTTGCGATTCCTGTAGCTAGAGCACCTAGGCCTGCTCGTTTAGTAGACCCGCAAGCAACCATGCAGTGCCTCCAGAAGCAGGCGCAGCGCTGCGCCACGAAGAATGCGCAGGCTTGCCCGATCAAGGCTAGTGGCGTGAGCTCCAGCCGGCGCGCCGGTAAGCTTGCACCACGCAAGCTTGCATTATGGCTACCCGTCCACTCGTTCCTCAACTTCCTCCCCACCCCACCTTTGACCCGCGCAGTCAAGGCGCTGGCCGTCGCTGCTGCCCCTGCGAAGAAGGCTCAGGCCGCTGACGTGAACGCTGTGGGTCTGAAGGACGTGCCTCTGCGGTCGCTGTTCCCTGATGAGCCCAAGCCGCCCGCACCGGTGCGTATATGACATAGCCGGTTATGCAAGTTGAATAGAAAGGTGCCAGTAGCATAATTCGTCGGTCTGCGGGGTCGATGGCGCGGTTGTCGCGGCGGTGGGTCCCTCGGCAAGGCATCAATTGTTTTCAGCAGAGCCCTCGCGTCGTTGCCCCCCGCGGCGGGCAGCTCGGGTCCTCTTACGACGCACATCAACTGCAGCAACTTGTGCGTGTCAGTCAATTTGGGTTAGGCCGCCCGCGGCGGGGCTGGAGCACGCATGCCGTGGTCAACTTAGCCTCCACCCGCGCGTGCCACCCGCTCGTCGCACAGGGCGCCCCCAAGCTAAAGGTGGCGATCGTGGGCGGCGGGCTTGCGGGTCTGTCCACTGCCGTGGAGCTGCTGGACCAGGGGTGAGCGTGGCGCGCGGCGCGTGGCGTGTGGGGGGGGGGTTGTGTTTAGGGCGTGTGTATGTGGATGGCACAGGAGGGATTCGAAGGGCACGCATGGGTCGCCAGGGTCGCCAAGCTCAGGGAGCGCTTACTTGGGAGGTTCGTGGCACGCCGCCCCTGCACATTTTGACCGTGAGTCAGTGGCTGAGGATGCGTACGGGCGCGCTTGGCAGTTGACTGGCCGCAAGCAGGGCAGTGGTGCACACCGCCCGCCGGCGGCGTGGGCGCTGCGGTTCGACCCAGCCGCTCTGAGCTTAGAAGCCTGGAGGCTGTCCCATTAGCCATGCTCAACCAGCCCATTGATTCTCTGTCGAACCCTCTCGACACCGCAACTGAATGCACACAGCTATGAGGTGGACATCTACGAGGGCCGCCAGTGGATTGGCGGCAAGGTGGCCTCGTTCGTGGACAAGGACGGCAACCACATCGAGGTGCGTGGCCGCGGCGGGCTGCAGGGGCGGCGGTGGGGCGGTGGCTGAGGTTGGGGTGGGCGGACACGTGTGGAGGGGCGCTGCCGAGGGCGCGATGGGCAGGGGTGTCAGGGGCCGGGGCAGGAGCGCCGGGTGCCGCACACCGGTTGCCGGTGTGCGCACGGCTTGCCGTTGGACCTGTGGGAGCACTGGCGGGGCGTCGAGCGCAGCAGCAGCACCGCGTCGCCCCCACGGCGCGCCGCCCCCTTCCCACCCTCCGCCACATGTGCTCCTTCTCCCGCTCCCTCTCACCCTCACCCTCGCCCGCCCTCGCCCTCTCCCTCACTCCCGCCCGCCCGCAGATGGGCCTGCACGTGTTCTTCGGCTGCTACTTCAACCTGTTCCGCCTCATGGCCAAGTGCGGCGTGCTGGAGAACCTGCTGGTCAAGGTGGGGCGCGGGGCGGGGCGGCGGCGGGGCTGGCGGGCAGCGGGGGCAGGAGTCGTGGTGGTGGCGTTGGCGGGGTACCGGGGCGTCCGGCGGGAGGGCAAGCAGGCGCAGGCAGGGGGCAGGTAGGGAGAATGGGCCCGGGGGCAGGCGCCTGCTCTGGGGGCGGCGGCGCGAGGGAGTGGAGGGCCGGGGGTGCTGCAAGCTTTGTGTTGGGAGGGATGGACTGGAGGTCTGGGGGCCAGCTGGATGGCGCGCCTGGCACAGTAAGGCACGGAGCAGCAGGTGCCAGCCATGTGGGTAGTCAAGTTACGGAGGGGCGGGTTGTTAGGACGGAAGAACACGGGAATCGACCTGCATCATGCATGCGTGCGCGCGTGCAGGAGCACACGCACACCTTCTGCAACAACGACGGCGACGTGCGCGAGCTGGACTTCCGCTTCTACATCAACGAGATGAAGGTCGGCGCGCCGCTGCACGGTGAGCCGGAGGCGGGTCGGGCGAGAGGGCGGGGTGGAGGGTGGGAGGGCCAGGCGGCTGTGCAAGGTAGGGGCTACCGGCTGTGAACCAGGGGCACGGCAGTTGCAGTACATGAAGGTCACAGGTGGATGTGCGTCGTATGGACGGCCGGAGGCGGGCGCGGCACTGCAGCATCTGCGCCGCTGCGCCGACCGCTGGCGATGTGCCGGTGAGGCCTGTGCGGGGACGGCCGGTCACAGCTGGGGCAGGGCGAGGCGCAGACGGGACGCAAGCGTGCGCACACGTCAGGCGCAGGCGCAGCTGTAGCACAGGACGGCGGCACCTGGGAGGGGGGCCGGCGAGAGGAGCACCAGCAGCACATGGGCGGCCACCACCGGGCCGTTACTGGTCGCGCGTCGGCCGACCGGTGTGGCCCTGCAGCACAGGGGCGCACGATTTGAGCCGCATGCACACCAGCAAACACACGTGGGGCCAGGCCACACCAGCGGCTGCTGGAGCGTGCAGGGGTCTGGGCTGGAAGCGCTGTGCTGGTGGCACTCCACTCCGGCGGGGGGACCGTGCGGGGGCTTTACCGCGAGAGCTGCGGTGCGGCGCTCGGCCGACATAGCTAGCCACCTGAAGGGCGCACAGCCGCAGATCTTGGGACGGAGCACAGCACAGCGGGGCGCGGCGCAGCGCAGCGCGGACCGACCAGCAGAGGGAGCCGGTGGCGTGAGGCACATCGCCGTCAGCCGCGCACCCTCCCAACGCATACACAAACTCGCATACATCCCTCCACGCTGCGCCTTACTTCCCTTGCGCTGCTCGTTCGCCCCTCTCTCGCTGTCCTCTCTTTATGTTTCCGCAGGCCTCAAGGCCTTCTTCACCACGCCGCAGCTTGAGCCGGTGGACAAGCTGGCCAACAGCCTGGCGCTGGGCACCTCGCCCATCGTGCGCTCGCTGATCGACCCCGAGGGCGGCATGCGCGACATCCGCGCGCTGGACGGCATCTCCTTCACCGAGTGGTTCACCAGCCACGGCGGCTCCATGAACTCCATCAAGCGCATGTGGGACCCCATCGGTGAGGCGGGGGGCGGCACGTGGTGGGGGTGGGGCGGCGGCGGGGCGGGGGTTGCGGGTAGCCGTCCATGTGAAGGGGTTGGGTGGTGGGCGGGGCGTCTGGGGATGGACGGCAAGCGGGCTTATGGTTTGTAAGGAGCGGCGCAGGCAGGCAGGCTGGTGTGTGGTGGGAGGGTGGGAGCGGGTAGTTCATGACAGACCCCGGCGGCCATCACACGTGGGTAGGCGTGGGCGGCCAGCAGCGAAGGCAGATGGTGGCTTGTGTGCACGGTTCATCCTGCCCTGCGTTCCCCATCGTGTGGCTTCGCGACCCGACCACCTCACGCCTGCAACCAGGTCGCCCCTCCCTCTTACACCACCACACTCCACCACCACACCGTCTCTGCCCATCCCCCATCACCCCCACCCCGCAGCCTACGCGCTGGGCTTCCTGGACTGCGACAACATCAGCGCGCGCTGCATGCTCACCATCTTCCAGTTCTTCGCCACCAAGACCGACGCCTCGGTGCTGCGCATGCTCAACGGCTCGCCCGCCGAGCGCCTGCTGGCGCCCATCGCCGACTACATCACCGCCCGCGGCGGCCGCATCCACACCCGCTCCGGCTGCAAGTAAGCGAGCGCGCGGGTGACCAGCGGCCGCGCGGTATAGCAGTGGCACCCTGCGCCAGGCCCCCTTTTTCTCCGCTGCCGGTCTAGACGAGCGCCGCACCATGTAAAGCAGCTGTGCTTGCGCCTTTTGCCGCCCGCCTGCCGCCGGCTTCCCCTGACGCCAACAGCGCCCGCCTCTACCCGCCCTGCCTATCCTGCCACAATTCTCTCACCTTCTTTGCACCAACAACCCCCGCACACACACTCTGCCGTCTTCGTTGTTGGTTTCCGCTTAACACATTCTCTGCGCCCCCGCCGCGCAGGGAGGTGCTGTACGAGACGAGCGCGGACGGCAAGGTGACGGCCGTGACGGGCCTCAAGGTGGGCTCCGCCGGCCGCGACCGCGTGGTGACGGCCGACGCCTACGTGGCGGCGCTGGACGTGCCCGGCATCAAGCGCTTCCTGCCCGCGCCCTGGCGCCAGTACAAGGAGGTGGGACAGGGGCGCGCACGCCGGCTCCCGGGGGGGGGGGACTCCAAGGATGGTTGGCGCTGGGGGACCCTGGGGGCCAGGGGTGGGCAGGACTGTGTGCGCGCGCTGCTTTGCGCGTACACTGAGCTGGGCTGGGCGTCGAGGTTGCTGGGCGACCGCTGGGCGGGGCATGGCAAGGGCCGTAGGGCGGTAGCGCTGGCCCCACTGAGCGCCCGGAGTGCCCCAGGCCGGCGCCTGTCGCTGTCAGCATGGCTGTCGCCTAGCCCGCAATTCCCGCGTTGCATGCTGACCCCCCGCGCGCACCGCCTCGCCGCCTCGCTCCCTCCCTCCCCTCCCCTGCCTCTCCGCAGTTCGACAACATCTACAAGCTGGTGGGCGTGCCGGTCATCACGGTGCAGCTGCGCTACGACGGCTGGGTGACCGAGATGCAGACGGTGCGCGCGGGGGGGGGGGGGGGCGGGATGGGGGCGAGCTCGTGGGAGGGGTCGTGGGTGGGGTGGTGGGGGTGGGGGTCGTACATCGGCTGTGCCGCGCCGAGTATGGCCGCGCATTGCCTCCCCCGTTGGCCATCGCTCCTGCGCGCTCCGCTCCAAGCGCGTTCCCCTCCCTGCCGCACGAAACCCTCTCAACCCTCCCCGGGGCCACTACACGCACTCTGCTGCACCACCACCGCCGCACAGGACTCGCCGCGCGTGAAGGACCTGCGCAGTGCCGCCGGTCTGGACAACCTGCTGTACAGCGCGGACACCTACTTCAGCTGCTTCGCCGACCTGGCGCTCACCTCGCCCGTGGAGTACTTCAAGGAGGGGCAGGGCTCGCTCATGCAGGTGGGGGCGCGGGGTGGGTTGAGGGGTGGGGGCGGGTGGAGGGGGGTGGGGGAGCGGGGAATGGGGCTTGAGGATTGGGAGCGGACTCAGGGCGGAGGGCGCCCAGGCTGCGCGCATTACTAGCGGCCGTCGTGGGCGACCACACGCACACCCGGCGGCCCTCCCTCCCACCCTCATCGCGCCCCACCCCGACCTCACTGCCCTGCACTGCCCTGCACTGCCCGCACCGCAGTGCGTCATCACGCCCGCGGCGCCCTACATGCCCTGGACCAACGAGGCCATCGCCGCCGAGACCGACAAGCAGGTGGGGGAGGTGCCCGCCCGCGCGCCGCCCGTGGGGCCTTCTCTCGTCATCGTAGAGCTGCGTGACGGGCTGCCCCGCTCCCGGCCTCCAGCATGCTCCTGCAGCTGTTCGCTGTTAAAATACTCGGCTCTCGGGCCCCTGGTCAAGCGCCTTAGGTTCCTGATTTGCTCGCATGCGCGGCCACCGTGCCTGTGTACAAGATCCCACCCGGCCACCTTCACCCCCACTCACCCCCCTTGGGCTGTTGTTCACAACCCCCGCCCGCCCACCCACCCACCCGCTCACCCACCCAACCCCGCCCTCAACCCCCCCCCTCCCCGCTGCACACACGCACACAGGTGCGGCAGCTGTTCCCCAGCGCGCGCGGCCTCAAGTGCACGTGGCACAGCGTGGTGAAGATCGCGCAGTCGCTGTACGAGGAGGCGCCGGGCATGGACGTGTGGCGCCCCGACCAGGCCACGCCCATCCCCAACTTCTTCCTGGCCGGCTCCTACACCAAGCAGGTGAGAGGCGCAGGCGGAGCAGGAGGAAGAGGGGGGGAGGGCAGGGTTTTGCAGGGTTTTGCAGGGGCGGGGCAGGTGGTGGATGGAGATAAGTCCATTCCAGAACCCAAGGTTAACGGTGGACGGGGGCGGGGGCGTCGTGGCTGGGATGGTGGCGGACTTGCAAGCGCGCGTATTGGTATTGACACTTGACAGCGTGCGGCCCACCCGACTGCGCCGCTCCCCTGAGTCCTAACAGCTCGCCGCGCACACCCGCACACGCCTCGCCCCCGCTTGCCCTCTCTGCATACCGCCCCCACCCCCGAATCGGAACTGATTACCCCCCCCCCCTCGCCGCAACCTCCCCCGCCCCCCCCCCCTCCAGGACTACATCGACTCCATGGAGGGCGCCACGCTGTCCGGCCGCCAGTGCGCCTACACCATCCTCAACGCCGCGCCCGGCATACAGAAGTCCATCGCCGCCGCGTCGCGGCCACTCGCCGGCGCCAGCGCGTAAAGGCACTGCCGCTGGCGTTGGTCGTGGCCATGGGGCCATGGCGCTCGGGAGCAGTTGCGGTTTGACTGGTTGAGGTTCGGATGCAGGGAGCATGTTTGCTTCCCACGGCAGATGTAGGCGGCGCATAACAGGGTGGACGTAGTCGGGCAAGGCCGTGTATCGTGTATGAAAAAGTGTAGATGACTGGAAAGCGTGTGTGCTCAGCGTGTTCTGTGACGCATGGGAGAACGGGCTGTGCAAGGGCATGGCGGTAACTGCAGGCGGACCCAGTGTACGGTGTACAGTGTGTGTATGCGTGTGACTCAGCTGCGGGCGAGTGGGCGACAGTGTGTTGCATGCAGTGAGTGTAGGGGGTGCTGCTAGCCCTACTGTGCGGAGGTTGGCGGCGAGGGTCCTTCTCTTGCCGGCTCCATGGATGTCTTATGCCCGGAGCCCTAGCATATGCACACGAGTTTGTGGCGTATGAGGACGGAAATGGGAGTGCGCTGCCGCGTCGTGAGCGTGAGTGTGGAGACAGAAGCGATGGCGTGGAATGCGTGATGCATGCGTGACGAGATGTGCCCCGGCGATTTTGTCGGAGCTGCTGCGTTCAGGCTGGGACCGGGTAGCCCGCGTGAGCGCCAGCAGTGCCGTCGCCTTGGGGGATGCAGCGCGTGGCCGGGGGAACAAGAAGTCAAGAAGAGAGCGTTGCAGCAGAAGAGGCAACTCAACACATTGCTTCGGCGTGTGGGGACGCCGCGTTGGCGAGAGCCACCAATACCGTGGGGGCACTGTAAGCGAGAGAGCAGTCGGGCTCATCCTGGACTGTATCCGCATTCGCGTCTAGAACGCACCTCGCTAACACGGCCGTGAACTTTGTATGATCACGAGCGGGGATCTGGATCTGCATGCCCACACGGGGATCCGGGCACACGGGTATGACGCTGGTCTGGGAGAGCCCGGCAGAGCGGGAGCAGCGGCAATCCGTGCCCGGGTCCCTTGCCAGGCGCCTGGATACCGTACGTGAACGCTCCGAGTCTTAACCTTTTGGGGCTGATGACAAAATGTTTTACAGACGCGACTGCAGACGCGACAGCCAGGGGTCGCGTACCAGGGGACGAGGGGAGGTGCGTACAGCGCTCGCTCCCTACCCTGGCTCGGTCAGTCGGTCCCTACCACCCCTGGTCTCTACACGCGTCTGTCCAGGGCTCCCGGCCCCGGGCGCCCCTCCCACTGCACATGACGATACCCTGCAGCCGCCGTAGAGTGCTTCACGGCCTGGGGGACCGCAAGTTCCGCCGGCTTTGGTCGATTTGTTGCGTCGAGGGTCGGGGCGCGCCGTGACATCTTCACTTTGAAGGGCCCCAGTTGGAGTGACAGCAACATATGATAGTAGCAGCCTTCTTAAGCACGTATTATCGCTCAATAAAAGCGGTCCGGGACAGAAGGACGCCCGCCACGCGATGTGCCGGTGCGACGGCAGGCTTGTGTGTTCATGGGTTATAAATGTAATACATACATGCTAGCTAATACAGCTACTTGCACTTTGCATTGCTTTAGAAAACGCACATGTAAAAACCCGTATTGCACACTGACTCCTGAGCACCCCTGTCGATGCTGATACAAGAATGAAATAACGTCCAATGAGGAGTGACGTTGGAGTCCTGTGCACAGTGTTCGCACTGGCACTGGCGCTGACTCTTGCGGACAGCCAGCAGGACTACCAGGCGCTGCTACGGGCACAGTACGATGCAGACATACCATCGGCAGTCAGCGTGCGCACCGGGAGGGAGCTCGCGCAAGCATTTGCAAACTCGTCAGTGCGCGCGGTGCGATTATCCAGTCCGGAGGTGGACCTGAGAGATGAGGACTTTCAGGGCTTAGCAACGCCGGTCCTCCTGTCTCGCAACGTCACGAGTAAGTGGGCCGGCGAGTGGGCCGGCGCGGATGGGAAGGGCGCAACCCTGGGTCGATCGGTCTGGCTCGTCGAATTCGTGTACTGGGCAGCTGGGTGGGGGGCGGGGGCAGCAGGGGCCGGGGAAATGGTTGCGGCTCATAGATGGGAGTGCCTCTGCCTCCCAGGTTTCATAGGGTCGACGGGGAGGTTCGTGCAGGGGCGCGGCTCGTGCAGGGTGTTTTGGTGTACACAGGGCTGGGTGGGCGCAGCAGGCACGGACAGCAGGGTACGGGAAACTGTTGAAGCTTGTTAGCTCATAGATGGAAAGGCCTCCGCCTCCCAGGGTCAGACGGGTTGGGCTGCCGTACATACGTATGGCTCGCAAAACGGTTTTCCCTGAGTTGGTGAGCGTCGGCAAGAGCGCGGGCCGCTCATGCGATGGTACGGCGTGGAGGGACAGCGTGGCGTAGTCCCGACGGAGCGCACAGATTTTCGACCCCAAAATGCACTTATGCACACAAGTAATGAGTCGTGGAGGCAAGGCGCGAACGTGCTGGATAGGTTCACGGTACCTACGGTCGCAGCGCTCTGCCAATCATGGACGCTCCGGGCATCTGGGCAGGCGACGCGGGATGAAGCGTTTTGTGGCACCGGTCTGCTGGGGCCAAGGGGCCAGCATACACGGAGGAGCGTGTATGTAGGAGGTGCAAACGAATGCAGCAAAGCAGTGGCCGGGTGACGCAATTATAGAACCTTCAAGGCGGGTGCTGTAGCTAGTAAGTACAGGGCCACTTCCCCGCGATTCCATTGTTCCCAATGCGCGGCCCCTTACGACGTCACGCGTGCGGCCTGCGCTCTTCCGCCGTTGCATGTCGCAGTTTTCGGGGGAACCGACAACCCCGACGCCTGGCCGTCGCTGGACTTGTCCCATGTGGCCGGGAAGGTGCGGACGGGCGTGCATGATTGAGGATGACTGGTGAGGGCACCCGCGGCATAGGGGCGCGCGTGCGCACACACGCACACGAGCGTGCTGATATCACGCACCCGCCCATCATGCTGCGCTCGGGTGCGTGCAGGTGACACTGGGCCCGGGAGCCCGGTTATATGTCACACAGGCGGTGATGGTGGTTTCCCTCTTCGACATTGCAATGAGGTGCGGCGCGGGGACCGGGGCGCGTACTGGGCGGCAGAGTCGGGCGTGAATGCGAATGAGAATGAGGGTCCGGCGGCACGAATGAGCTCGCAGGCCGGGTATGAGCGCGTGTGTTGTAGATGTACGCGTTATTGTTGAAACCTGTGGCTAGGGCATTGCAACAGCGCCGGGCCGTTTTAGTAATACCAGAGTGCGCTATGCTGAGGCGTGTGTGCAGTTCTCACCCGCGCGGGTACGTCCGCAAGCCCAGCCACCCAATGCCTCGTCCGGACGGCTCTTTATTTGTCTGCCGCGTGCTGGTGCCCACGCACGCGCATCCAGAGCGCATGTTCATGATGACATAAAAAATGTGCCTGCATTGGCTCTGCAACTTCAAATGTGCGCTGCGCGCCGGAGAGCGTGCATGGAGTTCAGCACTGCGTCGGCTGCATTGCACATCCTGTATGACCCGTTGATGCCCTCGTAACCAACGCTGCACTTACCTCGCGCCTGCCGCCGCCACCTTTGCCACCGCACTGCTGAGGATGACTGCGGCTTCACTCTCGGCCGCCCCGCCTCCTCGTGTGCCGGCAGGGCTATGGGCATGTTGACTCCCAGTGCACCCGGCGCGGCCAGCCAGGTCGTGTTTCAAGCTGGCGCGGTTGTGCTAGGTGCGTGCACGTCAGCGTGTGCGTGCAGGTGCACATACGCATACATGGATGGTGTGGGTGAGCGAGCACCTGTGCCTGACTGCTCCCATCCATGCTGCATGCTGCACGTAATAACAAACACGTGGGTGTGTGGCTGCTGCGCAGTGATGCCCGCCGACCAGGACTGGAGCTGGGCCTCGACCTGGTGGTTCCTGGTCAGCACCCGGGCCGCCGACTACCCGGGCTGGCAGACTGCGAGGTTCCTGCCGCCGAGGACGCCTGCAGACAGCAACTGCAGCCTGGACGTGGCCGCACGGCCAACACAGGTGCGGTAGCTGGGGTCGGCATGGGTGGATGGGAGGATGGGGTCCGCGGAGACTTGTCCGCGGAGTGACAGCAGCTCAGAGGCTGGCAACGGGCGCAAGGCGCACACGGCAGGGCGGAGGCGGCGGGATCAGTATGCTGTTGTTGACTGTAAGTCGTTGAGAGGTACTGACCCTTCGCCAGCGGGGTTACCCCCCTGGATACCCCGCCGTTACCTCGGGGACGGGTAGAGGGACAGGAGGGTAACCATGCGGCATAAGCCGACGCAACTTACCTCGTAACGAGGCGGCGATCGTTACGATATTGGACCCCTTTACGACCATGATAACTATCCCCGGACTGCCATAGGGCCGGCATGTTTGTTGCGCTTGTACCAACCCACCACTACTGCCGGGGCCCAACGCAATTTATTTTTCCGATCCAGTGCTGGGGTCTGGCCTGCTGCTGGGGTCTGGCCTGCATGACACGGATTGTCCTGGCCTCCGTTCCAAGCAAGGTTGCGCTAGTCAATCTGAAGGCCGCCTGCTGCGTGTGCTGCTGCCGCCGCCTGCAGCGCTGCTGGGCCATGCAAGGGTATCTCTATGATGTCGTGTACGACGCGATGGAGCTGGAGCCATCCGCGGTGGCATCAACGACACTCGTGCCATCGGCCCTGTCCGCTTCTTCACGGAAGTTTTATACCATTCATTTGTTGTCTTGCGATTTCTTCTTTGGAGAGGTGAGCTCTCCATGGGCTGTCGCAGGGGCTGCTGAGCAGGGGTTACGGTACTTGGGTTCCAGGGTGTGTGGGACAGTGTGTTTGGGGACAGAGACAGTACAAAACGGGCCACACCACCGCGAAACAATGAAAACGAGGGACGGAGGCGGGCGCGCCAACCGCAAGTCAGACCCGTGGCCTAGGGTCCCGGCGGCAACGAACACGCGCAGCGATCGCCCCGGTTATGAGGAAACCCGGCACCCTGGCGAAAGCCCCCAAAACACGGGGCAGCCTGATGCGACATAAGAAACCCTAAAAACTCCAACGGCGTGGCAGGGGCCCCCTATTAGGGCTCCTAGGAGCCTGCCCAACCCGCAGTAAAACCGCCCCCCTACTCAACGCCGGCCACTCGCGGGCGCGACGACACCAACGTCTTGACACCCATCGTGAAACGCCGCCTCCGCCGCCGAGAGCCAGCAGAGCGACCATGCTCGACCAGTTACGGGTCAGTCTCGGTGCAGTTACGTTCAGCTAAAGAAACTCAGTCATGGCTCGTCGTGATTCCGCTCCGCCTCGGCCATCGGTTACAGGTCGGTTACCCACCTGACGGACCCTTAACAGAGGCGTAAATTAAACGCGCGCCCAGCCCAGCAGCCGCGACGACCGAACCGCAGTCCGCAATATTGTCACATCCCACACGCCAACGCAGCCGATGCAGCGTCCAGCAGCATTCCAGCATGGTCCGACGCCGCCGCCGCAACAGCCGAGGCGTGGCACGCCGCAGCCCAATTTTCCGAACACTTGGGGCGGGGGCCACATGAGGAAGGCTCGGGGGCGGCCAATAGCAACTAGCAAAGCCTCTCAACGGCTTGGACGAAAGGAGCGAGAACCGCAGCGAAGAGAGGCAGAATGCCGAGAACGGCCTTATGTTAAACCCGCGCAGCCCCTACTCCGCTACGCTCCGTAGTGGCTACGTCATCCAGCGTTGTGTCGCGGAGCGAGTGTGTCAATCAAACAACGCATTTGGGGAGTAGGGACTTAAGCAACACCGCTGCTGGGTGCGCCCGCTGGGCACCTAACCAACCTCCGCGTCATTCGGTCCGGTATGTCGCTGCTGATTGCACTTGCGCAGATGTCCACAACCCGGACCACCGTGCAGCCCATCAACAACACCGGTGTCGAGGTGGTGTCGGTGCCGGTCGGCAGCGGCTACGAACTGGCGGCGGCGCTGGTAAACGCCAGCGTAGCACAGATACTTGTGACGGCCCCATTCGTGAATGTGACAGATGCGGACTTCGAGGCGCTGGGCGTGTCGCTGCCTCTGCGTCTGGACCGCAACGTCTCCGTGACTGCGCCAGCGGACCAACAGTGGCCGCTGCTGACGCTGCGGGCGGTCAAGAAGGTGCGTGTGCGTGCGGCCTGTTACAGTTACAACCACATACAGAGGATATCCCTGTAAGCAAGTCGTTGCAGCCGCCGCAGCAGCCGTTGCAGCAGTAACCGTGCATGTGAGGTGCCCGAGGTGCGCAGCAGTACCAAGCAGTTGCGTCCCTATCACGTACCCTACGATCAACGTACCTTGCAACCTACGTGCCCCCAGATGTCTCTCGGGCCCAACGTGACGCTCCGCTTCACTGGCCTTGCGATCGACCCGGTCGTGTCGCTGTACAGTTTCAGGTGCGTAGCGGCCGTGCGTGCGTGCGTGCGTGCGGCCGTGCGTGCGGCCGTGCGTGCGTGCGTGCGGCCGTGCGTGCGTGCGTGCGTGCGTGCGTGCGTGCGTGCGTGCGTGCGTGCGTGCGTGCGTGGCCCCTCGCAGATTGTGGTGTTGGGGTTCAGCAGCTGGGAGCGGGCGGCTACGGGAGCTGAGGTGTGAATGGCACGCACCGCCCAAGCAGCAACGGCCATGCCGGCGCCAGCAGCTACAGCGGGGTGGATAGGGCTCGCGCAAGCCGCTGTGCGTATGCTTTGCAAATTGCTGCATCCACTGCCTGTCAGCGCGTGTACCTACCTCTGTCCGCCGCCGCTGCTGCCGCCGCCGCACGCATGCAGGTCTGCCTCAGTCATGCCAATGGTGGGTCGGAGCTCCGGCGGCCCGCCAGGCGCCGGCAGTACGCCGCGCATCGTCATCGATAAGTGCGCGCTGGTGCCCGGTACGTGGGCTGCGTGCGTGTTACAAACGCGTGCGTACGTGCCATCTGCCATCATACTGTGTTTGCGTATGCGAATTTGTGCGCAGCGGGATTGTTGAGTGCGTTCGTTCGCGACTACGTTTTTGTGCCGCGTATGCCGTGCATTATGTAGCAATGCTGGTGCAGCTCTAACGAGCCTGTTGCGACCGTACCGGTAAACTTGTTACCTCTTATGACGACTCTCTGACAAGTTCATGATCCTTCGCTGCAGAGCTTGGCCTGGAGGGCGCAAAGTCGTACGCATGGTGAGTCCGCAGCTCCACCTCGGCGTTGTGTGTGGCACACAGCCAGCATGTCGATGCCCGCGATGTATGCCGACGTGATACATCGCTCAGTTGTTTCACCTCGTCGACATCACAGCTTCCCACACGCGTCTGTATGTGAGATCCCACCTGCATGCCTTTTCATCTCGGATGCCCATGTAACAGAACTGATAGGCAGGTACTCCATTTTTCCCTTGCAGGCTTATCTCGATTCCGCGCCCAGAGACTGCGCCCGGCATGCAGATCCTCAACGGCCTGGGTGGCAGCCCGGCCAACTGCTCACACGACGGGGCGGCGCCACCATTACAGGTGGGCGTGAGCAAGCGAGCGATCGTGAAGTGGTGCGCATGGAGCAGCGCGCCTTGCGCTTGCTTTCTTGCCTAGCAGGCATCTTCACCGCTTTGAGTCCTTCAAGCCCCATGCAGGTGTATGTTTGCCGCCCTCTCACGTGCCTGCCTCTGTGATCGCCCGCGCGCGCGGCCCTTGCGTGCAGCGCTGCTGGGCGTCGAACAACATGTTTGTTGACGTGGCGGCCTCCATGGTCGATGTGGACAGCAAGACAGGTGGGTGCAGATCCTGTGGCTCTGCGGGTGCCTAAGCTCGAGCCGCGACGCGCTAGACGCGCAGATCTGGGCGAGGCCAGGGCCAGGGGACGGGGCAGGGGCAGGGGCAGGGGATGAACTCTGAACCAATCACGTAAGGGAATATGGGACGGGACGGGAGGGGAGGGGTTGGGTACTTGGGTTGTGGCGGTCCCCACATGTATGGCACGGGAGCAGCGCGCCCTAGCGTGCTGGTCGGGCTGTCCCTCCTTGGACTGTCGCGTTCTTGCCGCGCGAATTGGTGGTGCGATTGGTGGCAGCGGATGCATGCGCATGCCTGTGGCCGAGCCAGCGGCCCACGCAGCGTGGCGGGCTTTTACGCATGCTGCTGCGCACCGCTGCAGGCGTCACGACGCGCCTGAACTACGACGTTCTTATACTGGACACGACAGGTCCGTGGGCGGGCGGGGGGGGGGAGGGAGGAAATGATGCTGATGGTGGCTTAAACCGTGCTGCTGTACTGCTACTGCTACTGTTTGCTGTTGTACTAGGGCTCAGTGAACCCTTGCTTCTCTCATGATGACGCGTTCCCTCTCCATTCCTTTCCTCCGCTGCTGCCGGCGCTACTGCTGCTATTCTTGGTGCTACTGTTCCTCGCCCGCCCGCCCGCTGCCGGCGCACTCGCGGGTGTCGGCGGCCTGCGTACGCCACCTGCCCCATCGCGTTGTGCGCCGCAGTGCACTTCAACAAGGTGGGTGCGATTCGCAGTTGCGCCGGCTGCGGCTGCAGCAGGTCGGTGGGTGGCGGCGTCGGGGCATGTGTGCTCCCGGCAGCGGGTGGCGGCCACACCCGGATGCGCGTCAGCAGTGTGGGGGTCTGTATGTATGTGCAACTTGAGGTTTAAGGCGGCACGTTTCTGTCGTGCAGGGTATCCCAGAAGCATGCATGGATGCTCCTGATCCAGTGGAGTGCTACTTCCGGCTGTCCGTCAACACCAGCGCGGTCACCCTGACGGGCACGGCAGCCGCGCCCACGGACACGGCAACCTGGTCCCCACCCCCTGCTGCCGGGTCGCAGCCAGGCGGCAGCAGCAGCGGCAGCGCGAGCCTGGGCATTATCGTGGGCTGCGTGGTGGGAGGTGAGAGCGTGGGCGGGAGGGAGAGGGGTCTGAGGCCGGGGTCTGAGGGCGCCGGTTGGTCGCGTGCAAGTGCAATTTTGAACGCGCTCGGTTGGTTGCCGTCAGGCGGCCTGCATAGTGCGTGGCCAGCCGTGAAAGCGCGAGCTTGAGCATGCATCTGCTGTGCACACACATTCATAAACCCACCCGCACACTCCGTCTTTTTTGTTTTAAACACCGTCACGTCGTCTTGATTGATACACTCGCGCACATGTCGCCAAACATGAACGTGTTCGGTTGTCTGCTGCTGTGCCCGCAGGTGTCGGTGCGCTCATCGGGGTGGCGGTGGTAGCCGCAGTGCTGCGGCGCCGGCGGCGTGCTTCGAGCGGCGGTGCCCGCCAGTCGGCCTACGAAAAGCCAGGACTCACTGGCGCTTCAGCTGTTGTGGACGTGCACAGCAGCAATGCCGACGGCGAGGATCCGCCTCATCCAAAGAACGCCGCCTTGACCTCTGCTACGGGGCCCCGTGGTGGGCAGCGGAGCTGGCGGCTGATCAGGACGGGTGGGGCAGAGAGCTCGGCCCGGTCGTCTTCCCCCGCGTGCAGCGGTATTATGAGCACCGCCGGCGATGCCGCAACCGGAAGCAGTGGGCTGCTGGGCACGGGCAACAGGGACCACCGGTCGCCCATGCAAGGTGGGTGGCAAGGTTGATCGCCGTGTAGAGGTGGCGGCAATCATTGCATGTAAGTAAGTCGTGATGCGGTTGCTGCCTTGTTAAAGGCCCTTACTTCCGCCATAGCAGCACGCGCATTCCCGCTCTTGCATTAAATCGGTGACCTGCTAGGTAGTACTGATGTGTGTATATGCCCCGGGCCGTGGCTGCAAGCAGGCGGTGCTGGCGGTATTGACGGCGAGAGCAGCGGCTTGGCCACGCAGGAAGTCTCCTCGCCCGCATTTGAGGGCAGCACGCAGCATGCAGTGCCAGCAGCAGCAGCGGCGGCAGCGGAAGTGGCCACCCAGCTAAAGCACCTGCTGGCGCTGCCTACTGGCAGCAAGCCGCCGCCGCTGCTGCACCCCAATGCGGCGTTTGCTGCGGCGGCGGCGGCGGGAGCGGTTGCTGTAGTGCCGACCACACCGTTCCGACGCGACCTGAACATCAACGTGCAGTTCGATGTTGGCAGCCCGGCACAGCAGTGTGCGGGCAAGGGCGGCGCGGTAGGCAATCACGGTAGCAGCAGTTGCAGTGCAACCGCCAGTAGCACACCTCCTTTGGGTTCAAAAGCAGGGGCTGCGATGCTGGCACAGCCAGCAGACGATGGTGAAGAAGCGGACGCCCAGCAGCCGGCGGTGCTCGCCGCGTTCCAGCCTTCTGACTCAGCTGCTGCTGCCGCTGCGGCGGCCGCCGCAACATGCGCGGCGGGGGTCGCGCCCGACGGGAACATGCGTCGCGGCACCATTCACGGTCGCGGCGGCGCTGCGGCAGAAGCAACTTCGGCAACTCCTCATGATGCGAATGCGGCGGTGCAGCTGCTGCCGAGGGTGCTGGGAAAGGGCGCGGTGAGTCATCGTCGTGTTGCGGCCGCTGTGCCTTTGACCCATTCCGAGCACCACGTAGTGACGCGATGTGATCAGGCACAAACCGTATCTGCATGCGCGCGCACACATGCACAATCAGCAGCCCCAACCTGACCTGCCCTCCACCCGCCTAACCCGCCTGCCTCCTCGCTCGCAGTTCGGCCGGGTGGTGGAGGGGCGCTTCAAGGGCGAGCGCGTGGCGGTGAAGCTGCTGCTCATGGACCGACTGGGGCTGGGGCTGGGCGGCGGCGGCCTGCCCAGCGGCGCGGCAGCCGGGACCGGCGGCGGCAGCGGCCACCGCGGCCAAGACCAGTACGTGCTAGCCTTCGTCCGGGTGAGTCCGGTCGGGCATAAACAGGGGCAGCAGCACGTGTTTAATTTCCAGGGCCGTGTGGCGACACGTGTCGTACGCATGGTCGGCGTCCGTACACATGGTCCGGCCCTTGCACATGCATTCGCCCTGCCCGCCCTCACACGCACCCGACGCACGCACGTGCGCGCGCAGGAGGTCGAGATCCTGGGGCGGATAGATCACGCCAACGTGGTGCGGCTGCTGGCTGCGTCCGTGGAGCCGCCTCGCCTGGCGCTGGTGATGGAGCTGATGGACTGCTCGCTGGTGCGGGGCGGGCGTCACTCGCGTGCCCTATGTTTTTTTCGCATTTAGTCGCTACGTTTCCAGCCTCACGCATATTGCACTTGCACACCAGCGACACTCTCTAGTGCGGTCACGCCGCTTGCGCCATTACAGGAGCGGGTGTTGTTTGGAGCCGGGCCCGGGGCGCCGCTGCTGCCGCTGCCCAAGCTGCTGCACATCGCCATCCAGATTGCGCAGGGCCTGTAAGTGATTACGCTGCGTGTCGCGTGTCCCAATGTGGTGTGCCTGAAGTTCTCCAGTCGTACAATGGTGGCTGTTCCTGGACAAGCGTCATTGCGTCTGCTTCGGGCTTCCCCGGCTGCTGCCCTTAACCCCACGTGTGCCCCATACACCTACCTGATCATCTTTGCGCAGGGCGTACCTGCACCCAACCGTGCTGCACAAGGATCTCAAGGTCAGTACGTGCAGGGGACACAGGACTACAGGAGGGGTATCCGGGATAGAGGTTCTTGGGCTGCCAGTACGCGTGAAGGCGGGATATGTTACTGGTTGAGACTCACTGGGCCATACATGCAACGTAGCTCGGGCTCGCTTAGAGCTCAGATGCCGGCGGCGCGGCAAGCAAGCGGCCCAACGCCTTGGGGTTGGGCTGTCCCTCTCATCATGCATCCCTTCCTGCTGGTGCTCTCTCGGTGTCCACCCGCAGCCGGGCAACGTGCTTCTTCGCGGCGCCGACAGCGACACGCCGGACGTGAAGCTGTCGGACTTCGGGCTGTCGAGCCTGCGCATGCATACCGTGCCCACGCTCAACGCGGCGTGCGGCACTCCTGCATACATGGCGCCCGAGCTGTTTGACCCCGAGACGACCACCGTGACCCACCACGCCGACATGTACAGCTTTGGGGTCCTGCTGTGGGCCATGCTGGCGGGCAAGCAGCCGTGGCAGGTGGGGGCTCGGGGGTGGGGATCCGGGGTTCAATCAGGGTTGCACAGTACGTAGTACGAACTAGATCGTATTATTACTGTGTACAATACGCCGTCCTTGAATGGTAGTGGGAAAATACGCTGTGCGAGGTTGGGACATCCATGGGACATCCGTAGAATAGGCATCCCAAGAAATGGAATGTTGGACATCAGCACTGCCACACTGGTTGTAGCTGCCTGCCGCGCTCGATGGCCTCATAAACATAACATGTTATCTGAGTATCAGAAGCGCGAGGACGGCCCGAAACTGACTCGTCCCTTGTTTCTAGTTAATACGAATTAATACGGTACGCGTGTTATAAGATGGGAGGCGGCATCGTGAGGCTGCATCCTTCAACACGTTCCCCACTTGCAACCGCCCACACCAACCACCACAGGACTTCAGCATGGTGGCCCTGGCGTACCAGGTGTCTCTGGGGGCGCGGCTGCCGCTGCAGTACCTGGGCGAAGGCCGCTGCCCGGCCAAGCTGCGCGAGCTGATTACCGCCTGCTGGGATGCAGATCCGCTCCGGCGCCCCGCGGTGAGCCACTTATCGTATTACTTCTAGTGGTAAAGATATGGCGAGCTACCTATGCAGGACAGTGGAGAGCATGTTGCAAGTCACGACAATGCCTCCACACCTCCACAGTGCATGACGCTCGTGCGTGCCTGTTGCACTGCGCCGTGGCCCCTCCCGTCGCAGGCTGCTGAGGTGGTGATTGAGCTGCTGCTCATTAAGCAGCAGGCGGGCGCGGCGCTGCTGCAGCCTGCCGAGGAGCAGCAGGCGGGTGCAGCGCATGCGCAGCACGGGTCTGGAAACCAGCCCGCATGAGCAACCCCTAGATAGGCGGCCGTTCGAGCTGGATGGGGCCCTCGCGGGCTGGACGCAGGCTGATCTGATCCGATGTTGCATGTGAGCCGTGGCGGTTGTGTCGTGAGATTGTGCCCTGCCGCTAGCTGCACACCTGAAGTAAGAACGAAAGCCAAGAATGTTGGACAAAGTGATTTGATTCTAGGCTACCGGACAACATATTGAGTCGTTGGATAGCTGCTGGACATTGCTAATGGTCTTGTCGCCCCAGCCCCGCGCGTGGAGGTCAGCAAACCGGGCTGGAGCACCGGGCTGGCGGCGGCGGCGGTGGCATCCTGAAATGAAATGTGTACTGGGGAATGGAGCAAGCACTTCGGTATTTTGAACATGGATGGGCACGCCGCTGCTTCGACACTACCTTATGCTCCTGTGCACTGGGCTTGTGTGCACTAGGTTCGTGCGCTCAAGTAAACAATTTGTCGTCATTCGAACTTGTGGACCCCGAGGCTGAGAGGGGGTCAGTGATTACTAACTACTTTGGCGCGCCTTGAGTCGCGCGTGTTGCAAGAACAAAATCGCATGAGTGTTAGCCGTGAGCACCGGTGTGGTGCCTTTCCGTGGTGTGATTGCGCGCGTGTGCGGTGGTGGTGGCATTCAAGCCGATGGCAGCGCACTCACATTCGTCCACCACGGCACGCCGGCACCTAGTTGCCAGGGTGTGATCACAGTTCCGCTCAGAAGACGGTGGGACGTGAAGAACAGGCCTGCGGAAGAGATCCCCCAACAATGCAAGCCATGCACAGGCAACGAATGCATGGGCATACCGGTGTGCACATTGAGTGAGTGAACTACAACGGCACGCGGACACATCTACCGGTATCTGCAGGGAGTGTGCTGCAGGCACAGGACTGCTGCTGTGAGCTGCAAGTGGCCTTAAGTGGACCTTTAATAGCATGTAGCGTGGCGGCCTTGATGCCTTCAGGTTCGCTTCTTTGAGAGGCTTGAATGGTTGGAACGTGCGACTGGCCGGATGTCAAGGTTGCTTTGATATGGTAACGAAGGAACTCCACGAAACGTGCCTCATAGTGGGTGGGTGGGTGCACTCTCACCAGTGTCGTCCCCACCCTTGTGTCTCACCAACGTCGTCCCCCACCTTGCGATTCGCGTCAATACCTGTTGCACGATAGCCCCGGCTATCTTCGAGCTCCCTAGCTCCTCTCAACCCCAGTCACGCCCAACACCCACAACATCGCCCGGTCTAGGTAGCTAGAACTCCACCACCTCAGGAGCCTGCTGCCCCGGCCGCGCCACCACCACCGCTGCCGCCCGGCCCACCACCAGCCCGTGGCCCTCCACCCCGCTGATGCCGTCGATCTCTTTCGCAATCTTGCTGTATACCTCATCCTCGCCAAACAGCTTGAGACCTGTGTGCGG
This sequence comes from Chlamydomonas incerta, assembly GCA_016834605.1. Classification (NCBI taxonomy): domain Eukaryota; kingdom Viridiplantae; phylum Chlorophyta; class Chlorophyceae; order Chlamydomonadales; family Chlamydomonadaceae; genus Chlamydomonas; species Chlamydomonas incerta. Next base: position 3,098,691 of record JAEHOC010000006.1, on the reverse strand, counting down.
AATGCGGCGGTGGCGAAGCGAGCGTTGCAGAGCGGGCTCAGGATGGGCGTTCGTGCGAGCTGCGAAGGCAGCTGACATCGCTCGAGGTGATGGATGGCACACAATGACACACGCGTTTGCGGAAGCCAGGCGCCCCGAGCGCCCTACAGCCACCGCCCAGCCATGCTGCTGTGAGCTCACCCTCATAAAAACGCACGTCTACGATGGTGTTGCCCTGCGACAGCAGCAGCGGCAGCAGAAGCAGCAACAGCATCAGCATCAGGAGCATGCCAGCGCCAGCGCGGCAGACTTGTGCGCGCGTCTAACCGGGGAATGCCCCTTGTAACCGACCCCAGGACTGTTTCCAAGCATCATTTTGTGACACGGCAGCGTCAAGTTAAAAACGAGAAGAGTGCGGCCCCACATGTGACCCCCAGGGACGCGCAGCCAGGGACTGCAGGCACCTGCAGGGGGCTGCGGCGGGCGCCGCCGCACCGCCCCCTCACTCACGTCGGGGCTGACGTACGGAATGTCGCCGCCGCGGGGGTTCTCCGGCTGCCCGCTGGCGGATCTCCGCCTGCAGCACACACGCACACGGGCACATACGCACACACGCACACGGACACACACGCACGGGAACGAAAACAGGAACAAGGCCACGTCACGAACCGCGGCCAGTATGCCATGCTACTGCAGGGCATGCCCTTGCACACGGCTCGCAGTACAGCGCACCCCACCCTCCCGTGCGACAGCACCCCCAGCGCGCCCCGCCCCCAAATGCGACGGCAGCAATCCCAGCGCGCCCAGCACCCCTCGTGCGGCAGCGCACACACCCTGATGCTGCTTCCTTTGCCTGTCCCCTGTCTCGTGAGGTTGGTTTAGCTTGGGCTGGGACTCACAACCCTAACCCGGCAGCGGCGACGCACGGTCCTGGCTGTCGTTTTCCCGTGTGCTCTCGATCACAACCCCAGCCCGGCAGCGGCGACGCCACGCACCACAGCTCGGCGTCGCCCAGGAAGATGTCATCCAGCTCCTCCGCCCACTCCTCCCACCCCTCCGCGCCGATCCACACCGGCAGCGAGCCGCCCAGCCGCGTCACCACCCGGTCCGCCGACGTCAGCAGCACCAGCCGCGTGCCGCTGCCGGCCTTCTGCAGCACGCGCAGCAGGCGCGGCACCTGCAAGCACAAACGGGTTGCGTACGGGGTTGGAAGTCTGGGTGGAGCAGTCGGCGCTGGATGGAGGGCGCAAGGGCGCGCACGGCTCGTTTGCGTTGTCCCGGGGTTGCACGGCGGGCTCGGGCGGCAGGTTGTGTGCGCCTCTCAGTGTTAGATATCGCAAGGGAAAACGACAAGCAAGCAAGAGACTGTGCATACGGTGCGAGGCCTCTCAGTGTGTGCCTCAGGGGCTGGTCCGCGCCCGTGCAGTGCAGTGAACAGTGAACGGTGCAGTGCGGTACTCACGTCCGGCTGCTGCGGCGCGTCCGCGGAGCAGCCCAGCAGCGCCGCCCGCGCCGCCACGTCCACCTGGTCAGCCTCGGCCAGGGCCACCGTGGCCTGCGGGCACGCAGCAGGAGGGGGTCAGGAGGGAGGGGAGCCGTGCGGCCTGTAGCGACGTGGCGTGGTGGCTACAGCCACAGCACGACGGGCGTCGGGAAGCCCGAGGCCCCGACTACACAGCAGCCGCTACAGCCAACCAGCAATGCACGCGTGTAGGGTGCACACTTGACCGCACACATCCAGCATTCCTTCCAGCACACGCCGCCCGCACCTCGGCCGCGCGCGCGTCCGGCAGCAGCGGCACTCCGTGGAATGCCGCCTCGTGTGCGGCCACGTCGCAGGCCGGCACCCCCACCACGTTCTGCGGGGTGCGGCGGGGCGGGGCGGCAGCTGTGACCCGCCGTGCGGCACGCGTTCGGGAGGTGCGTCCCGACAGAAAAGTTTGGCGGATTGCCGGCGTGCCACGGCTTTCCTGTCAGCTCCTTACTTCGTCACAAAGATTTAATGTCAAGTCCCACCTCTTCAGGCCGCACCCGTGTTCTCGCGGCTTCTCCGCGACCCCAGCCGCCTGGCCCCCAGTGTCCCCATGCTGGCGCACCCAACACTGGGAGCACACGCATCCAGGGCCCTCGCCTTCGTCTCCACGCTCAGCCCACCATTGGGTGAACTTGGCACCCAGCCCCCCCAGCCCCAGCCCCAGCGCCAGCCCCAGCTCCGGCGCCGGCGACCCCCTGCCCCTGCCGCATGCCCCGTACCTGCAAGCTGCCAATGGACAGGCGGCGGCCCACCTCCTCGATGGCCAGATTCACCTGCGCCCCGGCGATTGAACATTGATGAGCAGATGTCGGCCCCAGTGGCCCCCCCCCACCAACAGAGCATCCCCCCACACACACACACCATCTCGCCCGAGCCCAGAGCCACCACGCTGTTGCTCTTAACGAAGCGCTCCACGCACTCGCGGGCCGCGGCCCTGTTCAGGGGGGTGCAGGCATTTAGTGATGCGCTGGGTGCATGCGGCGGTCTGCGCTGTCAGTAGATACTCCTGTAGCGTGCGTCCCACAGCGCGTGTGTGTGGGCTGTCATGTGCACACATAAGCCGCGACTCACAGCTTCGCCGCATCCACTTTCTGGGCTGCGCTGCAGCGGACCACCCGCTGTGCCCCCAGCCGGCACGGCCTGCGTGCACAGGGCGTTATGAGCTCAAACACAGCACACGCCGTGGTGCAAACAAACGATCTGCTTGAGTGCTTGCTAAACGTGCTAAGAACGGCAGCAGCGACTAATTGTCCGCACGGCGACTCGCGCCCGACCCATCCACACAACGCTTGCGCGCACCGGGCAGCCGCGCCAGCCCGTGATCTAGATTGCATACGAGAGACCTGCATTTGTATTGCTCCGTGGATGATGCGAGCGGTTTATTAGCTCAGCGTCAGGCGATCGTCGAAACTCAATGCCCATGCAGTGTGCACAGTATTTAATGGGGGTTTCGATAATTTTACGACATGTAAAAGGTAGATATATTTTGTTGGTGTGCTTACCAAAGCTGCATCGCTGAGTTCACTTGCTTCAATTCAATCGACTTCAGCACACCCTGACCTTACGCGTCGACGCGACCGCTGACATTATTTCAGAAATACTTGAAAAACAAGTTCAGCAAGTGCCGCATTTCGAGCAAGCCGCCGCCTGAAATGTCTCCCAAGCGGCAACGCGAGGAGGGCGGCGCTGCGGAGGGAGACAAGGGCGAAAAGGGGCCGAAGCCTCAAAAGGAGGTGGGCGGGGGTCCGCCCGGTCGGCGGGAAACCCTTGTGCGTGCGCCCCAAGGGCCCGCTGGTCAGCCTCCCCGCCCGAGCGGACCGCCCGTTCCATGTAACCTCGCAATCATAACCCACGCGGACCTCATTTCGCCCGGAACCCGACAGGAGGTGGCGCACCCGCGCAAGCGCTTCTATCGTGCTCGCGCGCACAGCAACCCGCTGAACGACGCGTCCTTTGATGTGCCCACGCGCCCAGAGGACTATGACTGGTGCGCTACAGCTCGGGCCTCTCGTGTGCTGGCGGGACGCTGTACGGTACTGCTGGGCGGGGCGGCTTGGGGTTGTCATTGTGCGCATCGACATGCGAGGATCGGCACGGCTTGTGGATGGGGTTCAGCTGGCAGTGGGATGTGAGGCTGCCCTTGCTTCCGCTCGGTGCTGCTGCCGTATACGCTGCTTCTGACGCTACTGCCGCTACTGCCGCTACTGCCGCTACTGCCGCCACGGAACATATCCGCACCGTTCAGGTCAGACCACTTCCCCGAGGTGATGGCGGAGTGGCGTGAGCGGCAAGCGGCAGCAGCGGGCGCGGGAGCGGGCGCGGACGCGCCAGGGGGGGCGGAGGGGGCGGCAGCCGCAGGCGCCGAGGAGGCGCCGGCGGTGCGCTTCGTGGACATCGGCTGCGGCTTCGGCGGCCTGCTGATGAAGTGAGGGGGCGGGGGCGGGGGCGGGGGCGGGGGCGGGGGCGGGGGCGGGGGCGGGGGCGGGGGCGGGGGCGGGGGCGGGGGCGGGGGCGGGGGCGGGGGCGGGGGCGGGGGCGGGGGCGGGGGCGGGGGCGGGGGCGGGGGCGGGGGCGGGGGCGGGGGCGGGGGCGGGGGCGGGGGTGGGGGCGGGGGCGGGGGCGGTGTTGTAGGATGCGGGTTGGTGGTCGGGGCGCGGTTGGGGCGGGGACAGCGGGGCTTGCCGCAACTGGGTTGGGCAGCTTGCTTGTGCGGGTGTGGGGACCGGGCCGCTTTGTTTCGGCGCTGTGGCGCCGCGCCCCAGTGCGCGGCCGCCTCCCGCGCCGCCGCGGTCTCAGTGGGGCCGCCCCCACTCTCCAACGCGACTCGCTGCCCTGCCACACCTCCCTCACCTTCGTTGCAACCACCCTCACCACCCCCACCCTCACCACTCCCCCCACCACTCCCCCCCCCAGGCTGGCCACGCACTACCCCGACACCCTGATGCTGGGCATGGAGATCCGGGACAAGGTCACCGCCTACGTGCGGGAGCGGATAGGTGCGTGCGTGCGTGCGTGCGGCGGTGGGAGGGGGCAGCTGGGCAGCTCCCCCGGGGGGAGGGGAAGGAGAGGGCGGGCGTGGTGGGCTCTGGGTGGAGGTGCGCGGCGCAGAGAGCGCCTGGCTGCGCCGCCTGCGCTCCCAGGCGGTACACACCGCACACAGTGCGCAGTCAAGTGCTACCAGGTACTCAGTACGGTACACAGCACAGGCGGTCGCCATCCCAACACCCACACAGCGTCCTGACTGCCGCGCCCCCTTCGCCCCTCCCTCGCCACGCCACCCGCCCCATCCGCAGCGGCGCTGCGGCGCGAGAGCCCCGGCTCCTACCGCAACGCCTCCGTGCTGCGCACCAACGCCATGAAGTACCTGCCCAACTTCTTCAAAAAGGGGCAGCTCACCAAGATGTTCTTCCTGTTCCCGGTGCGGCTGGGGGGCGGGGGCCGGGGCGGGGGCGCGCGTTGTGGAGAGGGGCGTGGGGGCTGGGGCTGGAGCTGGAGCGGGGGCTGGAGCTGGGGCGGGCCCGGGGGCGCCACCGTACGGGGTGGAGCGGCGTTTGGAGCTGACTTCGCGCCCCTCACTTCCCCTCTTCACCTACTCCGCCGACGCTTTCCACTGCCCTCCTTCCGTTCCTCACGCGCGCACCCACACCCACACCCACCCGCACACGCACCCACGCCCACACCCCCCACCCGCGCGGCCACGCACACGCGCAGGACCCGCACTTCAAGGCCGCCAACCACCGGCGGCGCATCATCAACACGCAGCTGCTGACCGAGTACGGGCACCTGCTGGCGCCCGGCGGCTGGCTGTACACCATCAGCGACGTGCCCGAGCTGGGCGAATGGATGGTGAGGGGGGAGGGGGGAGCGAGGGAGGGGAAGGGAAGGGAGGGCTGTGAAGGCCAGCCCAAGCCAAACCAGGCCTATCTGGACGCAGGTGGCAGGGGCTAGCGCGTTCCATAGCTAGCCGCTATCAACCTCGGGGGGGGGGGGGGGCGGGGGCCCGGCAGCCGCCTATCGGACCCACGCACCTCTTCCCTCACCCCGCCGGTCACCCCAACCCACCCCGCCCCCGCCTTCGCCCCCCGCCCGCCCCCACTCCACCACCACCCCTCTGTGAGCAGAAGTCCAAGCTGGACGCGCACCCGCTGTTCGAGCGCGTGAGCGAGGAGGAGCTGGCGGCGGACGTGGCAGCGGGGCTGCTGGCGCTGTCCAGCGAGGAGGGCCAGAAAGTGGCGCGCAACGGCGGCGCCACCTACCGCAACGTGTACCGGCGCCTGGCGCAGCCGCGGCCGCAGTAGTAGGCGGCGGGGGCGTGTGGAGGAGGCGACGGTGTGTGTGTGTGTGGGGGGGTCTCCAATTCCCAAATGGGGGGAGGGGGGCCGGCAGGGAAGGAGAGGCGCAGGTGGCGGGAGGCGCGAGTTGGTGAAGGGGCAGGTGTGTTCCGGTGAGCGGGGTCGCCGGCTTGTAGGCCGGTGTGCGTGTGCTGTCAGGACCGCGCAACTGCGCAAGAGGGAGCCGCGGCACACGTAGTGAACGCGGCAACGGTGGTGCCCCCTGTCTGCCTCACCTGGCCTCATTTTATGAAGGTTTGGAAGCCTTGGAGAGCGCATTTGGAGGGTTTGGACTCCGGAGGGCGCGTGGCGTGAGCACTTGCATGTGTAATGTGTTACAGGCGTAGCGCAACGGGATCTCCCTGTTCACCTAGATACTACAGCTCAGACAGTACACTTCCCGACTACGGTCCTCCAGAAGCCAACCCAGCTAAGAAGATCAACACAGAGTAGATACATAAATGCCATCACACGTCACAATACATACATGCACTGCCCATACGGTAGTCCTGGGCATGTGTTGTTCGAGGGAAAGGCCACGTCAGGCATCACCCCTGCGGTCGTAAGCTGCACGGCGCCGGGCCCCGCCTACCGAATAGCGGATCACGGTCCCTGCGGCCCTGCATTTCCTCCATTGGCCCCCACACGAACTTGGGGTTGGCGGTCTCCTGATGTGTGTCCATCAAAGTTGCATCACGGCACCCGCGAAGGGTGTGCCAGGGTGTGCCTAACCACCCATCCATACGGAAGCTCGCTTCACAATGTACCACGGTACGACAATTTCACGAGACTCACACGCGCAATCCCATAATACACATGCACACAGTACATGTGCCGAAGTCTACCGAGGAAGGAGCGACGCGCGCAAGGTTGAAGTGGGCGCGTCGTGGCCAGAGGGGCAGTGGGAGCACCCCGCCCCTCCAGCCCGACAGTCACACCGCATGCGGCAATCCACGCACACGCCTTGAACACACACATTCACACGCACGCGATAAAGGAGCGGACACACCAGTACAGCGCGCTTTGTACGCGACATCCCTTCATATTCCATGTGTGCCCGCACCTCTAGCATTTCCAATCCCTGGGGCCGGTTGCGCGGGCCACCACCGCGCCCGGGCACCGCGCGCACGTGCAGCCTGGCAGCCTATCATGACGTCACGGGGCATCCAGGATCGCATCCCGGACCTTTAATAAATCCCCTAGCCCCGTGGCTGATTCGCGGCCTGCAGCGCTGCACATGTCAGCTGCCCGGCGGATGATACCGGCAGCGCATACGGTACCACAATGCGCCCGAGCCGCTGCCGCTGCCGCACCCGTGCGCACCGGGGGCGGGGCCGGGCGCAACAGGGGCGCAGCCGCGCTGCGCCGCACTCTCAATGCGCATGCGCCGGACGACAGGTCGGCGCAACGAATGGGCGTGCATGCGACGGCCGCCGAACCGGAAAGCCCCACGCCACGGCATCGGTTTGCGCAATTCCACAGCACACACGGCACACCGGAACATGCCAGCGCCCCTATGCACAAGAAACAGTATCCAAATCAGTGGCCGCGCAGGTTTTCAAAACAGTGCCAGCGGCTTATACGGTAGCGAACAAAAGCGAGTGAAACGTTGCAAGATGCATTCAAATTCAACCCGAGAGATCACCAAGGACAGTGCCACAAGCTAACACCCAGACATTGTTTGCAAACTGCCAGGGACCCATGCGCCCACGGGGTGCTGTAGGGGCGCTGCACCTGCCGCGCCCCAAGCACTTATGCACAACACGCAAACAGCCAGCTTCTTCCCGTCCCCCCGATCAATTCGCCAATCCCAACCCAACCACCCTCCGCCAAGCACCTCGCGATTTGCGAGGCACGCTCTCATCAGCCGACAAGCTGCCATGCAGCGTGCGGCCCCCAGTCACCCTCAACAATTGCATGCTAGCACCAAATGAGCCATCAACAAATGAGCCATCGGCAGTTGTTCCAAGTTCAGCAATCCGGCACGTTCTTCGCAGTCTCATGCCTCTTGTGCCCCTGCACCGCAACAGCCGCCCATGCACACATCCAGCTTACGGTACTCCGTGACGTGCAGTGTCTGACATACGGTATCTTCAAGATGCTCCGCGAGGCGCTGCCGACGTCACTTCACGGTACTCAGAAGGCGGCAAGCCCCCTTCCCCATCCCGTGGGGGCATCCCCTTGCCCCTCCCCCTCCCGCACTCGCTGCCATCAGGTCTGTCGCAGACGCTTGGCGGCGCCGCGTTGCGCCCCCAACGCCGCCTCGACGCCTCATGCACAGCCGCACTGCCCCAGGGCGTCATCCGCACTGCCCCCGCCGCTCCGCAGGCGCAGGCCGCACGGGCCTCGAGCGCCGGCCTAGCCCCCCACGGAGGGGGCGCCGGCAGCGCACCAAAGGAGCCCATCCGGCCCATCCCATTAGATCCCGGCTCCGTCCAGTATGCCCTGGTGCAGGCCGCCGTTCAGCACGATGGGCAGCGTGTTGCTGCTGCCGGCCGTGTCCAGCTCCGCAGACGCCCGCGCGCCGCTCTCCGCGACCGCGGGCGGCTCCGCGCCGCCGCCGCCAGCCGCGGCGGCCGCGGGGCCGCCCAGCCCGAAGTCGGCGGCGGTGCCGGCGACGCTGGCGACCTCGGATTCGAACACTGTGCCCAGGCCGCCGGGCGCCTCGCCGTTGTGCCGGTGGTGGTTCGGGGCCGGTGGCTGCAGCTGCGGCAGCAGGCGGGAGGACTGCCCCTCGCGCTCACCCTCCTCGATTACCTCAAGCTGCGTAACAGGAGGGGGGCAACACGGAGGCAGCGGTCGGGGTAAACAAACCGGCAACACCCGGCGTGCGAGGCGAGGCGGCAGGACCGCAAGCGAGTGCAAGAGTGGTCCTTAGCTATGCGCATTTGAACCATCGCGCCGTGAGCGTCTGAATCAATGTGCCCCCGCCCCAGTCTTCAGCGCGTTCTGTACCGCTTTTCCAAACATCCTTGCACCCCCCCCGCCACTCACGTTGGGGCCCCGCGACACGCGCATGAAGGCCCAGTTGTTGTGCACCGTGACGGCGGTGCCGCCGCCGCCGCCGCCACCCAGGTCCAGCCCGCCCTCGCCGCTCGCGCTGCCGCCGCCCGCCACCGACGCCACCGACGCCACGGCCGCCGCCGCCGTGGGGTCGATCCCGTTGCCGCTCAGCTTGTGCAGCGGCCCGGGCGCCATGCCCGAACCCGAGCGCCGCGCGGCGGCGCCGGGCGTGCCGGGCGTGCCGGGCGTGCCGGGCTGCACCGCGCCCACGGCGTAGTTGCCCAGCGCGGCGGCGGGGCCCGGCAGCTCGGACCGCATGGCCGCCAGGCGCTCCAGGATCTCCTCAAAGGTGGGCCTGCGGGTGCCGCGGGTGCGCAGCGCACGGGACGGAGGGGGCTTACATTCATGCCGGAGCGCAGCACGGTGCCGCACACGGGTGGAGGAAGGGGGAGCGTGGGCGTATGTGTCAGCGACTGCGGTACGTGAGCGACGTGCGTGCGTGCGTGCGTGCGTGCCCAGTTGCGGCGCGATGCGTGCTCGTGCAGGCTACACGGAGCCTGCCCCCCGGGGCCTCCCGCTGCCCCACGCCGTCATCACGCCCGTCCCGAACTCCCCTGCCCAGGCTCGCCGCCGCCGCCTCCCTCGTCCATGGCCCCACGCCCCCCATCACCTCCCAGCCCACCGCCCCGCCCACCTCAGCTCGGGGTCCTGCGCCCAGCAGTCGGCGGCGAGGCGCACGTAGGGCTCGGGCGTGAAGGGCGGGAACACGGGCCGCTTGCCCTCCGCCGCCACCTGGTGGCCCAACAGCGCGCGCGGCAGGCCCTGCGGGGGTTGAGGTGGAGAGGCGGAGGCGGAGGGGATGTGGGGTGGGTTAGAGGTGGGTTGCAAAGATGGTATATAGAAGCGTAGTGGCGTAGACAGCAGGCGTGGGTGGGACCAGCGGGGAGCATGCAGCATGTGGCCAGGCCGGTTAGGCAGCTTGGGTCCTGTGCGGTGCCGCGCGGCCTCGCTGCGCCCTAGACCAACAGACCAACGCCGAGACGAGCGCGTCACAGGACAGCAACAAGCTGACGTCATGCCATGGCTGTCGCGCGCTGTCGGGCTGACGGGCTGCCATCAGGGGCGCCGCCGCAGCAGGCAGCCCACCTGGAAGGCGTGGCCGCCCACAAACACCTCCCACATCGTGATGCCGTACGCGTACACTGCACGGGGCAGTGGAGGGCAGCGGAGGAGCAGTGGCGGGGTTAGCGGTCATGTCTTTGCATTGGCATTTGGAATTGGTCAGGCAGCAACAAGGCACGCAGCGCGGCAACTCGCACAGAGGCGCCCTCCTTCCTCCCTCGCCCGGCCGGCGCGCCCGCGGGACCGCCCGCGGGACTGCCTCACCGTCTGCCGCCTTGGACATGCGCCCGTGCAGCAGCAGCTCTGTGTGTGGCGGGGGTGGAAACGGGGGCAGCCGGACAGGCAGCTTGAGGACGGAGGGTGGAGAGGAATGCGCCCCGCAGCGACCGACAGAGCGCCTGGCAGCAATTTCAGCCAGCTTCACTGCGCCGCAAAGCAACAGCAAGCTTCATAACAGAAGTCCGGTGCCGCGGCCCTCACCCGGCGCCATGTGCGTGAGTGTGCCCTGGAACATGCCGCTCATGTGCGTCTGGTCGCACGTGTCCATCTTGACCGCCAGGCCAAAGTCCGCCACCTTGCAGATCACGCCGCGCCCCTCGCCGCCGCTGTTCTTAAGCATCACGTTGCGCGCCTGGGCAGCACAAACAGGTGGTGGTGCGCGGGGGAGGTGATATGCGATGTAGCACTTCTTTGTCAGTTCAGTTCACAAGCACGTAGAGGTTGTTTTCTGAAGCGGCGCGTTTGGCTTGTTGCGAGCGGGACCCGGTGAGGTTGCCGGTGCTACAAGCCCAGGCCGTCAGGAGGGTAGACTCGCGCATGCCCACCGCGTGTGCAAAACCCCACACCACCAGGGACAACGACCCCAAAGCCGCCAAGCCAACCCCACGGCCCACAGGTCGTCCTCCCAAGTCGCTGCACACGCACACAGCCGCAAACACCCGCACCTTGAGGTCGCCGTGCAGCACGTCGTTGAGGTGCAGGTGCAGCATGGCCTTGGCCACGTCCGCCGCCGAGTCAAGCACGCCGCGGTCTGTGACACCCAGGGTGGCGTGGGGATAGGGGTTTGGCAATACCACATTACCACGTGATGAACAAACTGAAAGGAGGAAGGATGCCGCATGGCGCGAGGTCTTCGAATCCAGCCGAACGAGCGGCCGCCCCTCCTGCACGCCAGCCGGTCACCCAGCCCCGACAGGACCGACCGGACCCGGCCAGGCTGGTCTCGGCACACTCACAGTTGACGCCGGCGGCGGTGAGGAAGGCGTCGCCGTCCAGCGCGTCCCGCAGGCAGCCGCGGTCGCAGAACTCCAGCACCAGCCGCACCTGGCGCACAGGCAGGGGGAAGCGCCGCGTTGGGGGAATGCGCACACCACCAGGCACCCCGCAAGCCCCCTCTACCATTGCAGCCCTCGCCTCAACCCCCCGCACCCTCCCCCGCTACTTCACCCACCCTCCGCCCCCCCCATGCTTCACCCACCCCATCCCAGTCGCCGCACCCCACCCTCCCGCAACCCCCACTCCGCCCCAGCCGCCGCCCCCCACCTCGTAGCCGTGCACCGCCTGCGAGTTGACGGAGCTGGAGGCGGCGCCGCGCGCCTGAGAGGTCGGCTCGTCGAAGGCCTTGGAGCCGCCCAGCGCGCTGGTGCCGCCGCTGCTGTCGGCCTTGCCCACCAAGATGCCGTCCGTGGCGGTGACCATGCTGTTGTCGTCGGACGCCTCCTCGCGCACCGTCTTGATGAAGTAGGTGTAGGTCTGTGGAGGCCGGGGACAGGTGGAGAGGGAGAGGTGGGGGTTGCAAAGATGTGGGAAAGCGGTACAGGATGCTGGGGGGGGGTTAGCCGTCCATGAGACAGTGTTTTGCAAATAATGGGGGGGGGGGGGGGTTGCAAGGATGTTTGGAAAAGCGGTATAGGTGCACTGAAGACTGCGTCTTGAGGCGGGGGGATTGCAAAGATGGTACATAGAAGGGGGGAGGGTTGTGAATACCATCCCAAGCTAAACCAAGCTAAACTAGACAGGGCGCAGGCGGGAAGGACAGGTGAGGCGTACGCTGGGGCAAGCACAGCGCAGTATGGACATTCCACCTGGATGCTTCCACGACCGGGCGCGTATTTGTCAAAGACCCTGGCATGCTGTAACATGTTGCACCCCTGGTTTGTTGCCAGGACTGCCGGCAGGTCTTCGCACCCGCACACACCCGCACACACCCGCACACACCCCGTCCCCCCCCTCCCCCCCACGTCCCCCCCCCACCTGCACGATGCAGGGGTGGTGCATGGCGCTGCTGATGGCCGCCTCCATGACCGCCATCTTCTCGCGCTTCTCCGCGCCGCTCATGTTGGCGGGCAGCACCATGGTCTGCAGCCGGGCGGCAGGCAGGCGGCGGAGGCGGAGGCAGGCGGGCAGGCAGGCGGAGGCGGAGGCAGGCGGGCAGCCAGGCGGCGGGCGGAGGCGGGCGGGCGGGCGGGCGGGCAGGCGGGCATCGGGCAGCGGGTCAGGGTCAGTGGAAGTTGGCGACGGAGGTCATGGCGGCTGCACGCAGACTGACGTCGGCGGTCAGCTGTGCCCCACCCCGCCCCACCCCTGCCCAACCCGCCCCCGCCCCGACCAAACCCCCGGGCCCCACCTTGACAGCCACCTCGGTGCCGCGCCACAGGCCCTTGTACACCTTGCCGAACGAGCTGTCGGCGTGGCAGGCGCGAACAGGGGCGGACAGTAGGACGGGCAGAAGCCGAAGTCAGGGGCGCTACATACCGCACAAGGAAGAGGAGCCCCTCGCGCCCGCTGCAGTGCTTGCCGCCGGCCCTCCCTTCCTCAGTCGCTCCCCGCTCTTATACACATGCCCACGCATTGGCTATGGTGTAGCTTTGGATCAGCTTGGACCGGTGACCACACCTCCCAATAACCCGCCATCCCGCTCACCCCTCGCCCAGCAGCTCCATCAGTTTGATCTCGTCGTGCGCCGAGCTGGCGGCGCCCTTCTTGCTGCCGCTGGTCTTGATGGACAGCTGCCGCCGCACCGCCTCGATGCGGTCTGCACGGAGCAAGGGCGCGTTTGCAAGGCCAAGAATGACGTTGCGTTAAATGGGTTGGGTTAAGGAAAGGCGGGAGCGCGTATGCAACGCAGGTCTGCACGTGTCGGCCCCTCGTGCTCCCCCGCACGCCCCACCCGCCCACGCAGCGCCCACCCCGCAACCCCGCCGCAGCGCCAACCCACCCATGGTGGTGCTCTCGCGCGACAGGCTGCTCATGTTGCCGGTGCTGTTGCCGCCCATCATGCGCCGCCGCGCCTTCTCCGCCGCGGCGTCGGGGCCGCCGCCGTCCGCCTCCGCCATCAGCTCGCCCTCCTTGCCTGCGGGGGTTGCAGCCGGTGGTTGTTGAGCGGAGGAGCACACCCGGTGGATGGGGCGGAGGGACGGGGTAGACGCCCATGTAAACGGCATCTTCACACATCACCAATCACCCTGAAGCACCCATCACACCAACCCGCCATGTCTGTTTAGCACCCTTGGCTTTCAAGGCCCTCCTCCCCTCCCATCCTCCCCGCCCCCCCCCGCTCCGGCCCCCTTCTCCTCCCCCGCCCGACTCCCTCCGCCCCCCCCCCCCCCTCCTCCTCCTCCTCCTCCTCCTCCCCCTCCCCCTCCTCCTCCTCCTCCTCCTCCTCCTCCTCCTCCTCCCCCTCACCGAACAGCTGAATGAGGTTGCGCTGCCGCGCCATGAGCACGTCCATCACCCGCTTCTCCTCCTCCAGCACCCGCCGCCCCGCCACCGCCTCCTCCTTGGCGATGGCCAGCTGCCGGTTCAGCTCCTGCGGCAGGCGTGTGTGTGTGCGTGTGTGCTGATGTGTAAGAGCTCGATCCCCCGCGCCCTCGCCCTCGCCTGCCTCCCTCCCGCGCGCTCCCAGCCCTCCCCCCGTACCGCGTTTCCATATCTTGGCAATCCCCCTCACGCAGCCCTTTCAATCCCCGTCCCCGCCCCACTCCCCACCCCGCCCCACCGCACCCAGCGGCACCCCCGCGCTCACCATCTGCTTCTGCAGGCTCGTCACCGCCTGGCCGCGGCTGCGCAGCACCAGCCCCACCAGCACCGCCAGCAGCAGCGCCAGCGCGGTGATGCCCACCATCAGCCCCGCGCGCCAGCCCGGCACGAAGCCGCCCGCCGGCTCCACGCACAGCGTCCACCACATGAAGCCTGCGGGGCACGGTGCATGGCCCAGATCTGAGACCTAAGCTCGCACAGTCTTTGTTGTCGTTTTCCTTTGTGCTATCTTACACAAGCACAGGGCAGCGACCAAGGCCCGAGCCCATCTCCGTCTAGTTAGGTTGGGTACGCTTGGGCTGGTATTCGCACCCCCCCCGACACATACACTGTCCTTGAAAGCATTCAACGGAGGTCCAGGCACCCGTGCACTCTGCCCCGCGCTTCCCTCACGCCCGCGCGCCCGCGCGCCCGCCCGCCCGCCCGCCCGCCTGCCGCGCCCGCGCACCGTTCACGGTGATGCGCACCGCCTCGCAATCGTTGGGGTCGGGCAGCTAGCGGGATGAAGAAGTGAGGGCGAGAGGGAGGGGGTGGAGCGGGGCGGCACGGTGGGCGGCACGGAGGGCGGCACGCCGGAGTGCACGGAGGGCGGGCCTTGCAGAAGTGCCAGTGGCGCTAGTGTGCCCGCACCCCCGTCGCCCCTGCCCCTCCCTTCCGAGCCCCAGCGCCCACCTGCCCTGATGCCAACCGTATTCGCCCCCACTCCCCAGGCTTTCCCAACCACCCTTGCAACCCCCAGCCCCCCCGCCCACGCACCGCGTCGCTGTGCGCCAGGTAGGACTGGTTGACGGCGTGCGGGTCGGGCGCCAGCGTGTAGCGCACGTTGGGCCGCTCCTGCAGCGGCCGCAGGCCGGGCTTGATGGACTTCCAGGCGATCACGGCCTGTGTGTGTGTGTGGGGGGGGGGTCCATGCATGATTAATCAAGACAAGATGATGATGACAGGGGGGGAGGCGGCGGCGGGGGGCCCATGCTCCATGATTAACTATGGTGAGTTGCGGGAGCGGGAGCGGGTGCGGAACGTGGGGTTGCAAGGATAGGATGGCGAAGTGGCAGTCAATCTGTTGACATGGCGTGTCCAAACACACCAAAGCGACTGGCTGCTGCCTGCCCGCGCCCGCCCGCCGGCCCACGCCACACACTCACGTTGCTCCAGCCCCACCACGTGCGGCCGTCGGGCGTGTTGCACACGTTGTGCGGGCACAGGTGCAGGTGGTCTGGCAGGGGGTGGGTGGTGTGGAGGTGTGTTGTGTCAGCGCGTACGTTGTTATGTGTGTGAGTGTGCGTATGTCAATTGGCGTGATGATAGACAGGCCCCTAGGCTACAAGCACCAGCGCTGCCCAGTCCAGCCTTCCAAGTCCCCTACCTCCCTTCCACACCCTCCCCCCTCCCCCCGCCCGCCCCATGTTCACTCCGACGCCACCCCACTCCCCGTGCACCCCTCCTCCCCTCCCTCGCATATGCGGCTGCAGCTTCTCCTTGCAGCCTTGATGATTCCTTACGGGATTGGTCCGGAGTCAAACCCTGCTCCCCTCCCGCCGACTCACTGCGGGGCAGCTGCCAGGCCTCCGTGACGTTGCCGCCCGGCGGCATGGGCAGGAACACGCTGTGCCGCACCACGAACCCGCCCTCCTCCAGCTCGCCCGGCGCGAACCAGGGCCCCAGCAGCGGCACCGAGCCGTTGCTCATGATGCTGCCGTATTCCTCATCGCTGCACGTGGGCCCAACACACACACACACACACACGGAATGGTTCCGCTTGTTTTTATTTTCACACACGGGGGCGTGATGCGGCGTGAGATGAGGCATCGGGCGTTGCGTTGAACATGGACCTTGTCTGAGGCGGTGTGCCAGGGGCAAGTGTACTCCCCACCGCACCGCCGGCCCCACGCACGCCCCCCTGCTGTTGCTGTCGTTAACACACACACACACACACACACGCCCCCCACGCCCCCCCCCACACACACGCACCAGCAGTCGGGGTGCCGGGCCGGGTCCAGGATGTCCAGGCCCAGGTCGAAGCCCACGAAGAAGGCGTCGCGCTCCGCAGCGGTCATGTTGACGGTGTAGGGCGGCATGGCCATGGACGCCACCACGCCCGCCGGGCACAGCTCGATCTGGTAGTAGGGGTTGGTCCTGGCGGGGGGTGGGGTGGGGAGGAGGAGGGGGGCAGGTGGTGGGGTGGCAGAGGTTGAGGAGGCGTGGGGGAGGGCAGGCAGTGCAGCAGGCGCATGTGCGAGTTGCGGCTGCGCGGGCCCTGGTGCCCCCTAGCACCCTGCGCGCCCCGAGCTGTCCTCGCTGCCCACCCCTTGTGCGGCCGGCTGGTGCGACCACTCGACCCGTGCCTGGCCCTACACCCAGCCGCCACGGGTGCTGAAACACCCGCACCCGCAGACCCCCGCACCCACACCCGCAAACAAACCGCCCTCCCTGCCTCACTCCCTCCCTCCTCTCCCTGCCGGCCCCACTTGTAGATGGCCTCCGCGTGCAGGTGGAAGGTCTCCATGATGGTGGGCCAGTGCGGGTTCTGGCGGGGCGGGCGGGCGGGCGGGCAGGCGGGCAGGCAGGGCAGGCGGGGCATGGTGACCGCATGGTGACGGCACGAGCGCCGCTGATTGTACAGTGGAAGGCCTGGAAACGGCACGCACGCCCACCCCCCGCGCCCCCCCTCACCACGTAGGGCATGTTGGCCAGCGCCAGGGCGGGCGCCAGCAGGTGGTCCAGCATCGTCTCGATGGAGCGGGCGCTGCTGCGCGCCAGGTCGGCGGTGGCGGAGCGCGTGGTGTTTGTCACGCCGCGCGCGTAGTACACGGCTGCGGTTGGGGGCGGTTGGGGGCGGTTGGGTGGGAGGATTTGACAAGGGGCAGGTGAGGAGGTGGTGAGGTTGCATAGGCGTGGCGTCGGGCGGGCAGCGGCCGGCAGCTGGGTAGTAGTGTGTGCAGCTGGGTGCGTGCACGCCGCCCCCCTAGGTGGGGTTCGTGCCGCGCGGCTGCTCGGCCCCGCCGTAACTGTAACCCCGACTCGTACCGTAACCCCCTGCCGCCGGAGCACTCACCTCCCACAATGCCAAGCACCTCCACAACCACAAACACCCTGTGAAAGCAACAATACAATAATATTAGACACGCGCGCGCGACAGGATGGGGGCATTGTGTCGATGGGCGCGTCCGGCGGCTGTGCGAATGTCAGGCTGATCAGGCCCCCTCCCCAGGTCTGCACCTCGGCAGTCCGCTGCCCCCCGGCCTCGTTGTGGAAGCAAGGCTGCTGGCACGGCCACCTTACTCACCAGCCCGCCATTGTAATGATGCGCACTCCACAACTGCCTGTCACCCCTGACCCCGTGCCCTGGCCCCAAAAACTCTACACGCGCGCCCCGGCGCCCCGTGGCGGCCTCGGCCTGACTCCCGCTGTCACCCACCCCAGCGCAATCCAGATGTAGGCGGGCCAGGGGCAGAACAGGCACCGAAGCCGGGTTTTGAAGGGCGCGTCCTTGTCGGGGAACAGCGAGCTGGTCTGCTGCCGCGGGGCCGCACTGAGCGACAAGGCGGCCTGCAGCAGCGGGCGCCAGGGCAAGTGAGACGCGCGTTATAATCGTCAGCCTGCAGGCCTTGGGAACTTTCCGCACACTGCCCCTTTTTTTGCGGGGAATGCGAAACGAGTCACGCCGTATCACCGAGGCGCAATCGACTTCCGCATGCCACCTTCGTAAACCCCCGAGGAGATGCTGATGGAAGCCTGAGCACCCGCCTCACCTTCGGGTCTACTTCTAAGCCTTCCTTCACGCATCCTCCGCTGCTGTCGCCTGCAGGCTCGCCGCTGTGGCCCTCATTGGTGGCCGAGCTGAGCCGCGGCACTGAGGCTTCTCCGTGCCGCGGTGTTGCAACAACATCAATATGGTTTCCATTTTCTGCGGACGCAGGGCCCACAACTGTAGCCGCGCCGGGGCCGGTTTCCCCGCTCTTCGGGTCACTCGCCACTATTGAAATGTTCGTGCCATCAATATCGCGCACGACAATTCCATCGAGGCCCTGCAACGACGCCCCGGCAGCGGAAGACATATTTGGAAGCTTGCAGCTGCTACTCCTAAACTAGGTCCTGTGGCGCTTCATGGTATATATACCATGTTGAGTAATTGATTCAGCTATCAGCGCGGGTTGGTCGAGTGAGGACGACCGCCAGGGTGGCAAAACCGGGTCCAAGTTCTGGCACGCGCGGAAGTTCCGGCAAGTTAGGACTCTGTATAACTCAAGGTTGTATGGTGTTTTCATGCAGCGCAGAAACGGTGCTGACATTTGCTGATCACACAACCCCGTTCCCCCATCGACCCGGCTTTCCAATCGACGCGCCGCCCCCCTTGAAAGAATAGTTTACCCTGCGAGTGCGCATGCGCCAGACCCGTTCTGGTTGCTGCTGGGTTAAGCTGGTGCTCGGCGGGTGCTGCTCACGTGCGCGCCGCAACTGACTAAACATCTCCCATGCGTGCGCATGTTAACATCGGTGAGGTTGCTGTCGGTAAGGCACACGGCCGGGCCCTAGGAGATCCCCTACGCGCCGCCGCCACCACCACCACCACCACCACCACCACCACCACCACCACCACCACCACCACCACCACCACCACCACCACCACCACCACCACCACCACCACCACCACCACCACCACCACCACCACCACCACCACCACCACCACCACCACCACCACCACCACCATCACCACCACCACCACCACCACCACCACCACCACCACCACCACCACCACCACCACCACCACCACCACCACCACCACCACCACCACCACCACCACCACCACCACCTGTACCCTCAGCCCTTCCAGCGGCCACACACGTCGCAGCTCCAGACCCTTACAGCGCCACCCAGTCACGGCAGTCAGCGACCGCAGCTTCATCGCTCACGAGCTCAGGGCCCATGCATCAATACACATTGTTCTTCCCTGCTTCCCTCACCACAACGACAGATTGACCTCAACCTTCTGCAGCGGGTACAAATCCCGCGCCCAGCAGCAGCTGCTGCCACTGCCTGACGCCGCCTGCAGCGCGCCCGCCTCAGTCGTCTGCGGCTCCTGCAGGCTCGTCCGCCAGCTGTCCTTGCCACTGCTGCTACCGCCATCACTGCTACTGCTATTGCTGCTGCCACTGCTACTGCTACTGCCACCGCCGCCGTTCAGCTTGTACAGCTGCTCCCGCAGGGGCGCTGGCAGCCGCCCCGGCCACTCCTCCGGCGAGGGCAGCGGGCCGGTCAGCGCCAGGGTGTTGCTCTGCACCGTCATCAGCGACACCTCGCCTGCGCGGGGTGGATGACAGCACGCGGGCGCAGGTTGGCGCACGGGCAAGGCATGTTGCCCGGCGGGAGGCTGCTGGCACGTGGGCCGACCCGATGCAGGCGTGCCGCGTGCCGTACACACATCGTGCCGTACACATCGTGCCGTGCACATCTTGCTGTACACCTGGCGTGTGCGACATGTTTGCACCGCACGCACCGAGCGCAGAAGGAAAGCTGGGGCGCGCACACACGCAGACGCACGTCACACACGCAGACGCACGTCACACACGCAGACGCACGTGCTGACTCGGCTCCTCAACTCCTGCCCCCCGCCCTCCCCTCCAATCGGCACAGCTCCCCCACCACAGTCGCACGAATCGGTCCCTCCCAGCCGCGCTCGCCGCTCGCCGCTCGCACGGCCCGCCGCTCACCCCCGAACGCCGCCTCCAGCGCCTCGTAGGCTCGCAGTGTGGTGTAGGCCTCGGGCTGCCAGCGCCCCGCCTGGCCGGGCGTGGTGGGCGGGCTCTGGCCCAGGTTTACGATGAGGCGCGCTGGCGGCTGGCCGGGCGCGGTGGGCGCCAGGCGGCTGCGGATGCACTCCCAGGTCTCGCGCTGCGCGGCGGTGGGCAGGCGGCAGCATTGCATTGCGTTTGTGTGTGCGTGAGGGGCGTGTGTACGGCCTACGTACTGCTGGACATGTCCCAGCGCGCAAGCACCAAGGTTTGACGCAGCACAACCGTCGCCACCGAGCGCTACTCCTACCGACACAGCAGGGCCTCCATCGCGACCCGCAGGGCCCCCAGTGCTCCCCATGAGGGCTCCCGGCGGCACGCCAACGAGGACCACACACACAACACGTGGCGCGGCCACCCGACACCCGACCTAGAAGCCCCCAGCAAGAATTCCCTGCCGCACCTTGGTGAGCTGCGGAAGCAGCTTGCCGGCCCCAAACAGGTCCACCACTATGCCGCTGAAGCCGCCCGGCACCGTCGCCTCCGGGGCCAGTGCGTCGCCGGTGTGGGTCACCTGCGGTGCGGATTGACGCGCTTCTGTATCATGGGCGCACAACCAACCACGCTGCAGGCGCACCCCACCCTGGCCCACATGGCCTAGGCCAGCCCCATCGCACGCCTTCGAGCCCACACCCGCACACGCAGGCATCCTTCTCTCCTCGTTTTAAAGCATAGGGAACTGCAGTTGATTACCACCCCAGCCCCACACACCACATACCACGCCCACGCACCAGGTGCCCGGCTTGCTCCAGCTCCGCCATGCCCAGGTGCATGCGTGCCGCCGCCACCACACCTGCACATGCATGCCCACACGTGCACACGTGCGCACGTGTGCGGTGTGCAACCAGCTCGGGCAATAAAAGCAGCAACTCGCCCGGGTGGTGGTGGGGCGTGCGGCGTGGGCAGCCATTGCCGTCACCCTGCCCCGCATGCGGCCTACATAACTATGGTAGTACTTCATTTGCCGCGTTGCCCCTGCTACTTAGTTGGGTTTTGTTCTTAGCTTGGGCTGTTACTCATACCTCGCTACCGCTTACACACACAGACACACAGACATACCCACGCGCGTTTTGTCCAACACACACAAACGCACGCACACATACAAACGTTTGGCTTCCGTGTGTTGTCCAACACACACAAACGCACGCATACGCACGCACCCGGGTCCAGCTCCCAGCCGTGCACCAGGTAGCGCCCGCCGCCCGCCGGCCCGCCGCCGGTCCCCGCGCCTCCTGCGCCCGCGCCCGCGCCCGCGCCCATGGGGTAGTGCGCCGCCATGATGCGCGGGATGGTGCCCGCACCCTGTGTGTGTGCGTGCACACGTGCAAACGTGCGTCAAGGTGGTCGGGGCACGGCAGGACAGAAGCAAGGCAGCGGGAGGTCATCGGGCTGCAGCGAGCGGCACACGACGTGTGCATGCAGCCAACACCCCATCCGCCACACACACTCCCCCGCTCGCCGCAAGCCCCCGCAGCCCCGCTCCCTCGCGGCCCCACCCCGCCTCCCCACCCTCCCCGCCCTCCAGGTCAACGCCGCCTCACCAGCCCCAGCAGCCCGAGGGGCCCGGGCGGCACCAGGCTGGGCAGGCCCGCCAGCACGTCCCAGTAGCTGCCCGTCAGCGGCCGCGCCGGGTGGTACACCGAGTGCAGGTTGCCTGCGCGGCACACGGCACACGGCACACACGCGAGAGGAGTAGATTTGGGCTCTGGGCATGGCAGCAGACCGCCCAGAAGCCTAGGCGCCGTACCGTAGTGCTGCGGAAGCTGGCCGCCGGTCTGCTTGCGGCGGCCGCCCCTTCCCGCCATCGCCGTTTGGGTTTGGATCAGATTGGTCTGGTAATGACAACCACCCAACCTTGTCCAGAATCAACCCCCAACCTCGTGCAGGCCTCCCCAACCCCCCTCCGCGCCACCGGTTCACCCATCCACCGCCACCGCCGCGTCCCACCCGTGCTGTCCAGCAGCAGGATGCGGCAGCCCGCCAGCGGGCGGTGGCCGGGCTCCGCGGGGTCCTCAGGGATCTGCACGTGCGTGCGTGTTTGGGAGGAAGCCACAGCAACGGTGGGAGGTTGGATTGGGGGTGTAAAGAAACAAGCCAGACGGCTGCATGGTCTGGCACGGTACGTGGCTGTGGTCAGGTTGACGTTGGAAGGGCGTGGCCGCAGCCGCCGCTGCAATCCCGGAAGCCATGCGCCGTCGCTTCCGGTCCTGGATCAACGGATCAGCACTCACCTGGATGACCGTGACGACCTCGTTGAACTGGCGAGGGATTGAGGGGCGGGAAGGGGCGCCGAAGGCGAAGGGTCGGTGGGGGTTGAGAGCGTGCCGTCGTGCCCGGAGCCGAAAACAGAGCCCCCGCGAATGTAAATGCGCTGCGTAACGGGACTGCCCAATTGCAAGTCGTTGCCGTGGACGCACAAGGTACCTGCGAGAAGCCCTGGTGCAAGCACTGGGGCTCGCGGTCCGCCACGCCAGCCTGGACGCGTGGTAGTTGCCGCCGCTGTACATAATTTACATGCTGTTTCGTTCGCCCCAAACCCGCATCGACCACGTTAACTGCGCTCTGATTTCGGAGCCGGCCTGGCACTGCGCCCCGCTGCGCCAACGATTGCATCGTCTCGGCTCCCAAAAATTTTAATGTGTGTGTGAAACGTCTGTAAGTGCTATTCAGAGCAACCGAAACGACGATATCTGCTTGCGGGCAAGTCAGCTTCAAATTGTGACCCAGCAAACTGGGTTCAGCATAAATGCTCAAAATGATAGATTTAGGGAATGGGTACCAAGTGTCTGGGTTGAGTTTGGTATGCCCTCGGCCGGCTTGCATGTGCAGCAGCAGCCGTGCCTTTGCTCCAACGCCCTGGGCTTCCGCCTCACGATGACAGCACCTCCTCCTCCTTCAGTTTGAGCGGCCGCAAGAAAGTCGATGCCGGCAGCTCCTCGGGCCGCCCGTAGACCAGCCGCCGCTGGGGGATGGTGGGGCGCAGAAAGGCAGGGCAGGAAAGTTTCTGCGAGCTGAATGACACCCCAATCACACCACTCCCCACTCCCCCACAGGCCCACACGCCCCTCTCCACTCCCCGCTACGGCACCGCGCGTGCCGCCCACCTTGCAGCGGCTGAGGAACAGCTGGTCCTTGGCGCGCGTGACGCCCACATAGAACAGCCGCCGCTCCTCGCCCAGGCGTTGCGGGTCGGCGGCGGAGCGCCCCGAGGGCAGAATCCCCTCCTGCCGTACGGCGTGCCGCACCGTGCGTGTGCATGTGTGTTCGTGGCAAGCGTGAGGTGAGGAAATGGTCGGTTGGGAATGGACTGTGGTCAGGATGCGTCGATTGCACAACACAACACAACACAACACAACACAACACAACACAACACAACGCGCCCACCTCCACGCCCACGATGAACACGCGCTCGAACTCCAGTCCCTTGCTGGCGTGCAGCGTCACCAGCCGCACCGCGCCGCTGCGCCCGGCGCTGTCGCCCTGCACGCATTCGAGTGCACACACGCATACACATGCTGAAGTGCATGGGCCCGGAGCATACAATCAACACGGTGCCACGCCCAAACATTGCATACACACGGCGGCCACGAGAAGCCCCGTCCTTGTCTCGCCCAGGCTGGCCCTGACCCCCAGCCGCTTCCTACCCTACAGTGGCCCAGCGCTCCCGCGCCTGCTGCCTCAATCATGACCGCACTCTCACCGCGTCTGCCCCGGTCACCAGCGCCGCGTGCTCCAGGAAGCGGCCCACGCCCGCCAGGCCCCTGTCGCACACCACCTCCACGCCCTCCGGGCCCGCGCCCTCCGGGCCAGCGTCGGGCGCCATGGCCTCCGCGCCTGCGGGCCCCGCACATGCACAGGCGGCGGCGCAAGATGGAAAGGCCAGTGAGGTTGGCGCAAATGCGGAGCGAATGTGGGGCAAGGGATGGTTCCGTTTGCATGGTGCAGTGGACAGGTGAGGGCAGTGGAAGGGCGAGGGCAGGTGAGGGCAGGCGAGGGCAGGCAAGGGCAGGTGAGCTCGGACCGCGCGGGCCGCTGGCAAAGGGCTCGCCGCTCACCCGGCTCCTGCGGCTGCGGCGCCACCGCCGCGTCCTGCCCAGCCGCCTCCTGCCCAGCCGCCTCCTGCCCAGCCGCCTCCTGCCCAGCCGCCGCCGCCTCCAGCCCGGCCGCCGCCGCCTCCTGCCCCGCCGCCGCCGCCGCCGCGGCCGCCACCCGCTCCATCACCGCCTCCATCGCCGGCTCCAGCGGGTCGTCGTGGGTGACCCAGGCGGCGGGGTTGCCCGCCAGCTCCTGCAGCTGCGCCAGCCGCTCCAGCCGCTCGGCCGCCTCTGCATCAGCAGGTGGGTGCTTGTCAGGTGCGTGTCAGGTGCGTGCGTGCGGTGTACGTCATCCCGTGACGTCATCCACCCCCATCACTATTGGAGGTAAGCTAAAGGTGTAGGGTACGTAACCAGCCCAAGGTAAGACCAAGTCCAACTAAGCGGAGCCCAAGCGAAGGCAAAAGAGGCAGGGGGGCACGTGCGAGCACTGGTGATGCGGACTCATTTTTCCACACACACACACCCAAACCGCCACCGCCACCTCCTCCCTCCGCCTCCTTCCTCCTCCAGCCACCTCCCATCCCATCCCCAACCCCGCAACCCACCCTCCGCCACGTCCTTCCTCTTGCTCGCCGTCGTCCACTTGCCCACGCCCTCCGTCTCCAGCTGCCGCAGCTCCGCCACGTAGCCCGACAGCGCCAGCGCCGCCGCCAGCAGCGAGCGCACGGGCGCGCCGCGGTCCGCCATGCGGCGCAGGGCGCACACCAGGCCGCGCAGCGACTAGGCACAGTAGGCAGAGCAGACCGAGCAAGAGGAAGTAGGGACAGGGAAGGGGCCCACGGGCGTAAGCGCAACACAGCCACAGTCAAACAGGGCTGCAGTTCTGCAACCCCTGCCCTGTCGCTGTCGCTGCGCTGCGCCCTGACCGCCACCCCCCGCCCCACCCCACCTGCAGCCCCTCCTTGGCGGCCTTGGTCAGCTTCACGCCGTGCATCGGGCTGCCCGCGGCGAACTCTGTGAAGAGGATCGGGGGTCGGCGCGGGCGGCGAGCACGTGCGGCTTCAAACGCAGGGTGCCTGCAAGGGGTATGCTGGTAATGCTAGACAGACATGCGCAGGGAAGTGCCGCAGGGAAGTGCCGCAGGACACCCACAAGGCAGGATGCCACGCCCCCGCGCCCCACGTCCTCCCCCCTCCACGCCCCACGGCTGGTTTTCTGAACCCCCACGCCCACCTGGTGCGAACGAGGCCGCAATGGCGAGTGCGCCCTCCACCGTGGCCAGCTCGGGGGACAGCTGCCACGGCTCCACCCCCGAGCTGCTGCCCAGTGGGGGCGCCGGCACCGCACCGCCGGCACTGCTGCTGCTACTGTCAGGGGTAGGGCTACTGCCGCTGCTGCTGCTGGCAGTGCTACTGCTGCTGCTGGCGGTGCTACTGCTGCTACTGCCGCTCGCGGTAGGGCTGCTGCCACCGCTGCTGCTCTTGCTCGCAGCGCCGGCTGACTTCTTCCTGCGACGGATGGTGGTGCTGTTGCCGCTGTCATTGCTACTGCTGGCGGTGCTACTGCCACTGCTACTGCTACTGCCGCTGCTACTGCCGCTGCTGCTGCCGCTGCTGCTGCCCTCCTGGCTGCCGGGCTCCCGCAGGCAGTCCTCAAAGATCAGGCGGCTGAGGGACATGCGCTGCGCCCGGGCCGCCGCCCGCAGCTTGTCGAGCGTTGTGTCGCCTGTCCCGGGCAAATGCACACGCGGGCGGTCTCTATACTCCTTGCGCCCTTACAGACACACACGCGGGCAGTCTCGGGCCATGTCGCGGCGGTGGCAGCTGAGACACACACGGTTTGAGGTGGGCAGGCACAAGAAGCGCCACTTGCACCGCAGGTGACAACGCCTGCACCCGCCCGCCCCAAAGGCCGCCAGGTGCCCCCCATGGTTGATTTGGGAATTGGAAACACTACCCTCCACCCCCCGGCCACCTGGGCACCCACCCAGGCCGCGCTTGGGCTGGTTGATGATGCGCTCCAGGAACACGGTGCAGCGCAGCGGGTCCTGGGGGAGGCGTGGCAGCGGCGCATGGCGTGCCGTGGCGGTGACATGGCGTAGCGTGGCGTGGCGTGGCGGTCACGTGGCGTGGCGTGGCGGCCGGAGGCGGAGTTGACCGGTTGAGGGATTCACACGCACTTGCATACAGCCCGCATCAGTCATCAACATCCGCAGCAGCGGACGGGGCGGCGGACGGGGCGACTGGCCGCTCGGCCCCGAGGCCGGACTCCCGTTCTGCCTGTCTGCCGGCCTGTCCGCCTGTCCCACCATGCCATCCTGGTCCCACCCACCCACCGTGCCCACCCACCCACCCTCACTCACCAACAGGACGTGCAGGTACGCGACCGCGTCGGCGATGTCCTGTGCGTTATGGGGCACAAGGAAACATTGCACACGCGCGGTAAACATCGTGTGTACATCAACTGACTTACAAACTTTCGGGATGTGTTGTTTTGCGCCGGGCGCGAAAGCGTGCGCCAACACGCCTGTGCTGCTGCGGCCACACCACTGTGCAGTCCCCGCCACCCAATGACCTCGCCAGGCAGTGCTTACCCCGCCACCCATCGCCACGCCTCTCGCTCTGACACATGTGCACTAATACGCATGCCACGGGTTCGGTTCGTGGGCTGGTATTCAAAACCCACCGCTACCCACCGCTATCCCGCCACCCATCTTCGTCCACCCACCCACCCACCGCTATCCCGCCACCCACCGACCCACCGCGTAGCTCCAAAAGGGCTGGCCGCCCACCACGGTGTAGGGAATGCCGCGCAGCGTGAACGCCTCCTCCAGGGGCCGCGACATGTCTGGGTGTGTGTTAGAGAGCACAAGGGAAAACGATAAGCAAGTAAGCGAGTGTGTGTGTCAGAGAGCACAAGGGAAACGACAGACGAGCAGGAGACTGTGCATGCGGAGAGTGTGTGTGGGGTGTGTGTGAAAAGAAGCCAAAGCTAAGCCAACCTAACTAGACAGGGGAACAGCAGGTGGCGGTAGCCGTCCATTTGATGGCTTTGTGCAATGCGATGTCTGGGAGGGGCGGGGGCCGGTAGCCGTCCATGCGGACGGGGTCTGGCAAATGTTGCAGTGCCGAGAGTGCCGGGGAGTTGGCGGGGCATGGCATGTGTGTGATGGGACTGGTGCTGTTGCTGTGGCTGGTGGGTTCGTGGGACACACGCTCGTGGTATGTACCGTACTGTGCGGTGGATTCCGTGGCAGCTGCTGGCTTGTGCAAACGTGCCGGCCCACAGCCTCAATACCAATCACACGCCGCGTGTGCCTGCCATGCCCATGCCGCGCCCCCCCCCCCCATCACCCATCCTGCTCAGATCCATCCCCGGACCCGCCCTCTTGACAAGCACTCACCCCAACAATCAACCCAATCTCCTCCCACCTCAGCCCCTTCCCACCACCACCCACCGCCCACCCCGGTTTACGCTTGGGCTGGTATCCACAACCCCGCCCCTCCCACCCCTTCCCATCCCAGCCCCACGCCCCAACCCGTCCAACCCCAGCCCCCGTTCCCTCCCGCCCACCCCCACCCACCCCGGTTGCGATACAGCACCGCCACCTCGCCCAGCCGCCGGGCGCTGCGCGGCCCCAGCTCGCCGCCATTGGCCCAGCGCACCACCCGCCCCGCCACGAACCGCGCCTCGGCCTGCGGGTCGGGAAAGACCAGGCGGCGGATGACGGCGCCAGCGGCGCCCAGCGCGCTGTGCGGGCGCGCGGGCACGGGCGGCTTGTAGAGCTCCAGGGCCTCAGTGGAGCGGGAGTCGGCCCACAGCACTCGGTCGGCCGCGGCAACGATGTGCGGGTCGGATCTGCGCGCGTGTGTTGGCAGCGGGGGGGGGGCGTGCCGTACCGTACGCCGTATGGAGTGGGGGTGGGGGGTAGAGGGTTTGTGAAAAAGCTAAACCAAACGCACGCGCACGCGCACGCGGACGCGCACACGCACACGCACACACACAAGCGCCCGCGCACACCTGTAGTTGGTGGCCATGAGGAAGGTGGCGGTGGCGGCGAAGTCGCGCGGCAGCAGCTCCTTCATGTGCCCCACCTGGCCAGGCAGTAGCAGCAGTAGCAGTGGCGGCGGCAGTAGCAGCGGCAGTGGCAGCAGCGGCAGTGGCAGCAGCGGCAGTGGCAGTAGCGGCAGTGGCAGTAGCGGCAGTGGCAGTAGCGGCAGTAGCAGTAGAGGCAGTAGCGGCAGTGGGCGGGGTCGAGGGCGTCAGCGGCCAGGACGTAACCAAGGGGCGTGGGGCGCAGCGGACACAGTCACTGCCGCCCCTATACCCCAAGTCCGCGACTGCACCCTGCCTGGCCCACAGCGCCACACATCCAAGCCCTGCGCCTTGCGTGTCCCTCTACTCCCTGTATCTGCCACCCCCGTTGCTACACTTCCATGTACCGTCGTTGCAACCCCCCCCCCCCTGGCCGCCGCCCACCTCCGCCCCCCGCCAGCCATAGATGGCCTGGTCGGGGTCGCCCACAACAAACAGCTGCGTGCCCGGGTCCGGGTCGCCGCCGCCGCCGCCGCGCGGTGGCGCCGCCGCCGGCCGCATCAACAGCTTGACGAACTCGTATTGCGCCGGGTCGGTGTCCTGGCGTGTGTGTGGGCGTGTGGAGGGGGGTGTTGGGGTGGGGAGGGTCAAGGGCGGTTCAGGGGGAGCGGCGGGATGCGGAATGCGGGGCCCCGCATTGCTGGAAGCGGCAGTGGCAGACACGCGGCCGTGGCGGCGGAAGGTGTCACCACCCATCCGAGCCCTACCCAACGCCCTTTCCCCCACGCCCTCCCCACTGCCCCGTGCCCTCCCCAGGCCCCCATATCCCTACGCTCCCACTCCCCCATGTCCCCGGTTTGGTTTAGCTTGGGCTGCTAACCACAATCCACAACCAATCCACTCTACCCCCCCACACACACACCACCCCACCCCCGCAACATGACTTGGCGCGGCGTGGCGTGCGGATCGACAGTGCTCAATTCGCCACCGTTCGCCACCACCCACCCCATCCCGCACACACCACACACCACACCTGGAACTCGTCCACCAGGATCTGGTCGAACCGCCGCCGCCACGCCGCCGCCAGGTCGGGCCGCGCCGCCAGCAGCCGCACCGGCGCCGCGATGAGGTCGGCGAAGTCGAGGGCGTTGTGCTCCCGCAGCAGGCTGTGTGCAGGTGGCGGGAGGGGGCCGGGGGCGGGGAGGTTCCATGCATGATTAATTAAGAAAAGACGATGTTGACAGGATGTTGCAGCAGATCAGTCTTGGCGACGGGGGGCTCTGCATACCAGCCCAAGCTAAATCAGCCTAAGGTAGGTTGACACGGCACACACAGGGCCGACGCACCGCATTGCATGCACAGTCTGCGTGTTCTCTCTCTCTCAGCAAACACATGCGCACGCATGCACAAATGCGGTTGGCCCCCCGCCCACCCCCCGCCCTCACCTCTGGTACATGCTGATATAGGCCTGCACCTGTTTGCGGTGCCACCGCGCCGCCACCGCCCGCCGGTCGGCGGCGGCCTTGTCCTCCGGAGCCCCGCGCGCCACCCGCGCCGCCTTCTCGGGCGCCGCAGGCGGCAGCGACACCGCCTGCCGAGCGCCGCCGTCCTGCTGCCCCGGCGCCGGCGCTCGCAGCCGCGCCGCCGCCTCCAGCTCGCGGCCCTCGGGGGTAGTGGGCGCCGCAGCCGCCAGCCGCATTTTGAGGTACGGGATCACGTAGCTCAACCGCTCACCCAGCTGCGCAACCGCCCGGTTGGTCAGCTCCGCCGACGGCAGCGCGGGCAGCGCGGCTGCTGGGAGCGGGCGGTCGCCGCCACCGCCACTGCCACTGCTACCGCCCGCACTGCTACTGCTGCTACTGCCTTCCGCCGCCGCCGCCGCCAGCTGCTGCTGCTGCAGCTCCACTTCGCGCACGGCCTGCCGCATGAGCTTCTCGCTCTGTTCGGTGTCCAGCACCTTGAAGCCGGGGGCCACGCCCAGCTCGGGCGCCGCGGACACGCACTGCCTGCGCCGGCGCGCACCGTGCGGCGTATGTGTGTGGGTTTGCGAGTGTTCGCACGTGTAAGTTGTGGGAGTTGGGCGTCCGGAACCAAGAAATAATGTGGGAAGAAATGGTTTAAAAGGCAGGGCAGGAGGCACCGCCGTACGCTGCAAGCGGCAACCGCGGCACGGGGGCGGCGTCGGAGAGACACATGCGCACGTTGCCAACCGCACACAGCCCTCACGCCGACCACGCCACGCCACGCCCACCACGCCCTCACGCCCTCTGCGCACACGGGACACGCCCGCGCCCCCACCCACCTCAGCAGCCACGCCCCGAGGCCGTGGAAGGTTTTGGCGACCGGGCCGCCCGCGCCGCCGCCGTCGCCGCAGCCCGCCGCCGCCAGCCGCTCCTTCAGCTCGGTGGCGGCCTGCGCCCCCCGGGACACACGCGTCACGTCGTGAAGAAGCAGCGGCGGGCGTGCAAACAAGCGCACCGTCACAAGCTCTACACGCCGGGCACAACCCGATCCACACTGTGCAGCGCGCACTGGACCCCCTGCGAGCCCTGTGTGGTGCCCTGCTCCTCCCTGGCACCGGTGTGTTTGCCACGTCAGCAGCCCTTCCCTTCCCCTTCCCCCCAGCTTAGCTTGGCCTGGTATTCACGGCCCCCTCCCCTCCATCTCCACCTCGACCTCTCCCTCCCCATTCCCTTCCACCTCCTTCAGATATTGGAAATGATTACCCTCCCCTCAGGCCCCCTCCGCCTCCGCACCTTGTTGGTAAAGGTGATGGTGAGGATGCGGTGCGGCGCCACGCCCCGCTGCCGCATGAGGTGTGCCACCCGCGCCACCACCACCCGCGTCTTGCCGCTGCCGGGGCCGGCCTGTGCAGCCCGCGTGTGTGCGTGTGCACGTGTGTGCGTGTGTAAGGGGGGGGGCAACTACCTACGGAAGCCTCGCCGCACGTGCCAGCTGTGCGCGACACGCCAGGGTGGGTGCCGTACGCGGATGCAGTTTATAGCTGCACCCACACCTCACAAGCTCAAGCTATCAACAGGGCTTCCTGCCCTTGCCTGGCGCTGCCATCGGCGCCTGCTGCCCCCCGTGTACCGCACCCCTGACTCAGCACTCGAGCCCCCCATCACACCTTGACTCTGGCCACTCGCGCCTCCGTGAGGCACGCCGCCAGCTGCTCCTCATTCAGACCCTCCAGGTGCGGCATCGGCCCGCTGCCGCCACCTGTGCTGGCGCTGGTGCTGGTGCTCCTGCCGCTGTCAATGCCTCCGGTGCTGGCGCTGTTGTTGCTGCTACTTCCCGCGCGGTCCGCCGGCTGCGAGGCCGCCGCGCCGCGCGGTGGCTGCTGCTTGCCAGGCGCCTTGGAGCTGCTGCTTCCCGACTGCGACTTGCTAGTAGGGGGCCGCTGGGCGCCTCTGGAAGAGGCTGGCCGCGGCAGGGCCCACAAGCGGCTCGAGGCCCGTCGTGTCCCCGGCGGTGGCAGGGGCCATCGCAGCGGTGCCGCATTGCGTTTGAGTCTGATGTTCTCACATTTCAGTACAGGGCAGCTTGGTTGTAGCATTTCGCGTGCTGCAACGCGCTGCGGTGCCGACCAAATGCAATTGCGAAAATGCTCTGTCGCGCAAGGTGCGAGGCGGCGGCTAGCGGGGCGTCATAGCCATTTATTTCAGCGGAAATCAGAAATCAGCAAAGGTGAAGTTAGGCGAAATTGGCGGCGAATTGGCGGTCCAAGTTGCCGTGCGCCAATCCCAGCGCGTGCAGCCATGCGCCAATCCCCTCCTCTACTGGGCCTCTCTCCCCGTCCCCTCCTCTCCCTGTCCCCTCCTCTCCCTGTCCCCTCCTCTCCCGGTCCTCTCCTCTCCCGGTCCTCTCCACTCCCGCCTCAGAATGCCCAGCCTGTCCAGCTGTCGTGTCTGGCTTTCTGGAATCCAATTTTTGGCAGTGTCCTTCGCAGGCCCATTTCTGACGCGACATAGCAGCGTGCTTCATCCTCTCCACCGCCCGACCCGCCTCCGCAATCCGCCCCAGAACCTGCCGAGCTCCTCACTGTCTCACGCGCACAATAGTCAGGGCTCGTTACCCGTCGCGCCGCTCGCCACAGTGCCACACCCACCCAGACCCCCCTGTCTCCTGTCTAGTTTACCTTGGTTTAGCTTGGGATGGTATTATACACAGCGCTCCCGGCGGCCCCACACACACACGTGCCCGGGGGCGCGCTGCCGATGCGTTCTGACCCGCGTGCCCACCGCTTGTCAGCGAAGTGCTTTCGAAACGCGAACGCGAATATGCGTGACCATGTGTCGTTGTAGTCGCTAGCACGCATAGAAGGCCGGTTAGCAAGACTCAGACACAGCAGGCATGTTACCTCGTCCAGACGGTAACCTCCACGGGCATTGGAGCAGCGCCGCTGACCCATCATTGATATAACCAGGTTGTGATGGCTGGGCTGTTGGACGGCTGGCGGGCTTGTCAGGAACTTTGTCTACTAGAGGCCAGACCACTATCCCTGGAGAATTTCGCGTAAGGGCCTGGGACCAGGGATAGCTGCCAGGCTGCTTCTTTGCTGACGCGGAGGACTGCGTGGGGTGGAGCCGTGGAGGGGGCAACTGCGGCCTGTCGTTACGCGCATGCAGGACCTCCGCACAGCTGGGCTCGGTCAAGGGTTCGGTGGCAGCACGAGGTGCCAGGAGGCAGGGTCGGAGCCAGGTACTCAACAATGTGGTGCTGGGGCGGCACCGAATGCGAGGTAGGTATTCCACGTGGGGCTGCTGAGGAAGGGGCCCTCTGCTGGGTACTGCTGGCTGCGGCTGTGGGGTGTGCGTGGATGCGCAGCGGTGTTGAGATGGGCATGATGAGGTGTGAGGTGGTGGGCGGCGCGTGGGACATTAGCCATATCATGGTCGGGACGATGCCACGGTGGACAGGGCAGATAGAGGCTGCGGCGCACAGGCTGTAGACGTTTGAGCCGGGACCATCTGGGGGCGCGCCGAGTCGTGGCGCGGGCTAGAAGCACACACTGGCAGCAGCTGGAGCGTGTGGTGTGTGTGGGATGTGGAGTTTGTCCGGGCGTAATGTAATGACGGGGCAGATGCTGTTGATGCATTGCACCAGGTCACGACTATTGCCATGCAGGCGTGTCCCTTTCCGACCCGAGCTCTCAGACTTCGGCCTGACATACTGTAAACCTCACAGCTCACCGCGCCTTCCAACTTGTACAGGTAGGAGCACGAAAGGCAAGCTACGGTACTACTCACCCAGCTACGGTACTGCTCACCCACGAAGGACACCCACATGCCACCTGGGCCCCACTGGGAGCCAAGTCACAGGCCACTCGTCTGCAACGGTAATAGTCATATCACTGCGCCCTTAGGCTGAGATCCGCGCAAGGGAGAGGTGGTTATCACTGTGCCCTTCCGTGTAGCCGCCCTGCCACTGACCCAACGCAAGAGACACTCTGTCACCCGCGCTCAGGGCGATGACGCAGTTGCTGGCCATACTCCAATAGTCCACACCTGTCAAAGTGAGAGGGGGGAGAGGGGCTGCTGTGGTACAGGGTGGACCTAGGTAACGTTTTAGAGCATTATTGGCACCCAGCCTAAATTGGCACCCACCCAACATTGCAGCTGCATAGGACCCTACGTCCCACGCACTCCACCGCACGGTAGCACGCACCTGTGCTCCAGCTAGACCAGCCTCCGTTGCACACCATAGCGCCGTTGCGGACCACCCAGCAGTTGCTCTCCTGGGGCCTGGACGGCGTGTTGGTGCCGGGCTGCCTGGAGATCAAGCATTGGCCGAGGGCCACGTAGGTGCCGCTGTTGCGCACCACGTACTCCTTTGCCGAGCTGTCCCAGTAGCCGCTCACGACCAGCTTGGCGCTCAGCAGCAGTTTGCAGCCGTTGCCAACATCCATGTTCACGCCGCGGACGCACGACTGCGCCACGTCATAGCCCTCGCCATAAAACGCCTCCTGTGGGCCATCGTATGGAAGTGCGAGTGGTCCATCCATGCATGATGGGAAACGTAAGTGACGAATGAATGCTCCCCGCTGCAGTCACAGGCAGTCACAGGCAGTCACAGGCAGTCACAGGCAGTCACAGGCAGTCACAGGCAGTCACAGGCAGCTAGGGCGGCCGCGCAAGTGCCGTACCGTGGTCTGCAGCGCTGTCACCGTGCTGGACAGCGAGTTGACCAGCGTTTCCTGCGGCGCGTTAGCATTAGCAGGCACATGGAAAGCGCAATAGCAGGGCATGCATGTGTGGCAGGCTGCAGTGGCATGACAAGTAGTGCGGCTGACAATCAACTGTGCTGCGTCTGGCTGTGTCTGGCTGTGGTTGGCTGTAGAGGCGCGATTGCTGGGCACCTGGTTTGGCTATGTGCCAGTTGAAACGGGCCCTGGCTATGTCCGGGCGATGAGGTTGTTGGGCCTCAGACTTTGGAGGGGCTCAGCCCTTTTTCCCGCCGGTACCGGGAACACTAGTCAGCCACAGGCGCACATTATTAATGACAGCGCTGGCGATGGCACTCTCACCACCTCCACCCTCCACCCACCATGGCCTTCTGGCTGGTCTTGAGCGCCGTCACCTCCGACCTCAGGCCATCAAGGAGCTTTTGCTGCATGGGTCGAGGAGGACCGGGAACAGGCGCACCCTGGTAATGCGTGTGCAGTTCTACAATCTTATACACAGCCGGTTCAGTGCATGAAGCGAAACAACCTTTCATGACTCTGAGAATGCCTCATCACTCACCTGGTCGTTGGCCTGGGCCGGATGTGCGCGTGGCCGGGTGCATGGCCGCATGCACACCGCAGGAGGTCAAGTAAAAAGGGGGGGGCGGGGGGAAGGCGCACGGCGGATAACCGTGCATAACCGTCCACCCTAAATAACAACAAGTACCGCTAGCTGGGACCAGTGCACCCGCGGCGTGGTACAATAATAATGGGCTGCTTGGCGACGCAAGCCAGACACATGACCATTCGCACTACTTGCTCGTACCTTTTGAAGGGCTGCCGCTGCCTGTGAGAGCCGTGCAGCGCAGGCAAGGCGCAGCACGGGGCGGGGGGGCGGCACGTCGGGCAGGGGCGGGGTGTCAGGGGTGGAAAGTACCTCGGTACCAAGCGGGGGCTATGCCCGTCCAACATGACTCCTCCCCTGGTTGAGTTTACCGCACTCACCGTCTCATTGGCTTTGCGGAGCTGGTCCACTAGCGTTTTCACCTGCACATCCGCATACGGTAGCATGCTCACACGTGTGTGTTTGTGTGCGTGTGTTTCACACCCCGTCCTTGCAGACACGCGACTCACCTGCGGCAGCAGCCCGCCCGACGGCAGCACGGCCGCACCGGCCCCCACCAGCTCCAACAGGGGTGCTGTCTGCGTGTGGATGACCCCATGGATTGCCAGAGGGGTCATTCAATCACGGGTAATAACCCTAACCCTGACCCTAAGTGAGGTGTTGAAACGCGCACACACCGGGACTCATGCGACCTGCGCACTGTTATATCGCCAGGCGCGGTCAGGCGCGGGAAAGTCAGATCAGATAGTTGTCAGATCACGCGACAGAGTGATTGATGTGTCGCGGCTCAATAGAAGCTATACAACCCGCACCATGCTCTCGAGCGAGGACAGTTTGAAACAGGGGTCGCCGGCGAGCTTGCTCTCGCAGGTGGGAGGCGGCGACGGCGGAGGGGGTGAGGGGCGGGGCGGCGGCGGTGGGGAGGGCCGGGGGGGAGGCGGGGGCGGCGAAGGAGGCATGGGTGGCGGCGGCGGAAAGGGCAAGCCATGGAACAGCGTGGCTGTGTATCCCACGGGCCCATCCATGGCCGTGCCTGACAGGATGAAGGTGAGCGTCATGGCTGTGGTGCGGCCGTTGCTGAGGGCCGAGTCCACCACAGCGCACGTCACTGTGTAGGAGGCACCGGGCACCAGCGTGAGACTGCGGTCAGCCGTGTCCGCCCACGAAATCGCGGCACCCGTCTCGTCATCTACGTAGTTGCAGGCGGCGGTGGCGATGGTGGAGGGCGGCGCCGCGGCCTTGACGTCTGAGGCCGGCTCAGCCACGGCGTCCGGATCAAACGCGATCTGCATGACGAACGGGTTGCCGCCGACGGGGGAGGAGCGCAGCAGCTGCAGCCCCGACGTCGCCAGCTGCCCGGCGCAGCGGCTGTAGTAGACGAGGGTGCTGGTGGAGGGGAGCACGGTGCCGGAGAGGTCAAAGTCGGTCGCCGTAAGAGGCGCACTGTCGTCGGTCGGGACCGAGTCCACATACAGGCCCTTGCAGGCCGCGAGAATGTAGGCGCGGACCTGCGTTTGCGAAACCTGTAAGTCGACAAGCCATGCCATGCCATGACCATACATGTACTTGCCTTCGCGTACGCTTTAAAAGATACCATGGCGTTTGCTTTGGCGTTTTCAATATTGGCCTCCTTGGCCCAGTAGTCGAGGAACGCGGCAGTGGTGGTCCAGCGAGTGGACTTGAGGTTTGGCGCCAGGCGCGACACGGCCCGCGTGAACGCGGGGTGCTCCGACACCGGCAGCGCCGGATACGCATCGCTGGTGAGCGAGAGGCCGCAGATGTCGTCGGAGAAAGCAGCATACGCGTCCGGCGATGCGCCCTGGTCGTAGAAGCTCTTGTACATGCTCTGCTGCAGGATGGTGGCGCAGCCAGCCGGATGGCCAGCGTCGTCAGCAGCCGCCGCGAGCGCAGCGGCTGCGAGCGCGACAACCAGGCTCCAACACACCAGCCTTTGCGTACCGCGCCGCTGCGACTTCATGGCTTCTTGGGATCGTGCTATCATGTAATATGAATAAGTTTGTACCGTAAGGAGCAGCAAGCGCCTGATGCAGGCTGCGCCTGATTCAGGCTGCGCCCGCCACACCCTTGGCCACACCAGGCCTCAGCAGGCTACCAAGCAGGTGTTCCTCAGCAGGCAACACCGATTGCACCTCTCGACCAGTGCGCGTTCACTAGTGAAACGGCGTCGGGCGCACGGCCTTCGTACATGCGTCGTGCGGTGGATCATAACTGTGGGTTGTCACCACAAGCGCTTTGTAGCAGCCGAGGCAATAGGTTTCGGATGGCAGGGACCCGCACCATCCCCCGAAGCCTGAACGTCCCCGTCAGGCCAGCGTAGCGAGCGGGAGCCCTGGACAGGGGTTGTCTTCAATTAGTACTTGGCAAGTGGAACCCAAATAGCGTGTGCCGCGGTGCTCCTCCTACCTCCCCGCCGCCCGCCCTCCGCAATCGTCTGCAGAACCTGCTGTACTCCTCACGTTCGCACGCGCACACTAGTCTGGACCGCTCGTCTTCCACCCGCACCCCGCTGACCAGCAGCATCAACTGACCAGCACCCGTAGCGCATCGGCCCCGCCCTGCATTACGGAATGCGCCTCACGATTGCAGCTCACGCCCGACCACTCCAGATCCTCTCCAATCTGCTTCACTCCACTCCACTCCCCTCCACCCAACTCCATTCCGCACCGCTCAGCTCCGCACCCTGGTCGCCACGCTCACACCATCTTCCCAGCCGCCCCACACGCCACGATACCCACCCCTCCCATTACACGCCACATCCCTGCCGTCCACCCCCGGCCTACGGCTTCGTCTCCCCCGCTCCACCCGCCGCAGCCGGCCCCACCCCCGCCGGCTCCCCCGCCGCAGCCGCCGCCGGCCCCAGCCCCGCCGGCACCCCCGGCGTGTCGTCCGGCCCGGGCGCCAGCCCCGCCGGGTCAACCTCATCCAGGTGGCTCACCACGCGGTGCGCCCAGGGCGCCAGCACCGCCGCCGGCAGCTGGTTGGTGATGCCGATGGCGAACATGCCGGCGGACCGGGCGGCCTGGGGGCAGTGCAGTTAGGGAGCATGAGGATAAAATTAGAGACAGAACGTCCGGGGTGCCGGACCGGACCCGGATGTTACGCCCGTACGCCCAGCCACGTGCCTCTGGCACTGCGGGCGCCACCATCACCAGCCCTGTCACCCACCCACACGGCCACACACACACACGGCCACACACACACACACACACACACACACACACACACACACACACACACACACACACACACACACACACACACACACACACACACACACACACACACACACACACACACACACACACACACACACACAACCGCACCCACCATGAGGCCATTGACCGCATCCTCCACCACCAGCGCGCGCCAGGGGTCGGTGCAGCCTGTGCGGCATGTGTATGTGCATGCGTGGTAGGTTGTGTGTACTACGTTGTGTGTACTACGTTGTGTGTACTACGTTGTGTGTACGAAGGGAAAAAGAAAGGGCCCCAGGTCACCCAAGATCACAGCAGCCGTCCGCAACCGGCCCCGCACCGTCACAGCAGCCGCGACCAACCGCGTCCGCACCCCCAACCAGCATCCGGGCCCCAACCCGCCCGCCCGCCAGCCCGCCTGCCCGCCTGCCGCCGCCGCACCTGTCACCCGCATGGCCTCCAGGTACACGTCCGGCGCGGGCTTGCCCGCCGCCACCGCCGCCGCCGACACCGCCGCGCCCGGCGGGATGAGGGCCGCCAGGCCGCTGGAGGCCAGGTTGCGCGCGATCTTGTCGGGCGCGCCCGAGGAGGCCACACCCACCTGTGCGGCGGACACAACACACATGGGCGTGTCGGCGTGTGG
This sequence comes from Chlamydomonas incerta, assembly GCA_016834605.1. Classification (NCBI taxonomy): domain Eukaryota; kingdom Viridiplantae; phylum Chlorophyta; class Chlorophyceae; order Chlamydomonadales; family Chlamydomonadaceae; genus Chlamydomonas; species Chlamydomonas incerta. The sequence continues at coordinate 3,060,171 of JAEHOC010000006.1, read as the reverse complement.
GCGTGTGTTTTGCGTGGATGGGAGGCCCGAGGCCTGGGAGCGCCCGCTGCCGCTGCCGCTGCCACCAAATCCATAACCACCACCCGCCGTCCGCGCACCTTCATGCCCGCCGCCACCGCCCGCCGCAGCAGTGCCTCCGCGCCGTCGAAGGCGCGTATGCCTCCCGCCGTCAGCTCCCGGTAGTGGAGCTCCTTGGCGGCCTGCACGCGCGGCGCCAGCGCCTCGGGCGACTCCCAGTCCGACCTGGCGGTGCCAAAATACGTGAGTTGCAGTGTGGAAGCATGGCGGCAAACACAAACCACATGCGTGGTGGGAAGTGGGCGGCGGTTGGGCCGCAGGTTACAGCGGCCGCCGTGCAAAGCCTCCATTCGTTTATTCGCAATCCCACAGCGCAGCGCAGCGCAACCCCACCTCCTCCCTGTGTCGCAGCACACCTTATCCTCCCACCCCGCCACCCCGCCACCCGGCCACACGACACACACACAGATGGTGTGCTCTGGTGTGCCTTGCCGTTGCCTAGAGGTGGTTAGCCCGCTGGGCCCTGCGGCGTTTTGGTCAGGAGTAACCCAGCTGAGGTTACTGGTGTGGCCCGGGGTTGGTGCGTTCTCTCCGGTGGACTCCAGAGCAGGATGCGCTCTGGGCAGGAGAGGCGCGTGGTAGCAGCAACGAGAGCCTGGAGTGCCCGTTGTTTGCTGGTTGTCCCGAGTACTCGATCACGAGACTCGATCAGTCAACCGTGGAAACCGTAGTTACACACACACACACACACACACTCCGCAACTTCGCGCATATGCTTGGGAGACACGCACTACCAGACTATGCGAACACTACTGTGCTGGAGCCTGGCTCTAGCGCTGGTTAGTTGTTCAGGACACTCGATCACGAGGTTCTATCAAGCAACTGTAAACCGTAGTTACACACACATACACACACACACACACACACACACACACACACACACACACACACACACACACACACACACACGTGTCATCCCACTGCGTGGGATGACACGCGCTGCAGCGGCCGAAGGAGGCGCGGCGGCGGCGGCGGCGGCAGCAGCAGTGAACGTGGAGGCGGTGGCGGCGGCGGCGGAAGCTGCGGGGGTGGATCCCGACCCTGATGAGGTCCCACCGACGCAGCTGACGCCGCCGCCGCCGGGAGTCACCCCTGTCCAGCTTGCGTGTGCTCGCGCGGTCGCGGACTTCTGGTCGCGGCTGATGCAGTTCGCTCAGCTGGGCGTGCCCCGCAAGGGCTGGGACGATGTGGACGCCGTCCACCCCATGCTGGCGGTGGTGGGTGGTGAGCTGCTGTGCGCGCTGCCGCAAGCTGTGGAGCTGGAGCTCGAGATGGAGGCTTGAGAGGGAACAGCCCTAAACTAGAAGCGCACGAGCGCTTGGTAGAGCCGCCAATGAGTTGGCGTATGAGAAGGCCCAGCGGGCAGGGTTCGGGAAAGTAGGCAGGCACGGGTACTGGGGCCAGGGTGAGGGGGGCTGTGGGGTCTGAGGGTGTCAGCGGGTTGGGTGCTGGAGCACCTCGGGCCTCTCGGCCTGGACCGGCCTAGTGGCCAAGACGCGTTTGTGGCTGCCCGTAGGCATAGTCTGCCCTGGCGTCGAGTGCTGGTTAGGTTGAGGTCTTGGTCGCGTTAGGCTGAGAGGGTCGCAGGACTCAGCCCCGCAGCCTATGGGTGTCTTGTTGAGCGTGTGTGTGCGTGCGTGTGCGTGTGCGTGCGTGTGCGTGCGTGTGCGTGCGTGCTTGTGTGCGCGTGCGGTGGTGGGTGGTAGATGGTGTGCTCTGGTGTGCCTTGCTTTTGACTAGAGGTGATTAGCCCGCTGGGCCCTGCGGCGTTTTGGCCAGGAGTAACCCAGCTGAGGTTACTGGTGTGGTCCGGGTTTGGTGCGTCTTCTCCGGTGGACTCCAGAGCAGGATGCGCTCTGGGCAGGAGAGGCGCGTGGTAGCAGCAACGTGAGCCAAGAGCGCCGCGTTGTTTGCTGGTTGTCCCGAGTACTCGATCACGAGACTCGATCAGTCAACCGTGGAAACCGTAGTTACACACACACACACACACACACACACACACACACACACACACACACACACACACACACACACACACACACACACACACACACACACACACATGCCTTTTTGCCTGCCCGTGACACTTCTGTGCTGCCGCCCTACGCCTTTGATTTCCTCTCGCTTATAGGTGAGAATGGATATGAAGTGGACAAGAATTGGGGGAGTTGTGCCCGGTAAACGTTGTAGCGCGTCGCCGACGCGGAGCATAGCAGCGCATGCGGGTGCACCCCGGTACGCGGCTGGATGCCAAACGCCCGGGTAGGGGGTTCCAGGCAAAATTGCGGGTAAGTATAACAAGGTAGACAACTGGGGCACCATCGACGAACGCGGAGCTCGGTAACCGCGTAGGTATCGGTATGTAACTGCGCGCGCGTGTTTGGCGGGTTTGGTCCGTCTTTGTTTTGTTGTTTAACACACACACACACACACACACACACACACACACACACACACACACACGCACACACACACACACACACACACACACACACACACACGCGCGCGCACGCGCGCGCGCCACACACACGCACCTGCCGAACTTGGCCCGGTAGTGGCCCACGCAGCTGCGCACGTCCATTCCGAACACCTCGGTGTAGTCGCCGGGGAATGTGTGCGGGATGTCGAAGCCCGTCACCTGCGTGTGTTTGTTGTGTGTTGTGTGTGCGTTTGGTGTGTGTTGTGTGTGGTGTGGTGTGGTGTGTAACTACGGTTTCCACGGTTGACTGATCGAGTCTCGTGATCGAGTACTCGGGACAACCAGCAAACAACGGGCACTCCAGGCTCTCGTTGCTGCTACCACGCGTGTGTGTGGGGTATGCGTTAGGCAGCACAAGCGAGGAACAGGAAGTGTACATGCAGTTCGCAGGACAGCGCAGGCGATGCGGTGCAGGCGTCCAGGCGGACCGCGGCAGTGGTGGTGACCGGTCACCAGTCTCCAGCCCCCTCCAGCCCCTTCCAGCCCGGCCCGCCACGCCAGGCGGGGATGTGAATACCAGCCCAAGCTTAACCAACACCAGACCAAACACGCCCACCCCGCCCACACCCACACGCACACGCACACGCACACGCACACGCACACGCACACGCACACACGCACACACGCACACACGCACACACGCACACACGCACACGCCCACGCCCACACGCCCGCCCACACACCTCCAGTATGGCCCGCCTCAGCGCCTCGCAGCTGGCGGCCTCGCTGTCCACCATGACGCCGTCGCAGTCCAGGATCAGGTGGCTGAACCAGGCCGAGCTGGGGGCGGAGGTGGAAGCGGAGGGTGAGGTGGCGGGGGCGGCGGTGGTGGAGGCAGCGGTGGCAGGACCGGTTGTGGAGGTGGCGGGGGCGGAGGTGGTGGTGGAGGCGGCTGCGCCGCTGCCAGCGCGGTCCGAATCTACGGCGGCTGTCACCGCCGCCGCCCCGGCCTCCGCCGCCGCCTCCACCCCCAGATCCAGATCTAGATCCAGGCGCGGCTCCGGCAGCTGCTCCTCGTCCTCCTGCCCCGGGCCCGCCGTGCCCAGCCCCATGCGCCGCAACTGAGCCGGCAGGTCCGCGGGCAGGGTGGGCACCGCGGCCGCCCCAGCCCCAGCCCCAGCCGCCACGGTGGGCGCTTCTGCCGTGGGCGCCCCGGCTGCGGGGGTGCTGCTGGTGGCGGCGGCAGAGGAAGAGGCGGCGGTGGTTGCGGCTGCGGCTGCGGCGGCGGCGGGGTCGCGGGCGGGCAGCACCAGCGGCCGGCTCACGTGGGCCAGGGCCTCCAGCGGCTGCGGTGAGATCGTGTCGATCTGGGGGTTTGGGGCGGTGTGTTGGGAGATGGGGGTGTTATTATTGGCGGGGGTTGTGGTTGGAGGTTGCAGCGCGGGGCGCGGCAAGAGCAGGAGGAGAAATGGGCTCGTCGGAATTTGCTCGGGAGTTGGGGGCTCAGACCCACACATGCGGCCCCCACCCGCGCAACGCCGACGTGCCATTCCCAACATGCCAACATGCCATGCGGCGACTGGGGCCTCCAGGCTCCCGCAGACCCGCACCCGGCCTGGGCCCTCCACCCCTAAGCCCACCTTGGACATGTGCAGCTGGAATGCAGGGGTGACCCAGGCGCCCTGGGGGTTGGAGATGCCTGCGCGGGCAGCAGCACCGCGGGACGCACAGCAGGCAGGCGGTCGGGGGTTGGCGGCGCGCTGGTGTGTGCACGCGCGCGCGCGCTCGGCGTGCAGGCGCACTCAAGCGCATGCTGCATCCAACTTGCCGCACATTGAGCAGCCGAACTCACCTCCCACACCAGAATCCCCCACTGACACCCACTGCCCCCATACGCACACCCACTGCCCCAAACCCACATACACACACACACACACACACACACACACGCCCACACGCGTGTTTGGCGGCTGCTCTGTCCGTCCTGCTGCTGCTGTCATTAACACACGCGCCCACACACACACACACACACACACACACACACACACACACACACACACACACACACACACACACACACACACACACACACACACACACACACACACACACACACACACACACACACACACACACGCACGCACGCGGCCTCACCCGACCAGTTGAACGACCCCAGCCGCGCCGCGCACTTGGGGCAGTGCAGCTTGCCGCTGTTGACGCCCGTCACCACGCCCGCCATCCACGCCAGGGGCTCCGTGAACAGGCAGGACTCGCCGCCGCCCGCCTCGCCGCCGGGGGGCGTGCCCAGCGCGGTGGCGCGGTGCCGCTGCCGGTCGCGGAACACGCGGTGGCCTGCGGATGCGGATGGTCGGGGATGTCGGGGGTGGGGTTTGGAATTAGGGACCGGGTTTGGAATTCGGGTCCGGGTGGAGGGCCGGGCGGCGCATGCAGTCGTGTCGACGTTGTTTGGGTCCCCGTTTTCCATTCCGCCTTATCGGTATCTGTTAGAATATGCCTACTAGATCACTGCCCTCACATGCCTCTCCATGTCCACGCCTGTCTCGGCCCCCTCCGTGGACTTGTTGCTGGTAAAGCGTTTCCACCTCGCACCCGCCCCATCCCCCACCGGTTGCTTTGGGTTGTGGAATGAACTACCACCCCTCCTCTGACACCCACTCCCTCAGCCTCCCTCACGCCACCCACCCACCCACCCACCCATGGCTGCCTCGATGGGCATCACGTGCGCCGACGTGGCCAGCAGCTGCCGGCACTTGCGGCAGCGGTAGCAGCTGTGCCCCGCCGCCAGCGCGGCCGCCGGCTCGGGCAGCTGCGGGAAGGAGTCGGGGTCCACCCACCCCTCGTCCTCCCACCGCCCGCCCAGCTGCGGGGGGCGGGGAGTTGGGGGGCGTTAGGGGGCGTTGGGGTAGTCATCCCAATGCCCATCGGGGCGTGGGGCGGGTTGTGGTGCAGGCTCGGTGTGGCGAATGGTTGTGGTTGTGGTTGTGGTGTAGTTCCACCGTCCATCGCAGAACGCATGGAGCTGGGCGAGCGGTGGGGACTACACCTTAGCAGCCCCGGCCCATCGGTGAAGACTTCGCCTGCTGCTCCGCCATGCCCGCTGCGCCACTTCGCCCACCCACCCTTGCCCCATCACCCACCACCACCTGACCCCTGTCCCCCCCTGCCCCCCCCTGCTCCGGCCCGCTCCTCTCCTCACCTCCTCCAGCACCCACATGCGGTACACGGGGTGGGCGGCGTCCAGGCTGCAGCGCATGTCGCCAAACAGCGTCAGCTGCGCCGCGAAGCCTTCGTTGGGCTCGGCGAAGGGGCGCTTGGAGCGGATCAGCCTCATCGCCTCGTCCAGCTCCAGGCCGCGGCTGCGACGGGCGGCGGGCGGCGGAGAACACCCGTAAGCCCGCAAAGCAACAGCGTGTGTGGGGGGGGGCCGAGGCGGAAGGGGGGGAGTCTATTCCAGACTGGACTTGGTGCGTGTGAGAACGCGCTGGTCAGGGTCAGAGCCGCAGGCAGACGTGCACGTGGCACGCTGGGCGCCCCTTGGAAGCGCATGCGCAGCCACATAGCGTTACCTACCCGCTCCCGCACCCGCTCCCGAACCCGCTCCCGAACCCGCTCCCGAACCCGCTCCCGAACCCGCTCCCGAACCCCGCCCGCACCTGCGCATCAGCCAGCCGGCCAGGATGGCGGGGCTCCGCGACATGCCCGCCTGGCAGTGCACCAGCACACGCCCGCCGCCGCCTCCTGCCGCCTGCTGCTGCTGCTGCTGCTCCGGCGACCCTGTGGCGGCGGCGGTGGTGGTGCTACAGCTGCTACTGCCCGGCCCCAGCGCGGCGTCCAGGAATTTGATGGCGGCGGGCAGGTACTGCAGCATGTTGGAGGCCTCCGAGTCCTGTGTGTGTGCGTGTGTGGGGTTGGGGGTGGGTGGGAGGGCGGGGAATGTGTATGTGTGGGCGTGTGTTGGCGGGCGTGTGTGTGCAGTGGCGATGCACAGGGATGCGTGCGCTCAGCTGGAATGCGCAGGTCGGTGTGTCAGAGTGCACTTTTGTAGCTCCCGCCCACCTGCAGCGGCAGCTGGAGTGTGGTGTAGCCGCTGAGGTCCCTCTGGATGGGGAAATTGACGACGGACTGCGGGGCAGGGAATTCGAGGGGTGGTGGGACCATGTCGGGGTTTGGCGGGGAGCCATAGTGCGCCGCTAACTTTCCCGCCCTCCAGCCGCCGGTCCAGCGCTGGCGCCACCGTCGGTCGCGACCTTGCCTTCTGTCACTTACAAGGACATGAGTGATGCCGAGCTCCTCCAAATACTTAAGCGAGGAGAGGCCGCCCAGCCAGAGGCAGCCTGCACGCGCCGCGCAGCCCGATGAGCAGTTATTATATTGCTTCACCGAATGAATTATCGCATTGTTGCTCGCATCAACAGAAGGACGCACCGGGCAGGATTTCTGATGGTGGCTCCATTTATGCGCGTGCTTTCCTCAATACTACTTTGGGCTACTCATAGCATTACGTAATAAATAAAGCAACAATGGTACCTCATAGGGCATTGACGAAAACACAGTGACAGGTGACCAAAGCCCTTCATCGATTCCGCGCCAGCATCTAGCCGTTCTGCTTCTAATAGTGCATCATATTGCGGTTACTGAAGCCGCTGTGACAGCAGCAACTGTTGCGGATGGCGCAGACGCGGCCAGGGCAAGGCTCTCGGAGTGCAGCGGTGCCATCGGCGCCCGCGGGGCCGACCGACTTGCGCGGCCTCATATCACCATCAAGCTACACGTATGAGCGTCTCAGTGACGTCGGCTCGCCCGAGGAGTCGCCGAACCGACGGTTCCACGGCACCGGCAACGTGCCATTCGGCGACGCGGCGGGCTCCGACTCCGACGACGCAGGTGAATCGCGACCTCTTAAGCGCATGCCGGTGCAGCTTGATAACCGATCGATTCATGTTAGCATGCCTTACCTTGGGTCGCGAACTGCGGCGACATAAACCCTTCCGCCCGGGGGGTCTGGCCGTGACAGGCAGCCCCGCCGGGCCTCCGTTGGCGCCTCGCCCAACCAACACACGTCCTCCCCTCCCTACGTACCGCACACATCAACCGCCGCAGAGTACTTCTATCCCAACCGCGGGCGGCAAGCGCCGGCGACATGGTTTGACCGGATAAAGAACCTGGGCCAGCGCGCGCCGCCGCCGGTGCAGAGCAACTACCTCACCCTGATCCCACTCAACGGTGCGGGGCCGCCGAAGGGGGCCGCCGAAGGGCGGCTCCGAAGGGGGCTTCGAAGGGGGCTCTGAAGGGGGCTCCCAAGACAGCGCACGGCACGGCACAGCACACCATGCCATGCCGGGGCATGCATGGCTGGGCATGGCAGGGCGGGTATGGGAGGAGTGGCAGTCCTTGCGGGGCTTGCCCGGCCCCTAGTCTGGCTGGTTTGGATGTACCGGTACCGCCATGCCATGCCGACACAAGCACACAAGCACACAAGCACACAAGCACACAAGCACACAAGCACACAAGCATGCAAACACATTAATTTATACAAATGGACGTACGATACCGTACACGACTGCGTGCAGATGAGCGCCTGAGGCCGCGGCACACGGCGCTGCTAGTGTCATGCCTGGTGAGGGGCGAGAGGGCGAGGGCGAGGAGGGCGAGAGGGCGGCAGACAGACGGAGGGGAGAGAGGGCGGTGCAGGGGGCGACAGCAGCGGGGAGAGAGGGCGGTGCAGGGGGCGACAGACAGCCGGACAGGGCGGCGCAGGGGGCGGCAGCGGGGAGACAGGGGCGCCCCTCCAGTGGCAGACACCACCCTGTCCGAGGGTCAGGCGACAGGGACCATGCGCCTGGGATTATCCCTGCGCCCCAACCGCACCGACTGCCCAGCCGGCTCCCCTCCACCTGCCGTACGCGGCCCCGGGCCGCCGACCAGACCTGCCCCGTGCGCCTGCCCGCCCGCCCCCCCCACCCCACCCCACCCCACCCCAGCTGCTGCTGGCGGTGGCTCTGGCCACGGGCGTGTTCGTGGTGGTGCCGCGCGGCGTGACCGTGGGCAGCATCCAGGTGGGGTGTTGGATGTGGTGGAGCTGGTGGTGGTGGTGGTGGGAGCGGGCTGGGGAGGGTGGCGGCGGGCGGGCGGGCGGGCGGGCGACGGCGGCGTGGTGGGGCGGCACGGGATGGGCATGAGATGGGAAGGAGGAGGCGAGGGCGCAGGGGAATGAGGAAAGTGTGGGAGTGTGAGGCAGCCCGCCTCGTGAAGGGGCGTGCCGGCGTGATGCGGACACACCTCCCGACGCGCCCCACCTTCTGCCGCACCCCCCCCCAGACCACTGCTGCTGCACGACGCGCACAAGCACAAACACGCACATGCACGCACACAAACAGGCCCCCACTGCCCCACTGCCCCCAAACGCACACACACACGCGCACGCCGCCCCCACTGCCGACAGGTGCGCTCCAGCCGCATGTCGTTCAACACCTCCAAGTCCACCTACCAGATCATCCTCACCGCCACCATCCCCATCTTCAACCCCAACTACCTGCCGGTGCGGGGATGGGGGCAGGGGCGGGGGGGGGGGCTGCGTGTGTGTTTGTGGGGGATGGGGGTCGGGAGTGTGGGGGCACCCGCCTGATGCTTACTGTGGCTGAGCTAATGGACAATGGAGCTCCCTGGGGGCACTGGACTGATGGCCGTGCGCGACTGGGGCCAATGGCTGGACCCACGCAGCTCCCATTGCCCGCGCATGATCCCCTTGCACGTACCTCTGGAGATGGAGATCCCACCACGAACACATGGCGCTGGCAACCACACGTTTCCGCCCCCTCTTAAACATGCACGTGCACGCCACCACGCACACATGCCCACTCACATGCGCCCACCACAGGTCCAGGTGAGCGGCAGCCTGCTGGTGTCCTTCTACGACCAGCAGGCCGGCCTCACCAGCATGGAGCCGCAGCAGATACGCGCGCGCGCGCTGCCCGAGGTGGGCGGGCGGCGGGCGGGCTGCGCCGGGCAGGGCTGGGGACCTGCGGCGTTTGCTGGGGGGCTTGGACCACATGCCACATGACACATGCCACATGCCACATGACACATGACACATGACACATGACACATGCCACATGACACATGACACATGACACATGACACGCAGACAATCACACATACCTGCGTATGCCCACACGCGCCCTCATTGCCCCGTCCCCCGCCCCCAGCTTCAGTTTCTCGTTGCAGCGCTTCCGCTTCCTCACGGGATTGGTTCACAGTAGCCCCGCCCCCCGCCCCCCTCCGCCCCCCCCCAGGTGATCGAGGTGGACATGGACGCCAGCAGCGTGCCCCAGAAGTACCTGTTCACCATCTACACCCAGTGCTTCACCTTCCCCGAGCGCATCATCTTCTTCCTCACCGGCAAGCTGCAGTCGCGCTTCCTGGGCTACAACTTCTCCATACCGGGTGAGCCGAGTGGCGGCTGGTGGTGTGGCTGGTGGTGGCTGGTGGTGGTGGTGGGGGGGGGGGGTATTGTGTTGGGGTTGTTGCTGTTGTGACGAGGGAGGGAGGCGGCGAGCTGCTGGGGTGGGGGGGCAGAGCCGCTGTGGAGGCCGCAAAGCTGGAGGCCGCACAGGCGGACGCAAGGAGCCAAGCAAGGGCATGGGCGGACGGAGCCGCCTGAACCACGAGCGTTGCCGATCAGGCCTCGACACATGCCATCACATCACATCACAACACAGATCATTAAGAAACGCCACGCCACGCCGCCCCCCTGCTGCAACAACCTGCCACCATCGTCTTGTCTTTATTACTCATGCATGGAACCCCCACTGCCTGCCTGCCTGCCCGCCACTGCATCTGCAGACATCGACTCCTACTTCATCGTGCCCTGTACCAACTCCCCCGACCACGACGCACCCGACCCGCCCAAGCCCGCGCGGCCGCTCAAGGTGCGAGCGCGGTTGTGGCTGTGGGCTTGTGGCTGTGGTGATGGTTGTGGGGTTGGTTCCGGTAGCGGTGTGCCTCTGACTCCTGCTGCCGTGCCATGCACCGATGGGGCTGGGGGGGGAGGGTAGTTTTCTCCAATTCCCCAATCAACCAGGGGCAGGGCCCGCGAAGGTCTTTGCCGGGATGTCCCTGATGCTGGCACATAACACCTACCCGCCCGCCACCCCGATGCATGGCCGCGCAGCCGCCGCACGTGCCGCTCCCGCCGCCGCGGCCGCCGCGGCCGCCGTACCCGCCGCTGTGGGAGACTGCAGAGGGCGAGCAGGCAGAGGCGACAGGAGCGCAGGCGGGCGAGGGGGAGGTCTGGCGGGAATGGCAGCAGCGGGCGCGGCTGCGACAGCAGCGGTGGCAGGGGGCGCGAGACAGCGGGACGCAACAGGAGGAGGAGGAGGAGGAGGAGGAGGAGGAGGAGCCGGGGGGTCATGACGGGGCGCACGCAGAGGAGGAGCTGGATGGGGGGCGGGCAGGTAGAGGGCAGTTTGAGGATGGGCAGAGCGCGAGTGAGCAGGCATGAGCGATGCATGGTTGTTGCGTGAGCATTGATGGGACAGGATCAGGGGCAACGCGGTTACTGTACCGAAGGAGCCGCACGGTAGTTTTGTTTGTGCGAGCATTGTTGCTTGTTGCTGTGAATGCTGTTGCTGCAATGTCGGTTGCAGCCTTGCAAGCACTGGGATTTTGGTTCGGACTGTGTGAGTACAGAGGACGTGGATCGAGGTCGGAAGCCGAGGCATGGGAGTGGAGTGGACTGTTGGCGGATGCGGGGGTGCGCCACAGCTGTGTGGAGCGCTGCCTCAGTGAATTGCTGCGACACGGTGCCCTGTCCGGCGCAATCGCACGACTTCCATTGCTCGAGCACACGCGCGAGCAGGGGACGGGCAATGTCATGTAAGCCACAGGCGTTGGCACGATTACCGACTAGAGGCAAAACACGCATACGCTGCGTGCTGACGAAACGACGCTTTTGCTGAGTTGCTGCCCACGCCTTGCCGGCGGGGGCGCCCTGACCAGCATGTCCTGATCACCTGATGTCCCCTCGCGCCCGGCCGGATCCTGAGTTCGCCTCACATTCCTGTGACATGAACTCCTGGGGCCCAGCATTCTGGTTCGCTGTGGCCCTCCGCCCCCCACACCAGGCACCGCAGATGGCACTGGGCAGCAGCGAGCGCCCCCGGCCACGCCCTCGCAACTACCGACCACACAAGCGTGTGCACAACTAACGTCATTACGGCCGCGCCCGCGCAACTACCGACCACCCAAGCGTACAGTGTGTGCACGCTGACGTCGCAGGCGTATTCATGCCTGCTTTCATCACAGTCCATCACAGCCGTCAGTTCCATTGCAGCCCTGATCCGATCTGTTGCCTTCGCGCGCACCTCATAAGAGCCTCCCTCCACTCCTGCGGCGCCGTGCAGCCACCAAGCCGCGTGCGTCTGTCTTCCGACCCTACCCCACCTGATGATGCTGTGGTGGCCTATTACCACGTCACCTATTCCACGCGCACGCCGCACGCCACCCTTCCACCCCGCCGCCCGCCTATCTGACCGCCAGCTCCACTGCCAGCGGCAGCCGGTGCAGCTCCGCCTGCAGCGCCACACACCACTGCAGCTGCTGCAGCAGCTGGCCCGTCACGCCGCCGCCGCCGCCGCCGGCGTGCCCCTCGTCCTCCTCGTCCTCCTCCGCCGCCTCCCCGCCTGCGCCCTGCGTCCCTGTCCCGCCGGCGGGATCCATCCCCGCAGTACAGCCGCCTTCGGCTGCAGCGCCCGCTCCTCCCGCGCCCGAGGACGCGGACGTGGCTGTTGCGCTGCTGACCGCTGCACCCGCCGCCGTGTCGTTGTCGGTGCGCGGGGCGGTGCCGGTCCCCCCCGGCCACACCTCGGACGCCACCTGCAGGCAAGAATCAACTTCAGCGCGTCGCCCTGAACGCATCACTATAAGCTATCAACTCTCCACGCCAACCCTCAAGCCACGCGCCGGGCACGTCACGGAGGTAGCACTTGAGGCGACAGCGGACAGCCCACGCCGCAGACAAACCCCAATCAACTACGCCCCCCAAGCACACACCCACCTGCTGCACGGCCCACAGCAGCACCTCATCCACGTCCTCATCCGCGAACGCCGCCCGGCCCCCAGCCCGCTGCCGCGCCGCGGCCGTGGCCGCCGCCGCCGCGCCCTGCGGCAGCCGCAGGCACGCCACCTCCACCGCGCCGTCCTCCACCGCGGGCGCCAGCGCCGCCTGCAGCCCCGCCCACGAGAACGCGGACGAGCCCACGCGCACCAGCACCGCCGCCAGCAGCGGGTGGGAGCCCGGCAGCAGCTTGAAGGTGCCCACGGGGCTGCGCGGGATGCGGTGCAGTCCGTTCCAGCGCGCGGCGGCGGTGGCGGCGGCGTCCGCGGCTGGCGCCAGCCAGCCCAGCCAGTTCGAGAACATCGAGGGCGCGCGGGCCATGGTGGACACGAGCGGCCCGCGCAGCAGCAGCACATCCGGCGCTGCCGGCTCCGGCGCCGCCGGCTCCGGCGCTGCCGGTTCCGACCCCGGCTCCGGCTCCGGCTCCCTGGGGCTGGGCGCGTCTGCAGGGGCGGCGGCAGCTGCCGGCTCCGACTCGGCGGCCACAGCGGCAGCAGCTGCAGCGCCGGATCCTGGCTCTTCCGCCTCCGCCGCAGCCTCAGCCTGCGCCTCGTCCTCCACCGCCGGCGCCTGCGCCTCCTCCACCGCCGGTGCCTGCGCGCCCGACTCGGGACCCGCATCTGCTGCCGGCGGCCCGTCGGGTTCCTCGGCCGCCGCCGCCTCCCAGAACGGCAGGGATTCTGAGGCACGCTCCAGGAAGTCCGCCGCCGCGGTCACCACCGCCGCGGCATCCAGGCGCGCCGCAGCGCCGGCTGCAGGCGCGGCCGACCCTGCCGCGTCCACAGCCGCCGCCACCGCCGCCGCGGCGTGCGCCGCAAAGCTGCTGCCGACGCCAAGCCCCGCCGTGCCCGCACTGCTCGCCTGCTGCTGCTGCTGCTGCTGCTGCCCACGCTTCCCGCTCCGGCGCGGCAGCCGGAGCGTGATGTAGCCATCCGCCTCGTGCGGCAGCCGCGAGAAGCAGCGCCGCCGGTCCAGCAGCAGCCGCAGCTCCCGCGGGCGGCAGCCCAGCGCGTCCAGCACGGCGCGCGCCGACTCGGTGCTGCTGGCCGGCCCCAGCACCAGCGTGCCCACCGCCACACGCAGCTGCGGCCGCGCCGCCAGCTCCCGCACCGCCGCCACCTCCGCCGCCGCCTGCTCCGCCGGCCGCGACACCGCGTCCGCGCCCATGCCCACCATGGCCTCGGCGTCCGTGACCAGCGGCAGCTCCAGCACCCTCAGCGTCGGCCCGCCTCCACCACCGCCTCCGCCACCTCCGTATCCGCCGCCGCCATTACCGCCGGGGCTGGGGCTGGGCTGCCACAGCCGCCGGCACGGCAGTAGCACGTCCCGCGCCAGCCGCCCCAGCGTGCCCAGCGGGATGCCTGGATCTCGATCCAGCGCCGCGTGGGGGCGCACGCACAGCGTGTAGCCGCCCGCCCCCCGCAGCCGCAGGCTCAGGATGGTGCCCCAGTCGCTGCGGTACAGGTCCCACAGGCCTGTGATGCTGAGCTCGGCCAGCCGCGGCGGCGCGGCGGCCAGCAGGCCGCCCAGCGTGCGCAGGCTCCACAGCGGCGGCGTGAGGTGCGCCAGGCTGAGGCGGGTGAGGCAGGTGAGCGCCGCCACGCCGCCAAACACCTGCGGCGGCAGGTCGCCGTCGGCGGGGAAAAGAGTCTCCACGTACAGGTCCCGGAGCGGCGGCGTCCACTGGCTGTTACTGCTGCTGCTACAGCCGCCGCTGCCGGAGGCAGCGGCGCTGGACGCCCCGGCGCCGTGCCCTGGCCCTGCCGGGACTGCTTGTGGCGGTGGTGGCGCTGCGGCTGCGAGCAGGTGGTGTGCGTGCTGCAGCATCTCGGTGTGCGGCAGGGACAGGCGCTGCAGGTGAGGCAGCGCCGCCAGGCCGCGGAACAGGGTCACGAGGCCCGCGGCGGCCTCGGGCGGCACCCGCCAGCCCTGGAGGCCCTTCAGGTCCAGGCTCTGCGGGCACGAGGGAGTTGGGGGAGTCGGGGACGCAGCGATCCCGAGCAGGGCGTGTGAGGACGCCCAGTCAAGCCGTTCCGGGTGGTTGATTGGGACCATCGCCGCTGCCAGGTTTGCAGCCCCCGCCCTTCCGCATTTCGTGTTACATGCCCGGTTGCTTGGTCCCACGGGCATGGCTAAACAGAGACATGTGTTAGCATACACACAAGCATGCAGCTGCGCCGGCGCCACCCGGCGCGCTCCGTGCCACTGACCTTGAGGTTGGGCAGCCACAGCGGCAGCGTGCACAGCGCCGCCACCTGCCAGGGGCTCTCCAGCACCGGCGCGTACTCCAGCTCCAGCTCCAGGATGGTCTGCCGCGCGGCCGGGCTCTGGCGTGAGAGCCACAGCATCGCTACGTCAGCAGCGCAGCAGCCGGGCTCGCATGCCTCGGGGTTGCCGTCGTCGAGCGCCAGGGTCAGCGCAGTCGCACGCGGCCAGCGAGCCAGGTGGGCAAAGGCGCCCCGGTCCGGTGCGTAGGTCATTTCTATAAGATCATCTTTGCGCATGTGAAGCCGCAGGCCCTCGATCGATCCGTCGAGCAACTGGCGGAGGGCTTTGCATGCGAGCCGTGCCGACGCAATTGCCATCTCATCAAGTGCCGCCACCAGCGCGTCTGCACCGCCAACGCTAAGACATCGTAGAACATCGAGCAAGCGAGGTTGAGGTGTCTCGCCCACGGCCGCGGCAGGCGGGACCGCCATGTCGTGTTGCTTTCGCGAAAAAGCGCGCCGTTGACTAGCCTACTTTGTATGCATGTATGTGTGTGCTATATAGTGATGAATAGTAGGCCGTGGCGTTCGCGTTGACTTGACACGGACACGGTTTTGCTGACCATCCGGCCCGAAACACCAAGCCAGCCCCAAGCCACAGCGACAGTGCACGACACATGCAATCCACTCCGCTTTCATCAGATCAATAGGCGTTTCAAAAGCACGCCCTGCGTACGGAACGGTGAGCCTGCAACCTGCTGTACACATCCCTCCACGGCTCCACGCCTCCATTGGCATCGGCAGCCGCTGGCTGCCTCTCCCACTCCGCGTCGCGTGGCGCCATCTCTGCAACACATCAGGCCCGGTGCAGGGCCGACACGCCGCCCTTGGCACACACACACACGCATTCTCACTACCATACATGTATAGGTTTATACACAGCACACGCGCGCGACGCACATGCGCTCAGACCACTGGCGTCGTGACGAAACACACTCAACTCCAGAGCTCTGCAAACCCGGAGCCAGCACACCGTACAGCAAATGTACAACACACATGCCAACCAGTTCGCGGGGCAGCACCCGCACAACTGCTCCACGACCGCTCCTGCGCGGGACAGCACCCCACCACCATACCGATTCTGCCCACCGAGCACACACCCTGCGAGACTCAATCACACACCTGCGCAGCACTCGTAGCCCACACCCACCTAACCCTTTGTTCCCCCACCTCTCTCCGCCTCCGCTTCCATAACAACCTGCCCAGCCCAGCCCAGCGCCTGCTCCACGCTGCTCCCCCCTCCTCACACGTCGTCCATGTCCAGGGCCACGGTGGAGTCGGTGCCCAGGCCGTCGTCGTCGCCCTCCTCCGTGTCCACCAGCGCCGCGTCCGGGTTGGACTGCGACATGGTGTGTGTGTGTGGGGGGGGAGGGGGCGGGGGGGGCCGCGTGGGGCAGCAGTGTGTGTTGGAAGACACGCGCGTGTGTATGAAAGGTGAAGTGGGTGCGGGGGCGGGTCAGAGGGGTCAGGGATGGATGCGGGGCAAGGGAACGTGCTTGGGTTGGGCGGCAGATGGATTGACGGCGGGGTTGCGGCCCGAGCAGCTCTACCCGGCATGTGCGCGCCGCCCGCCGGCGCCCCTCACCTTGAGCACCTCCCGCACCGCGTTCTCAATGGCCGTGCAGCGGTCGGGGTCCTCGCGCAGCGCCGCCAGCACCTTGTCGCGGCCCTGGAGGTGGGGCGCGGCGGCGGCGTTGGCGGGCAACGAATGCGTGTTAGAGAGCACCAGGGAAAACTACAACGTGGACGACGCGTGTTTGCGTGCGGTTGGGGGAGCAGGGGAACCAGGCAAGAGGGGGGTCCCGGTCGCTGTTCCCCGCGCCCATCCCGCCACCCACCCGTGCCCATCCCGCCACCCGCCCGGCCCCCCAACCCGCCTATCCACGCACACAACGCGGGCACCCGCACCTGCCCCAGCCGCTGCTCGCCGTAGTAGTAGAAGGCGCCGCGCCGGTTGAGCACCTGGGGTGGGGGAAAACAGCGTGTGCGTGCGTGATTATGTTGTACTAGCGAGCACAAAGGAGAATGAAACGACCAGGGGACCGGCGGTCGACACTAACTCCAATCCCCGCAGCTCCCATTCAGGCCTCCACTCCAGCCACCCCCCGCACACGCGGACCGCCGGTACCCCTCCCAACCCAGCTTGGGCTAATGTTCACAACCCCCCACCCCAACCCACACACTTCCCCACCCCCCACCCCAACCCATCCTACACACGCCCGCCCGCACCTTGAGGCGCTCTGCCGTGTCCACCAGTCCGCCCAGGAAGTCAATGCCGCGGCCGTAGTAGATCTCAAACAGCGCCTCCCTGAGGTGGCCGGCGGCGCGTTCCGGGGAGGGGCGGGGGTCCGGGGTATTGCAAATTAGGTAGGTGGGAGGGGGGGTCCGAGGTGGGCCCCGGTAACGCAGTAAAGGCACGCGGGCGCGGGCGGGCGGGCAGGCGGCCGGGGGTTGGGGTCCGTGGCTTGTTAGGTGGGATAGGTGGGATGAGATGGCGGTCCGGAGGTGGGCACCGGTACCGTGTTAAAGGCATATGGGCGCGGGCAGGCTCCCGCTGACACCGGTCAGCCCCATGCCCTGCCCCCTCTGCCCCCCCTCTCCTGCCCCGCTCTGACACCCACTTGTGCGGCGACGCCACCTTGTTCTTCACCACCTTGGCCCGCACCCGGTTGGCGTAGGCCTGGGGGGGGGGGGGTACCGTGCGGGGCGGAGCCGGTGGGGAGGGGGGGGGTGTGATGGGCGCGCTGTCAAGGGTGGGCGGGTGACACGGACACGCGGCTGCGCTGCAGGCGGGCCGTGCCGCCATGGGGCACTGCTGCTTCCCCCCTGCCCGTCCAACCCTGTCTAAACCCCCAAAAGCAGGACCGCCCGCCCTACTCCCCACATCCAAGTCTACCCCACCCCCCACCCCCTTGGCCCTTGTCGTCCGTCCAGCCATCCCGCCCTGAACTACCCCCCCCCGCGCCCCCCAATGGTTGATTTGGGAATTGGAGAAAACTCCCCCCCCACACACACGTTGGGTCCGTCTTTGATTTTTTGTTTAACACACACACACACGCCCCCAGCCGCCCCCCCCCCACACGCCCGTCCGCCTGCACCTGGTCGCTGGCGCTGAGCGTCTCCTTCTTGCGGATGTCGATGCGCACGCTGCTGTAGTACTTGAGCGCGTTGCCGCCCGAAGTGGTCTCGGGGTTGCCGAACATGACGCCGATCTGGGCAGGAGGGGGGGAGGGGGGCAGGGGGTTTGTGCATACTAGCCCAAGCTCAACTGAACTACACTGAACCAAATGAAATGCGGCATCATGGGGCGTCATGGGGCGTCATGGGGAACTCATGGCGCAGGGAGCCGCACAGTGCTATCACCCTTCACCCATCACCCACCAGAACTCGCTGCCCGCCCCACCACCACCCACCACCCATCACAGCCCGCGCCGCCGCACCTTGTTGCGCAGCTGGTTGATGAAGAACAGCGTGGTCTTGCTCTTGGCGGCGGAGGCGGACAGCTTGCGCAGCGCCTGGCTCAGCAGCCGCGCCTGGCTGCCGATCTGCAGCCATCATGGGCGGCGGGGGTGGTGGTGAGGGCGCGCGTGTGTGTGGCAAGGGGCAAGGAGCTGAATTGCGACCCCGCCATGCCCCTTCCTGCCTACTTCAGCGGCCTTAGTACGCCCCTACCAAAAGTTCCCACCCGCCCCCCCCCCCCCCCACCTCCCAGCGCCCCCCACCCCCACCCCCACCTGCACCGCGCCGATGTCTCCCTCCAGCTCGGCGCGCGGCACCAGCGCCGCCACCGAGTCTATGACCACCAGGTCGCACACGTTGCTGCGGCACAGCTCGTCCATCACCTCCAGCGCCTCCTCGCCCGTCATGGGCTGCGCGTACCAGAAGTTGTTCAGGTCGATGCCCAGCCGCTGGGGGTGGGGTGGGCGGGGTGGGGGGGTGGGGGGAGGAGGGAGGAGGGAGGAGGGAGGAGGGAGGAGGGAGGAGGGTGGGGGTTCGATGCATGAATACTTTAGATGATGTTGTCAGGTCATGGCAGCAGAGGAGGGTGGGGGCAGGAGGGGGTTGGGAGGAGGGGGGTTGGCGGTTGGGGTTGGAAGGATGGTCAGGAAAGCTGTCTTCACACGCCAGCCATGCGGGCCGCCACGCATCCCGCCAGGCCCATTCGCCCCTTCACCCCACCCTCCAACCCCTGTCACCCCCCTCCAACCCCGCCGCCGCCCACCCCCGCCGCCGGCCGGTCACACCCGCGCGCACCTCGGCGTAGGTGCGGTCGAAGGCGTGCTCCACGTCTATGTAGGCCACGGTGCCGCCCAGGCGCTGGATCTCGGCACAGGCGTGCATGGCCAGAGTGGTCTTGCCGCTGGCCTCGGGCCCGTACACCTGGCGGGGGGGTAGCCGTTCATGGAGAACGGAGTGAATAAATCACAGGTTTGAAGGGGAGTTTTTTTTGGGGGGGGGGGTTCCATGCATGATTAATTAAGATGAGACGGGGGGAGGGAGGGGGAAAGGGGACAGGCAGGACAGGCGAACGGTGGTTGGCAAAATTGAAGGGGAAGGCAGGGCAGCCTGTGGCCGGGCGCACACGCTGCCGCCGGCTGTGCGGCCGCTCCTGTCTAGTTAGGTCGGCTTTGATTGGGCTGGTATTCACAACTCCACCCGCCTCCCCCTCTGGACCACACGCCAGCACGGGTGGCAGGCTGCCACACCCCAGCAGGAGGATGCGGCACCCCGGCGGCGCTCGTGCGCTCTGCGACCCCGCGGCCCTGTACAGGCGCCGTACCTCGATGATGCGGCCGCGGGGGTAGCCACCTCCCAGGGCCGCGTCCAGCGTCAGGGAGCCGCTGGGGAAGGTCTCCCTGTGGGCGTGGGTTCAATAGGTTGAGGGTGCGGGCGTTCGCAAGGCCGCGCGCGTCAGGTGCGCCCGTGTCGTGTCACCGGTCCCGCAGCAGCCGGTCCCCCAGCAGTTGCCGCCGCCACTCCCGGCCTGCGCCCTCGCTCCGCCCCGCCCCCTATCGGCCTCTCCGTCCCCCACGGCCCCCTGCCACCCCTGTCGTTCTGCTGCCGACTCACACGTTGGCTGTCACGCTGTCACTCAGGCGCATGATGGAGCCATCGCCGAAGCGGCGGGTGATGCGGTCGACCGTCTCGTTGAAAAGCTTGGCCTGCATAAGTCATGTGCAGCTAGCGTGAAGCACGATGCGGTGGAGGCACGCCGTCTGACGCGAAATGGCGCCATCCCGCGCAACGCGGAACTGCAGGTAACAGCACACCTTGGTGTCAGCATCCGGACGCTCGCCCTGAGTGTAGGTAGTCGTGGCAGTTTTGGTGCGGCGAGCCTGCGCGACAACGTCGCGGGGTGGCGCGAAACGAATCTGCTGTGTCGCCCGCGCACTGCTCCCGGCCCACGCTCCGCTGCTCGCACAGCCACGGTTGGGCATTTGAATTGCGGTCCTCATGGCTACAAAAGCAGCTGGCGAGGGAAGCTAGCGGGTCGCGGAAATTGACGTGACTCGCGCTTGTGTTGTATGTCACGCAGTAACAGACGACCTTTAAGCGACCTGTTGTATGTAGCACGTGCAAGCGAGCGACAAGAGATAGGTTGCGTCCAACCGGGAACTTCACGGCGGGGTTTTGCCGACATGACCTGAACCCTTGCTCGCCCAGCGGCTCTGTGACCCCCCTCCCCCCCGCCCCCCAAAACCTAAAAACCGCACCTCCAGTTACCCTCGTCAAACCAATTCTCACGTCACCGTTGTGTCCCTGTGGGTCTCACGTAAATTAACACACACGCCTCTTGGCTCTACTAGATTCCCTTTTCACCGAAGGGGTTCAAACGGGCACGGCCACGGGCGTGGCCAAGGGCACGGCGGCAAAGCTGGCCTGATTGCTGGCCTTTATTCCATAACATCCTGGAGTAAGAAATAAAGACCGGTCGCGTCATCAATTGCATACCACACATGCTACTAGCTTACTTCTTGATTGCAGAAGTATCAACCCGTCCTCCTTCCGGCTACTGCCCGCTACAGCTAGCCCGCCCCTCCCCCGAAATGCTCCGGTGATGCTGCATGCACATGCAGAATGATAGAGATGCACAGACAAGAGGCGTCAGAGCAGTCACATACGGCGGCGCAGCCGTTGTTGCCGGGGCAGTGCCGCAAAAACACAAACCGCCCATGTTAAGGTGAAACAGTACCCAACCCCGGTGTCACAGCAGCGCGCACCCTCAGCGCACCTCACCCTCACCCGCCCAAGCACGCACAGAAGCTTTCTCAATCACCTGCGCGCTGCATGCCGTGCCATGCACATGGCAGCGCTCACTATTCAGTACATTTCACAATCCGCCACCGCCATCGCCGCCGCCACCACCACCGCTACTGCAGCTTGGTCTGCTCCAGCGCCTCCCTGAGCACGTTGCTGGCGATGGCGCGGCCGGCGCAGGCGGAGAAAATGCCCTCCACCAGCCGCCCAAACGCCTCGTCGGACACCGTGTGCCGGAACTCCGCCCTGCGCGCGCGTGCATCCGGGATTTGTGGCGTGCACACGTGCACAGCGAGGTTTGTTCAGCGTATCAGGCGAGGGGCGGCTGCAAAGGACGCAGCTCTTGGGTCCGATGCAAAGTCGACACCCCAGCTTCCAGCTCACCCCGCCCTGTCGCAAGTGCCCGGCTAAGCGGGGCCCGACCCGACGCCGTCATTCGCATGCATGTGCGGTTTGGGGTGCTGCTGTCCAGCTGTTTCTGCGGCGAATGCGGGCGTCAGGTTGGGCCCCACGCTCCCTGCCCTATCCCAAGTGCCGGACTAAGCGGGCCCGACCTTATGCCTCCACTCGCCGCAGCAACAGTTGGATAGCAGCACCCCACCCCGCACCATGCACGCCACGCACGCACTCACATGGCGCACATGAACTCCTGCTCCGACACCTGCTTGTCGCCGTTGCCGTCCATCTTGGCGAGCAGCGCGCCCGCCTCCGCCAGCACACCCCCGCCGGAGCCCGCCGCCGGGCCCGAGCTCCCGAGGCTGCTGCTGGTGGGGCTGGCGCTGGCGCCGCTGCCGCTGCCGGTAGCCTCCGGCGTGCCCTGCATGTCCAAAGGCAGAGGGGGGGCGGCGAGAGCATGCGCACGTGTTTATTGGGGCAAGAGCGCGCTGGCCCGTGATGACACATGGTGCGCGTGGCGCACCGCATTGTTCTGCAGTCTGCACGCACACGCACCGTCTTTGAGACGTAGGACCTGAACTCATCCAGGTCGATGAACCTGCGTGCGGCAAATCAACACACGCGCGTGCGTGTAACTTGGCTGTAAGGACACCCAAGATGGCTGCGCCCCACGCCCCGCAACCCAACCTCCCGACTTGTCCTTCCTTCGCAATTGCGCCACCACACCCCCGCGCCACCGCCCGTTCACGCGCCACCGCCCGCATGCGCCCGAACGCGAACGCGCCCGCGCCCGCGAACGCGCACCCGCACCCGCACCCGCACCCGCACCCGCACCCGCACCCGCACCCGCACCCGCACCCGCACCCGCACCCGCACCCGCAGCCGCAGCCGCACCCGCACCCGCACCCGCACCCGCACCCGCACCCGCACCCGCACCCGCACCCGCACCCGCACCCGCACCCGCACCCGCACCCGCACCCGCACCCGCACCCGCACCCGCACCCGCACCCGCACCCGCACCCGCACCCGCACCCGCACCCGCACCCGCACCCGCACCCGCACCCGCACCCGCACCCGCACCCGCACCCGCACCCGCACCCGCACCCGCACCCGCACCCGCACCCGCACCCGCACCCGCACCCGCACCCGCACCCGCACCCGCACCCGCACCCGCACCCGCACCCGCACCCGCACCCGCACCCGCACCCGCACCCGCACCCGCACCCGCACCCGCACCCGCACCCGCACCCGCACCCGCACCCGCACCCGCACCCGCACCCGCACCCGCACCCGCACCCGCACCCGCACCCGCACCCGCACCCGCACCCGCACCCGCACCCGCACCCGCACCCGCACCCGCACCCGCACCCGCACCCGCACCCGCACCCGCACCCGCACCCGCACCCGCACCCGCACCCGCACCCGCACCCGCACCCGCACCCGCACCCGCACCCGCACCCGCACCCGCACCCGCACCCGCACCCGCACCCGCACCCGCACCCGCACCCGCACCCGCACCCGCACCCGCACCCGCACCCGCACCCGCACCCGCACCCGCACCCGCACCCGCACCCGCACCCGCACCCGCACCCGCACCCGCACCCGCACCCGCACCCGCACCCGCACCCGCACCCGCACCCGCACCCGCACCCGCACCCGCACCCGCACCCGCACCCGCACCCGCACCCGCACCCGCACCCGCACCCGCACCCGCACCCGCACCCGCACCCGCACCCGCACCCGCACCCGCACCCGCACCCGCACCCGCACCCGCAACCCTTGGGCTTGTCTAGTTTCGCTTGGGTTTAGATTGGGCTGGTGTTTACAGCCCCCCCCCCGCTCGCGCCCACACATGACGTCCCCCACGCCCGGCACCCCGCTCGCACCCACGCACCCCGACTTGTCGGCGTCCATGGCCTCGACGCACAGCCGCAGCTTGGCGATGCGCACCTCCGCCGCCAGGTTGGCCTGCACCGCCGCCGGGCTCAGCTTGGCGCCGTCGGACACACGTGACCCGGACACACCCGCCGCCGCCGCCGTCGCCCTGTAATGCGTAGCGCGTGCGTGGATTGTAGCAGGGTCAACGGTAGCACGGGGCAGCAGGCCGCAGCAGGTGCGGCGGATACGGTAAGTAGGGCCGGGTGTCGGAAGGAGGCGGGTGCGCATGCCAGGACTTCGTTCATTGCGTACGAGCGTGCAGCTGGCACAGCGCGTGCGCTTATCCACGGGGATGGGCATCCACCTCATCAGCCCCGGCACGCACACGCACATGCACACGCACGCGGACACGCGCGCACGCGCCGCACGCACCGCGCGGTGTTGACCACGCCCGCCAGCAGCTCCGAGTACTGCGCGTCACTCATGTGCTGCGTCAGGTCGTGCAGCGCCGCCACGAACTCGTCCAGCTGGATGCGGTTGTCCTTGTTGGTGTCCTGGGGGGAGCGGGGCCGTGGGGGGTGGGCGGGTGGGGTGGTCGGGCGGGCGGCACATGCACACACACGGACGTGCGACGGGTGAGTCTGCAGGAAGTGCAGGGGCAGGTGAACCCCTGTGCCCCCATGCCACCTACCACCACATGAACTGCTCCGCACCAACCGCCCGCTCCAGACCCCCACCCAGACCCCCCCCGCTCATCACGCACCATCTTAGTCATGATGAGTTTCGTCTCCGCATCCACCTGATCCTTCGGGATGCCCTAACATCAGAATTTAGGGAGGTCAAGGCACAAGTGAGCGACCGCTTCAGGCCACGTGCGTGCAGGGCTTGGGCGCTAACCAGCCGCATGGGTACCGACGTGTGCAGGCGGCGACGGCGACCACACGTGGGTAGATGTGCATGCACGCACGCGCTGTTCTTTGGGCGCCGTCATCATACGGTACACACATATGCACAACACACATCTCTCCACCCGCCAAGTGCGCTGCCGCACCCAAGGCCGCACCGCATGCACCGCATGGGTGAAACCATGATGACGCACACAGCAGGCAGCCAGGCACTCACCGCGCCGACCAGAAAGCCCTTCCACTCCTCCACCTCGATCGTCCTGCGCGGCGGCACGGGGGCATATCGCCCACACACATGAGTACAAGGGCCCAGCAGGGAGGAAACAATCCACCTCGAAATGTATGTGGCTGCATGCCTGCCACCAGAGCCAGCAGGACGGCCCGATGTGCCCCATCCACCCAAGCCGGGTGCGTGTGGTTTGCGAAGTGCTTTCGAAACGCGAACGTGCGTGTGGTTTGGCCCGCCGCCCGCGTGCCCTCACAACACCCACATATCCTGCTCGCTTCCCCTTGCCCACAGCTGCCTTACCCAGAGCCATCTATGTCTATTGCGCAAAAGCACTTGTGCATTAGGGTCTCGCGCGCACGCTTGCGCGCTGCCTCCTCAGCTGGCGTCCCGGGCTTCCGCTGTGCCGTCGAAGACTTCTGGGCAGTGAACACCGACTGTGGCGCGGGGCTGCTGCACCCTGCTCCCATCCTTCTGCCTGCGCTTCGGGCGCGTCCGTAGCTCGGCTTCGAGCGCCAAAATCGCGCTGAGTCACGCTGCGTGGCGGTGCGCGCTTCAAGCGTGGAGCGCGTCCGTGCGCGATGAGGATGTCACAAGCTGCCAAGAACGCAGGCGCCCGCTGCCTTGTCGCAAGCGCGCTCAGACTCTTCAGCTATTCGCAAACGTAATCAGCTTCAAGCGCGCCGCGCGCCTTGGATTAAAAACGGCGAATTAAATTCGTCGACTGCAGCGGAGATCAATACCTAGAGATATACTCTGAATTCATCAAGGATAAATTTTGTAGTGTTTTAAGATGCAAAAACCCAGTGCCGCCGAGCGTGTGCCAGGGACACAAGGGAGCACACACTTTTCCAATGGACGGTGCGGCTTTGACCCACCATAACTAGACCACAAGCTCACGTACAGACGCACTAGATATGTTTGCATGACGATGGAGAGTTTCCAGGCCTTTCAAGTCCGACACACATGGAAATAATGTGACCATGGACTGCATCTGACGTCTTTCGTGTGTGGAAAAAGCAAATTATCAATTCTGACGCACACACCAACCGTACTGCTCTATTGCGGCGCCGGAAACGCCATCAATATCTGCAAACACTTTGTGACAAAAAATATACTAGGGCTCTGGCTTCATCACTCACGTCTTGTGTTTTAGAGACGTATACGTCTTAAGACGCGCCTGTCGTGGAGCAGAGCGCTGCGGTTTCATTTGAGCGGCTCGGCTTCGGCTCGGCGAAGTAGCGTGGGCGAGCTGCTGTTCAGACAGCGCCCGCGAAAATGCCTAACCTGTCAGATTGGCTGCATGATATGGTCGACCGGCTTCATGCCAAGCCTGCAAACCAGCCTTGTGAGTGCAGCAGCGCGCCATCATTTCTCTGGCTTCGTGCGCTCAGCAGCTGATGATAGATACCATCAGTTCAACACATAAGAACACGACACTGCAAGCCAGCCAACTCATTGGCACTCTTCGCCGCATTGGTCACGCCCGGCGCTTCAGGGGCCGTGGCTTCCGACCGTGGCGCCGTGCATGGCGCCCTGCGTGCCCACCGTGATTGCCCCTCCCCAACCTACCCCAACTCCTCGCCACCTGCTGCATCGCAGTGACCGGCAAGGAGGCGGACCAGATTGCGCAGGCCGCATTCTCCGTGGAGCTGTTCACCTCATCCGAGGCCTCGGCCCTGGTGGCTGACGCCAAGTGAGTGTCATGCGGCGCGCACTTGCACACGTACGTACGCACCGGTACTCAGCCCGCGGCGCCACCGACCCTGCAGACCCTGCTGCCGCCCCCGACTTCCCTGCCTCATCATCAGTCCTGATATTGGCTCTTAACCCAACATGTCCATGGCTGACCGCCATGGAAAGTCAGACTCCGATGCGTGGGCTAGGGGCTGGGGTAGTCACACCCCGCAAATCAAGTTACGATGCCTGGACCCGTGCATGCGTGCACACATCGCGCCCCACATCCGCCCATCCGCAACCTCGTCACACCGGACCTCCCCCCCTGTGCCCTTGCACATGTACGGCTGTCCCAAACATCCTTGGAACCCCGCTGCCGCCCTCACACACGCCCCCCCCTCTCACCTGACACGTGCAGGGCCGGCAACCTGGACGCCAAGGGCTGCATCGAGCGGGTCATGTCGGCTGTAGCCAAGCACAAGGGCTGCCACGGCTCGTACGCATGCGGCCGGCCGCTCAAGATGGTGGCGCAGGGCAAGAAGTGAGCGGGCGCCTGGAGGTTTGGAAGGGGGGGGGCGGCGGGTTGCTAGGGGCGCAGCCCATCAGCTGGGACGTACCATAGCTGCCGGCGACGATTGCTGCTCGGGATCCGCAGCGCGGGGGTTGCTGGCGAGCAGGGCAGCTGGCGTGCCTCCCAGGGTGCGTGTGGGTCCGCGCCTCGGGTTGTTGTTTATGACACCAGCGCGGGTAGGTCGGGGCGTACGTGCTGCATCCGGCCACTTCGCCGGCCGGGGTTGAGACGTGGCCTTCGCCGTGCCCGCCGCGCCGCAGGTCGTGCGAGAAGTGCTGGAGCTGGATCAAGGAAGACGGTGAGGGGCCACAGCAGTCAACGGCATGGGTGGGAATGATGGGGCATCGCTCACGCCGGGGCTCAACCCAGGCAGGGCGGGCAGTTCGGGCTGGGCGGGTCCCGACAGAAACCAACCTGACCCAACCGTAGCTAGGCCCTTCCGCCAACTGATGGTGATGCCGCCGCCCACCTCAACACCCGCGCCCTGCTGCCCCACCTCGCAGTGCCCCACCTCGAGTGCTTCACGTGCTCATACAACGTGTGCCCGTCCTGCGCCGTCAAGTAGTGGTGTGCGGCCTGCGGGTGGCCACCGGTATAGCATGCGCCACTATGTGTGGAGAGTGGCGCACGCAGGGTGCGGCGGGCGAAATTACGCGGTACTAATGCATTCATATCCAACATGTGATGGCTGTTGAGGTGCGTCGCGGGCGCTGTGAAGTGCTGCGCATGTAAGTACAGATGACCTAATGACATAATTTAATGAGATGAAGCCAGCAGCAAGCATGGCGCCCATTTTCCCTTGACAAAGATTTGGTATGTGCTATGTGTTGTGGCTGCGGTTATGGTGTGCGTGGCCAGCTCCTCAGCTGTGGGACTGCTGAGGCGTCAGTTGTCGTGCTGAATAAGCCGTTTTGTTTTGAGAGGAAGGCTGGGATGGGGTCGTGGCAGTGGATGCTGGTGGGTGCTGGGTGGTGTTTACTGTTAGTCTGCATGCTCATGCGCGGCCGTAGACTTCTGTCAGGCTGTCAGAGCAACCCTCAGCCGACGCTTGTGTTGTGTGGTCTTGCCTGTAACGGTATGCAACAAGCTGTACAGAATTCGTGCGGCTGTTGCGCGTTGTTGCGCATGCGTTCGTTACCTTTGTGCCTTGATAAACAGACGGCGCGAGGGTTAAATGGGCAGGCATTGTACACAGCAATAATGGGAATGCGAGGCGGGGCGGGCGGCCACGCGGCAGCCAGCCTCCGGGGCGGCGGCCAGGGCGCAGGGGCTCCTCGTTGGGCTCCCACAAGGCGTGCCAAGGCGTGGAGCGGCGTACCGAGCATTTTGGCGCGCATCGGCGCCCCGTCCCGGGACACACCACTTCCAGCGCGTTTATCAGAGCCATTTTAATATATCTACTTGCATATTGCCTGCCTTGCGCCAGATTTGCGCATTTGGTGTTTAACATCCGCACCAAAAATCCGCGGCAGCTGTGGACAGATTACTGCCAGAGTCATATGGATGCCTTAAACATGCGAGATTTGCAGCTTGCTTGAATTTGGTGGCCTGTGGAGCGAGGCTACGCTAGCTCAGCAGGCTCCGCATCGTTGGAGTCTCGCGCTCGCCAAGCCTGCTTAGGTTCTGCGTGAGACAATAATGGAGAACTCAGTAGCTGCAGAGGTCATCGCGGCCTTCCAGGAGGCAGGCTCACAGGCTCAGCTGGGCGCGGTGGCCGCGATTCTCGTGCGTCCGGGCGCCGCGAGCCAGTTTGCGAGCTACCTCAAATCTCATGGCGCGACCAAGGTGAGCTGCGAGGCCGTGGAGGCGCGGCTCGGCGAGCTACGTTACGGGCCCGGTTGCGCGTACGCTGTTAGGGTCCGCAACCCGATAACTCCCTCCCTCCTTCCTTTCTGAGTGCGCCCGCCCCCCTCCGCCCTCCCCACTTCTCCTATCCCACCGCACGCGCCCCAGGACGCCGCGAGGCTGGTGGACAAGTGCCTGCAGGCGCTGCGCCGCGGCACTGTGGTCATCTCCGACGCCTCGCAGCCCGGCGCCGCCTCCCACCAGCCCCCAGCCCAGGACGCCGACGCCGAGGCGGGCGAGGTGCTGCAGCGCCTGCGTGACGGCGCCATCGCGGCGCTGTACCGCGCGGCGGCGGGCGTGATGGGCGGCGAGGGCGAGGACGCCGAGCTGGGCGGCTACCCCAACGTGCTGCTGGACCACCTGGACGCGCTGGGCTTCCAGCCGCTGACGCTGGTGGGGCCCGCGCCGTGTTGCTGCTGCTGCAACGCTGTGCAACGCTGCCCAACGCTGTACAAAGCTGTAAAGCAGTTGTTGTTATTGCCCGATGCACAGTCAGAATTGCAGTTTAGGGTTGGCGGGGCCGCACGTCACCGCCCCATCTGTCAGGGGTTGAAGCATCACATTCGGGACGGCGCGAAACCTTGGGGGTTCCTGCCGCCGCCCCGCTGCCTCAGGTGCTGTCGGACGTGTGCCGCGGCGTGGAGGCGCGCTCGCGCGGGGCGCCCCGCCTGCTGGCGCTGCTGCCCAAGGCGGTGGGGCTGCTGGCGGCCAAGGGGGCGCCGGAGGGTGAGGCGGCGGCGTGCTGGCGGTTGGGTGGGCGCCGGACAGTGGGGGCTCTTGACACGGGGTTGGCGGAAGCTGGGACCCGCGTGCTGGCGGCTGGGGCCGGCTGCAGAGGTACTATGTTAAGAAGGGGCTGGGGCGCTTTGCCCTGACACGTGGCGGCGGCGAGGCATGCATTGCACTCGGATGCGCATGGCAGCACGATTATACACCAGAACGTACACTCGCGCGTGACTCCCTGGCGGCGTTTGACGCAGCGGCCCGGCTAGCTGCCTGTCGTACCGCGGACACGCCTACTTTATGGCCACCACCGCAATGTCTGAAACGTACGTTGTACGGGATGCGTTGCCCGTTGTGCGCCGCCCCGCAGACGAGGCGGAGGACGAGGCGATGGAGGACAACGGCGGCGGCGGGGGCGGGGGCGGGGGCCGCCGCGGCGGCGCCGGCGCGCCCTCGGCGGCGGCGCAGCACACGGCCACGGCGCTGCACCGGCTGACTCACGCGGAGTGGGCGCCGGAGCACGCGGTGGCAATTATGGAGGCGCTGCGGGAGGTCAAGATGTGGGTTGCCCAGGGGGGTGGGGGATGAGGCGTCGCACGCGTGTCCACGTGCTGTCATGTGTGGGGGGCGTGTGAACGGGATGTGTACAGGGAGGCGCTTGTGCGCATTGCTACAGTGCGCGCGCGATGAGCCGGCGTCATGCTATGGTTTTTACATCATCACAGGACGCCGCAGCAGCAGCAGGCCGTCATCACCAAGGCGCTGTCGGTGTGCGGCGCCTGCTCGGGCTCCGGGTCAGGCGGCGGCGGCGGCGGCGACTTGGCGGCGCTGCCCGCGCTGCTGCGTCAGCTCATGCGGCTGGCGGGGCCGGGCAACCGGGCCATGGTGCTGCGGGTGAGATGGGGCGGCGCGCGTGTGCGTGTGGGAAGGGGGGGGAGAGGGAGAGCGGTGCGCTGACATTCGTAATGATGGGCATGCGATGGCGCTTCCGCTGATGCTTCGTTCGCTCGCCCGCCTCACACACACCCGCTGTTCGCAGGGCGTGCTCAATCTGTTTGAGCGGCTGGAAGCCGCAAACCGCCGCGCCCCCGCCCCCGGCCCTGGCGCTGGCCCTGGCCCCTCGACGAGCATGGGCCCCCCGGCGGCGCCCGCCGCCACCGGCACCGGCACCGGCGCCGGCAGCGGCATCAGCGGCGCGCTGGCGGCTGTGGAGGGCACGGCGCTGGTGACGCTGGCGGACGCGTTCAAGTACGACGCCGCGCTGGCCAAGGTGGGTTGGGGCGGAGGTTGGGGTTGGGGTTGAGGGAGAAGGGGTGGGTGGGGGAGCAAGACTGACGGTGGGGGGGGGACATACGGCACATCTGCAGAATTGTCGGTGGGCTCCTGGGCTTCCCAAGCCTGGCCCGGCCGCGTCTCAGCCGTGCATACCACCCCCTTCCTTCCGTCCTCCCCATCCTTCCCATCCAAGTCCCCCCCCCCCCCCACCTTCCTCCCCCCAGGACCTGATAAAGCTGGTGGAGTCGTCGCCCGCCGCGCCCAGCCGCTTCTGCCTGCTGCTGTTGTTCACGCTGTCGCAGCAGCACAAGCAGGAGGGGCCGGTGCGCAGCCTACTCAAGGTGCGGGTGGGGGCTGGGGCTGGGGCTGGGGCTGGGGCTGGGGCTGGGGCTGGGGCTGGGGCTGGGGCTGAGGCTGAGGCTGAGGCTGAGGCTGAGGCTGAGGCTGAGGCTGGGGCTAGGCTGAAGGGGAGCCTGTGTGGTGCGTGCGGCGGTGCGTCTGCGGCTTGGATGGCCGATGACACATCGTGCCAGGCGAGCCCTGCCCCTACACGGCGCTTCCCAGCACACACGCGCCCCACCAAACCCAATCCCGCCCACCCTCCCGCACAGCACCTGGTGTCGGCGGGCTTCCAGTGGGACGCCACGCGCGCCGGCAGCGCCTGGCTCAGCGGCCTGCCCGCGCTGCCGCGGCCGGGCGGGCAGCAGCTGCGTGCGGCGCTGCTGGCGGCGGTCCGGTGAGGGGGCGGGGGGCAGGGGCAGGGGCGCGGGGTAGGGGTTGCAGTTACCCGCCCAAGCTAAACCAAACCAAACCAATTAGGTACGGGCAGGGGCAGGGGATACTTCACTCCAAGCTCCGGGTCAAAGGACCGGAGACAGCAAACCGCCCTGGGACTCAGGGAGTGAGGACGGACGGCAGCGGGTCTGGCAGCGCGGTACCGTTTGGATCCCTCCCGCTGCGCCGTGTGCGGCCCTGTTGCCAACACTGGCTGCCGCCTCCACCCCCTGTGACGCGCGCTGTGCAGGACCAGCGGCGTGGGCGGCGAGGTGGTGGTGCCGGGTATTGTGGCGCTGGGCGCGGCGCTGCTGGGCTCCTGCCCACCCGCGGAGGCGCTGGCGCTGGTGCAGCGCAACGAGGCGGCGGCGGCGGCGGCGGCCGCAGGCAGTAGCGGTGGCGGTTGCGGCGCAGCGGCGGCGGCGGCGGCTGCCGGGGGTGGTGGCGGCGGCGGGGTCCCGCTGCCGGGCCGCGGCTCTGCGGGGCTGCAGAGCGCTCTGCTGGGCATCGAGCTGCTGCAGGTGGGGTAGGGTGGGGCTGGGGGGTTTGGATTGGGAGGGTAGCCGTGTGAACCGTTATGACCGGTGTTTGGAGACCCTGAAGAGCCGATGTCCAGAGAGGGAATGGACGATGGACGACGGGACGGAGGGCCGTGGCTGCGCATGCGAGCGGGTTTGGAATACGTTGCTACGTGCCGAAGGCGGGGATGGCAGCGGGCTTGACGAGTCGCGCTGGGGCTAGCCAGGGGCTAGCAATGGCCCACAAGCACGACCGCGACCACCCACCACCGGCTCGCCACCCGCCCGCCCCTCCTGCCCGCCACCCCCCCTGTTCCTGGCTACGCCTTCACTTCATAAATAATCATGAATGTACCTCCCCCCCCCACTTCCTTAACTAATTATGAATGTAACCCCCCACCCCGCAGGCCGCCTTTGAGGCGCACATGGAGGCGCGCGGCCCCGTGCTGCGGCTGTGCCAGGAGGCGCTGGGCGGCACCGCGGGCGGCGGCGCTACTGCCGCTACTGCCGCGGGCGGCGGCGGCGGCGGCGAGGCGGCGCTGGCGGCGGTGCTGCTGCTGGGCAACCTGGTGGCGCGCTGCCCGGCGCTGCTGTACGAGCACATGCCCAAGCTCAAGGTGCGTGCGTGATGATCGTGGGGTGCGGGGTGTGTGTTGCAGACCACTGCTGCGGCAGCCGTCTGTTGCCGGTCGCGCTGGCGTGCAGTGTTGAAAACCATAGGCGGGGAAGAGGCACCCGAGCGACGCGCGCACCCCTCCCGACCCTGTGCAAGGCAGAAGGCACCGACGCACGCTCGGCTCCCCACCGTTTGGATTAGCTTGGGCTGGTAACCGCAACCATCCCCGCCCAACCCGCTCCCACCCCCCGACGCCCCCCCAAAAAACAAACACAGGACGCGCTGCAGAGCTTCCTGCTGCTGCCCGCGCCCGTGGCGCTGGGGCTGCTGCTGGCGTTGTGGCCGCTGGCGGCCGGCGACCCGCACCCTCACAGCGGCGGCCGCGGCCCCCACCACCACCACGGCCGGGGTCGGGCCGACCTGCGCGACTACGCGGTGATGCTGCTGCGCAAGGTCATGTTCGCGCGGGAGGCGGCCAGCAGGTGGGAGGGTGTGAGGGGGCGGAGGGTGGGTGCCTGGGTGGTGGGGTGATAGGTGGGGTGGGGGCGTGGGGCGTGGGGTGGGGTTACGGCGCGGAGTGGGCGGGCCGCCGCAACCGCGTTTCCAACCTGGGCCCGCACCACCACCCCGTGTCATCACCGCCGCCGCCCCTCATCCCCGCAGGCTGGTGGCGGTCCGCGGCTTCCTGTTCATCCTGCTGCAGCAGCTGGAGGCGGCGGCGGCGGCGGCGGGCGGCGGGCCGGGCGGCGCCGGAGGGGCGGCAGCGGGGCAGGACGAGGACGAGCGGCTGGAGGCGGCAGCGGCCGCGGCGGCGGCGGCCGCCGGGCCCAGCTTCAGCCAGGCGTCGGCCAGCCAGGTGCGTGCGCGCCTCCTGCCACCTGTCCCCCAGTCTGGCACCTCGCACCTCGCGGTGTCCACCTTTCACCCCCCCTTCGCGCCGCCCCTCACCTCCCGTCCGAACCGAACTTCAGTTGAACCCTGGACCGCCGCATTCTGAAAACGGTCTTCCAGGTCCCACTTTCCACGACTTGTTAACCTTGCAACCCCCTACCTCTTTCCCTCTCCTGCCCACCACCCATCCCCCATCATCACCTCAGTCCTGCCTGAGCCAGATGTCGGCCCTGGCCAGCGGCGGTGGCGTGAGCGCGCAGCACGAGCTGCAGGGCTTCCTGCGCCGCGCGCTGGGGCAGCAGGCGGGCGTGCGCGCGGCGCTGTACGGCGGGCTGGGCCAGGTGCTGGGCGCGGACGCGGGTGAGCGAGGGGGTGGTGGGTGCGGGGGGAGAAGCAGCTAGGCTGCAGCAGGCGCCTCATGGAGGTGCTCGCGTCATCAGGTGCAACAAGGCAGCGGCAGGGCACGCCGCAGACCCAGCCGCAAGGCAGCCGCTTTTCCGCTTCCATCACGCACATCCCTCCTGCTGCCTGCTGCCTGTCTGCGCCTGGGGCCGTGTGTCTCTATCCACGCGCACCACAACCGCCGCCGCCGCACCGCCGCACCGCCGCACCGCCGCACCGCCTGCCCGCAGGCTCGCGAGACATCGTGATGGAGCTGGTGGCGCCGCAGCTGCAGCGCTACCTGGCGCCGCCGCCCGCCATGCCGCCGCTCAACATACGGGTGAGCACACATGTACACACACAGCCATACACAGCCTCACACATGCACACGGGCTGGACGGGATGGTTCATTCACAAGCCCAGAAAGGGGCGGTTGCCGCCGCCGACGTATGGTTGGGTGGGCATGTTGGCGTGCAGGCGCCAGCGCATGGCCTCAGCAGACCTCCACACCCCTAATTGATCATGCATGGAACCCCTTCTCAAACGCACCCCCCCTACACCTCTCGCGGTCGCAGCTGCTGGTCAGCGGCGGCAACAGCGCCGACGGCGGCGGCGCGGTGGCCCTGGTGGAGCCGCTGCCGGCGCTGCTGGACGCGGCGCGCAAGCTGGTGTTCCTCAGCCGCGAGCCGGGCGAGGGGCCGGCCTGGCTGCTGCAGGACGAGGAGGGGGAGCAGGGGGCCGGCGGCGCGATCATGGTGGATGAGGACGAGGACGGCGGCGGCGACGCGGCGGATGACGCGTCCGTGCAGGTGCGGCGGCGTGTGTGGGAGTGGAGTGGGGCTGGCTCGGGGCTGTGTTCGATTTCGGGTGTCGCGAGCGCACTGATTGGACTGCCACGGTGAAGGCTAGGGACCCAAAGATCTAAGCAGCGAGCGTGTGCACCCTCTTCCTCCCTCCCCCTTCCCACCGCGCCCCAGGCGCTGGTGCGCGGCTGGGACAGCTTCGCCCGGCGTCTGTCGCGCTGCCACGCGGAGCACTTTGACCTCAACACCGCCGCCGAGCTGAACCCGGGCACACCCGCCGGCGCGGCGCGGCAGCTGCAGGTGCGGCGGCCCCCCGGGCGCCTGCGCTGGTTGCTAATTGCCGGCTACCGTCGACGTGGGCTCAAACCTGCAGCCCTCCCCCTATGTACCATCTTTGCAATCCCCCTTTGCAATGATGCGCTGACTGCCCTCCCACCCACGCCGAACCCCCCCCCCCCCACGCCCCCACCCCCACTCCCCACAGGCCATGTGCCTGCTGGGCGCCATCGAGGTGGTGATGCAGGAGCTGGTGCACGTGGCCACGGGTGAGGGCGGTATGGTCCTGTGGTGACCGGGCCAATCGAAACGGGGTCGGGGGTTGGGCTGGATGAGGGTGGGCCGCGGTCGGCCGCCCCATGCAGGCGCTTCAAGCAAGGCTCCAACGGAAGCAGGCGGCAAGACGTTTCCCAGGACGCTGGGGCTGGGTGCGTGGATGGGTGGGCGCGAAAATGCTCCAACGAGCGTGTTCCTACCTGCGCCCCGCTGACGTGCACCGGCCGCCCGTGACCTGCTGGCCGCGCCCAGGCCCCGGCGGCAGCGACTCCGCGGCGGCCAGCGGCGACCGTCTGCAGCGGCTGTTCGAGCTGCACTGCCGCGTGCACGAGCTGGCGAGGGAGGCCAAGGCCACGCCGGCAGGTGTGCATGTAGGGAGGTGGGGGTGGGGGCGCCGCCGCCTCGCAGGCGGCACCTGCAGGCGATGGGGGGCTGGGGCGGGGGCTGGGCGGGGGCGGGGGCAGGGGTACAGGGCTTCGTGTTTTCCTGACCCAAGCCGAGCCCAGAAAATGTAGCCTGGTCCAAAAGACCGTGGGCGGCGCGCGTGCCTTGCGTCAGCCCCGTGTGCGGCCTCTTCGCTCAAGATCACGCCCCCCTCCTCCTGGCAGGCGGCGGCCGCGGCAAGAACGCCGCCGCGGCGACCGACGCCGGCGGCGGCGGCGGCGACAGCGCGCACGCCGGCTCCGACGGCGCCACCACCGCCGTGGGCGTGGTGGGCCCCGGCACCGCGCCCGCTGCTGCAGCCGGCGGCAACGCCGGTGGTGGTGGCCTGAAGCGGCCGCGCGAGCTGCTGTGCCCTGACCTGGTGCCCGCCGACGCGCGGCCGCCGGCGCTGGGCTGGGGCTGCCTGGGGCGGCTGTGCGGCGGCGTGCAGCGGGACGGCCTGGCGCACGACATGGCCGACGAGCCGGTGAGGTCGGGGGGGGGGGGTTGTAAACACCAGCCCAATCTAAACCCAAGCGAAACTAGACAAGGGACAAGGGGGGGTGCAGTTCATTTCAATTTCCAGATCAATCATTGGCGCGGAGGATGCGCGACAGACAGAAGAATTAGGGAGAAAGACTGAGAGCTGGTGCGAGAGAGAGAGAACGCTTGTCAGCGGGGGGAAGGGACTGCTCAACTCCTCGCACTGATCGACTCGCAACGGCGGGCTAAACGGCATCCCGTTGAGTTCAGCCCACACACACGAACACACGCAGGGCGCGGGCCCGTCTGCCCACACCCGCCTGGCGCGCAGCCCGCTCTTCCGCGCCTTCGTCCTGCGCAGCTGCCTCAACCGCCTGCGCGCCGCCGCCGGCTCCTCCTCCGCCTCCTCCGCCGCCGCCTCGTCCTCCGGCGGCGCGCTGGCGGACGCGCTGGTGGCGTGCGCGCAGCGGCGGCAGGCGCGGCGGGCGCAGCGCGCGGAGGAGCGTAGCGGCGCCGGCGGCGGGTCCGGGGGTGAGGGCAGCGGTGGGGCCAGTGGCGGCGCGCTGGAGGCGCCGTGGCGGAAGATGGCTCAGCCGCTGGTGCTGCTGTGCCAGGTGCGGCGGTGGTGGATGTGCTCGGGGTGTGTGCGGGGGGCAGGCATGCGAGTACCAAACCATCGGGGGCTGACACGTACCTCGTGCTGAGAGAGCCATTGTAGAAGTGTACACAAATTGCTGTAGAACCCCGTACAACGCCATAAGAACGCATCAAGCAGCACGCCTCCCGCTGCTCGACCCACCCCCATCGCATCTGCTGCCCGCGCACCACCCCCTCAGATGCTGCTGAGCACGTGGACCGGCCCCACCAAGCGCCCGCCCGCGCCGCGCAAGGCCGGCGGCAGCGGCGGCCCGCAGGCGGAGGCGGAGGCGCGCGCGGTGCGGCGCGAGGCGGCGGCGGCGGACTCGCTGGCGGGGCTGGCGGTGGGCTGCCTGCGGGAGCTGCTGGGCAGCGCGGCGGCGCTGGGCGGGCTGGGGCTGGTGGCGTGGGTGCTGCGCGGCCTGCCCATACACTGCCAGGACACGCAGGTGCGGCGGGGGGGGGGCCGGCGGCGGGTGTGAGCCCGGCCTGCGAGTGTGTTTGTGTGTGTTTGTGAGGGTGTCAACACGCCGGTTTCACAGGCAAACAACATTCAACTTGCACCTTGTCCCAATACGCACGCGCACGCACGCGCCACAGGCCCAGGTGGACGAGTCGGCGCTGCCGCCCGCCGAGGTGGTGGGGGCGCGGCTGCCGCACTTCGCCGACATGCTGACGGCGCTCATGGGCGCCGGCAGCTTCAAGGTGCGGGGGGGGGGGGTGCGTGCGCGGGCCCAGGCGGTGGGGTGCGGCAGAGACGGGGGGAGAAACGTGAACACCAGCCCAAGCTAATGCAAGCCTAACTGATCGGAGCTGAGGCACATACGGGGAGTGTTGCCGCAGGCCTTGCGGCGTGCGCTCGTGGTGTGGGTGGGGCTCGTGACGTGCGCCCGCTCACGCACCGCCGCTGCCCCGCGGCCTGGTGGCCCCCGCACCGCCCGCAGGAGGCCACGGCGCTGGTGGAGGTGGTGGTGGGGCTGGCGCGGCTGCTGCCGCCGGCCGCGCAGCTGGGCGTGAGCGAGGTGCTGTGGGAGCGGCTGCACCAGGTGAGGAGGCGGGGGGCGAGGAGGGTGTGTATGTGAATACCAGCCCAGGCTAAACCAAGCTTAGGTAGACAAGGGACAGGCAAGCGTATACGGGATACTCTGGCGCTTTGGGGCGAAGGGTGTAGACGGGGCGACGGGTGCGCGCGGGCCGCTGGTTGCCAGGGCCGGCGGGCCCGGGTCTCCTACTGATTAGATAGCCCCACCTGCGCCCGGCGCCTGTACCCCGCTGCGCCTGGACCCGCACCTGCGCCTGCACCGGAACCTGCAACCTGCTGCTGCCCGCTCCTGCAACCACCTGCACGTGCGTGCAGACGGAGCCGCGGGTCAAGTACGCGCCGCTGGTGCGCGCCCTCATCTCGGCGCACGTCGGCCTGCGAGGTGGGGGGGGGGGGGCGGGGCGAGTCGTGCATGAGGGGGGAGGGGACCAGGACAGGAGGGGCGCTGCAGGCTGCCGATAACCGCCGGCTTACAGGCGCGGCTCTGGGTTGTGCGGCTCTCCCGTGAGTCATGCATGAGTTGTCATGGGGCGGCAGGGCCGGGGCTGGGAGTGCGGCCTTACTGGGGTTCCCGACGTGCCCGCCGCAGGCTCGGAGGACGCGGCTGCGCTGCGGGCGGTGG
Source organism: Chlamydomonas incerta (assembly GCA_016834605.1). NCBI lineage: Eukaryota > Viridiplantae > Chlorophyta > Chlorophyceae > Chlamydomonadales > Chlamydomonadaceae > Chlamydomonas > Chlamydomonas incerta. The sequence goes on along the minus strand of JAEHOC010000006.1, from coordinate 3,021,777 downwards.
CGCTGAGTGTGCAGGCCGTCATCGGGGCGGCGGGCGCGGCCACACAGGAGGAGGTGAGGGGGGGTGGCGGGTTGCGGGGTGGAGGGGCAGGGACAGGGACAGGGACAGGGACAGGGACAGGGACAGGGACAGGGACAGGGACAGGGACAGGGACAGGGACAGGGACAGGGACAGGGACAGGGACAGGGACAGGGACAGGGACAGGGACAGGGACAGGGACAGGGACAGGGACAGGGACAGGGACAGGGACAGGGACCTCTTGCCTTCTTTCCACACGCCACTCTCCCTCCCCTCGCCCACTCCGCCATGCCTTCCCCTCCCGCCGCCGCGCAGCCGTCCGCCCCCGGCGCGCTGCATCAGGATACCGGGCAGTTCGCGGCGCTGGAGGTGCTGCAGCTGCTGGGGCAGGGCCTGGCGCAGGCGGAGGAGGCGCTGGCGGCGGCGACACGCGTGGCCACTGGCGGCGAGGGCGGTGAGGCGGGGGGGGGGTGGCGGGTGTGAAGCATGAGCACGCGCGCTGTGGCCAGCAAAGCGTCTCACGGCCCCAGTGACCTGCGCTGCCGCTGACTGGTGTCAACACTCGCCTTGCTGCTTGCAGAGGCCGCGCTAGGAGGGGCCGGCGCGGCGGCTGGCGCCGGCGGCACGGGCGCCGGCACGGGCCGCGGCGGGCGCGGCGGGGGCGGCGGCGGGCGGCCGGGCTCGGGCGCCGCCGCCAGCCGTGTGCTGGTGCAGCTGAGCGAGGCGGTGGCGCGGCGGCTGGTGCGGCTGCTGGATGTGCTGAATGTGGTGGTCAACACGCGGCTGGCGTTCCCGCAGGTGCGCCTGGTGCCAGCGCATCCATGTTGGTGCCCACGGCGAAGAGGCGCGCTTCCCTAAGTTTGCAAAGCTGTTAGCGCCATTTGAAAGGCGTACTTGGAGGAAACGTGCGACATTTGGCAATTCAAGCTGGCTTCGCCGCCTCGTCATTCACACGCCCTCCCACACAGCCATGTCCACACCCCAAAATATGTACGGCATTCGCCCTCCCACACACTCCCCACACATGCACCCACTCCCACTCCTCCACTCTGCCCCCCTTCAGGTGCTGGAGGCGCAGACCGAGGTGGTCATCCGCGCCTTCAAGCTGCTGGGCGCGCTGGCCAAGACATACCTGCCCGCCAAGGGTGGGTGGGCGGGCGACCGGCGGTGGCGCGTGTGGGCGGTGTGTGGTGTGGCGGGCATTCCTGTGTGGGCCGCAGGAACGGCAGGCTGGGCAGGTGTGTGTGGAGGTGCTTGCCAAAACGGGCCGCCCACGACGCTCATTACGCCCGCCCTGGTATGTGCTGGCCCGTGTGTGTGCAGGCGCCGCGGCGGCGACGGCACCGGCAGCGCCTCCGATCAGCAAGACGTTCCAGGTACGCCGCATGTGTGGCCGGCCGGCAACGTGTGCAGTCTCAGGAGCCTGCTTGGACCGTTGGGCCGCGCGCTCCAACGCAGCGCTCCAAATGCCGCTGAGCCCGCGCACCCCGGCACATCAAACTCCCCCCCAAAAACGTTTGCTTACACGGCTACAACGCACCCCGTTCCGTGCCGCCCCCCTCCCCCCCCAGGACCTGGTGGCCCAGGTGCACCGCGATCTCACGCCCTCCGTGTACACCGCCATGCACGACGACGTGGGCGTGGGCGCGGCGGGCGGCGCGGCGGCCGCCGGCGGCGCCGAGGGCGACGAGGCGGGCGGCGGCGGCGGCGGCGGCGCCAGCAAGCAGTCGCGCGCCAAGGCCAAGCGCGACTCCAAGGCCTACTCGCAGCTGGTGTTCGCGGTGCGTGCGGGCGTGCGTGTGCGTGCGTGTGCGTGTGCGTGTGTGTGTTTTGGGGTGGGTGGGTGGGTTGGCAGTCGTACCGGATTCCATCATGCATGGGATCCCCCATGCTGCCTGCCCGCCTTCCTGCCTGCCCCTCCTCACCCCCTGCAGCTGGAGGACTTTGAGAAGCAGCTGCTGGCGCTGGACAAGGTGTTCAAGGTGCGGGGGTGGGGTGGGGCCGTGGGTACTGCTGGGGGGAGCGTGCTTTTGGGGGGCCGGGCGTCCACCATGCCTGCGCTCGCGCTCCCACCTCCCACTCTCCAACGCCTCCCATTCTGCCCACCTCCTCCCCCTGCCTCCCCCCCCCCTGCCCCTCCCCCCAGTCCTCCGGCATCAACCTGATGAAGGGCGCCAAGCGCTCCACCAACCGCGACTTCCAGTTCAACTCAGGCGGCGGCGGCGGCGGCGGCGGCAGGCGGGGGGACGCTGCGGCGGCGGGGGGCGCGGGCGGGGACCAGGCGGACCGCTACGAGGGGGCCTGATGAGCGAGCGAGCGAGCGGCAGCCAGGGGCACTGGCAGTGGTGGGGAGGGGAGTGCCTTGGGAAAGTGCGCTGTCGTGGGGCGACGGGGCGTCATACATACTGAGGCCGTCGAGGTAGTAGCGTGCTATTGTCGTGTTTGAGGAGTACGGGGCCCCCGGACCACCGAACTCGCACGGTTCCAATCCCTGCAAGGCTCGGTCTCAATCCAGCCATGTACTGAGGTGGAGGTCGTGGGTGGAGGCAAGGGTGGAGGCGGTCAACAATGTGAGGGCAAGTGTGAGGGGTCCCTTCTCGGGTTCGTGGGCAAACTGGCTCGACCGCAAAAGCCTCTGTGTACAACCTATGATGTTGTGTATGTATATAGCCAGAATGGCATAGTGGTCACGACCATAACACACGGGGATCCGGGAGCTCCTCGAAAGAGGGGAGTCCGAAGGTGACGCCCGTGGGAATCGAGATGGCGCAGCGGAAGCGTGCGGGGCTCATAACCCCGAGGTCCCAGGATCGAAACCTGGTCTCGATATCTGCACTCTCTATAGCTCAGCTGGAAGAGCGAAGGACTGTAATCGTGCATATGCAAGGCATCCTTAGGTCGCCCGTTCGATCCGGGCTGGAGAGACTTTTGCTGCATTGGGGTTTGGGGCGCAGTTAACGACTGCGGGCAGGGTAGGGCTGCGCGCAGGGGCCCCTGGCTGCGCGCATTTGGCCGGCGGTTTGGGGCGCAATTAACGACTGCGGGCAGGGTAGGGCTGCGCGCAGGGGCCCCTGGCTGCGCGCATTTGGCCGGCGGCGACAGGCAACTTAAGAGCCCGGATGCTTGGGGTGCCCGCGCCGGCCCAGGTGCGGCTGCGTGTTTTTTGGGGGCAGGGAGGGGGCTTGGAAGCCGAACACGCGAGGCCAGGGCAAGGGAAGTCGCCAGCAGCGTGCCCACAACCGAAACCCACGACCGTCGACGAGCACGACCGCCACACCAGCCCATTTCAGCGCTATACTTCGCTTGTGACATATCAACCCTTGCCCCATAATGTGTGTATTACAAGGACGCTTCTGTTTGGTGGTTTAGGAGGCCGAAAGCTCAGTGGTTTTGGTCGCAGTCAAAAATGGCCGAGCCAGAGCCTGCGGAGCTGGAGGATAGGGAGACTATGCACCCCGTTGGCGAAGAAACTGCACGCAACGCTGTGAGGCACACACGACGAGCACTGTTGCACATTCATGCTTCGAGAAAACCAGAAGAGAAAGCGGGAGCACGTCTGCCAGTCGTTTGTCACACACATGTTTGCCGCTTGTTGCGATTGCAGGGTTTGGAGTCTCCCACGCAAGAGCATTTCGTCGACGATGCAGCCGTGCTTCCGAAGCCGCGTTCTGCGAAGCCCAGTGCGGATGGGAGAGCCAACAGCAGAGCTACTAGCATGTATGGAGGGGGGGCGGACGATTCACTGTATCCCTCCTCCCAAGGGGACCAGGCACAGAACGCGGTCGCGGACGCTGTCGCGTCCCAGCGCTTCGCCGATATGTTCAGGATCTACGGTGCGTTGCTGCTGGGTCACAGTGGGTGCCAGGGGAAGGCAAGGGAGTGGCAGGGGAGGAGCGGGGTGACGGCAGGGGTGGCGGGGGGTCGAGGGCAAATGGCAGCTTATTGGCACAGCAGCACCAAGGAGTCCGCCCTCGACCTCGACTGCTATCACCGCACTGGGGTTGCTGCCCGGTGCAGCTGTCTGATGGGCAGCAGCGATGGGCGGTACCGGTATGTGCATGGTCCACCACATCTCTGCTGCCGCTGCCGCTGCCGCTGCTGCGGCTGACTCGCACCGTCTGTCTCCACTGCGTCGCCATCTTCCCGCCTCCTCCTTCGCTTACACAGCAACACACGCCCCGCCTCTCGACCCCACACATGGTTAATCTTGGGATTGGAATGAACCCCCTCCCCATCCCTCCATACACGCAGACACGGACAACAACAACGCCATTGACCACTCGGCCATGGTCGCGGCCTTCGGGCAGCTGGGGCTGCTGAACGGTCTCAATGCCAAGCTGCTGGGTGGGTGCAGACGTGGCGGAAGGCGTGGGCGCGCGGGGCGGGCAGGCGACTGGGGCGTATGCGGATGTGCGGGTCTGGTCGTGCCACTCTGGTGCTGCTTACGTCGGCGGGCGGGGCGGGGCAAAGCAGATGCTACAATTGAGGCCTACCTCAGGGCTCGAATCACCGCTCCTATTGGGCGGAAAAGAGAGCGGCACACGCCCCGCCCACTAGGCCCACGCCCACGCGCGCGCCCACTCGTGCACACGCACGCGTGCACACACGCAGGCGAGGTGCTGGGGCTGACGGGCGGCGCCGACGCCGCCGCGCGCGGGCGGCTGTACCCGCCGCACGAGTTCATTGCGCACTGCGAGCGCCTGGCGCAGTGGCAGGCCAAGGCGGCGCGCGAGCAGCGCATCCGGCAGGCCTCGCGCGTGCCGGGCGTGCCGCAGGGCGCGGAGCGCGCGGAGCTGCTGCGGCGCGTGTATGCGCGGTACGCGGTGGCGCAGGGCCAGGTGCGTGCGTGTGCGTGCGTGTGGGTTGGGGGTGCGTGGGGGGAAGAGGGCGTTGCTTGGGGGTGCGTGGGGGAAAGGGGGTGTTGCAAGGATGGTTGGAAAAGCGCCACAGTACGCACCGAAGACCAGCGCACGGAGTCGTTACCGAATGTCGTTACTCGTTACCCAACAAACACGCCCCCACCACGCACGGCCGCCAGGGCCGGCTGGTGAGCGACGCCGACTACGCGGAGCCGCGGCTGACGGCGGGCGCGCTGCAGCGGCTGGTGCAGGACCTGGGGCTGCTGGCGCCCGCGGGTAGGCGGCGGGGCGGGGGCAGGCGGTGCGCGGCGGGGGCACGGGTTGGGGTGGAAGAGGGGTGGAGGACGATGGGGAGGCAGCTGGGGTGTTGCAAGGATATTTGGAAAAGCGGTACAGGTGCACTGAAGACTGCGTCTTGAAGTTCGGTTTGATACGTTACCGAAGTGGGCGGCCGTCCGGGCGGCCGCGCTCCAGCTCGCTGTGTCTCCGTGAAGCTGACATTCCCTCCGTGAAGTTGGTAGTACCCGGTTTACTAAGAAAAAGCGCGGGCGCAAGTGGCGCGTAGTGAGGAAACGCTCGGGAATACCGCAAGGAAACCGTGTTCGGCTGGCCGTGTGGCGAAGTGCGAGCTGCGGCTGCATACTTTGGCTGACACCCGAAACTCACCTGCGCGCGGAGCGCGCAGACGCCACGCCACCGCCGCCACGCAGGACATGCGAGGCAAAACGTAAGAGCGGGCGCAGTCAGGCGTGGCGCAGGGGCAAAACAGCAACAGACAAAACAAACGACAAGGATACATGCGATGTGCACCTAATAAGGAGGGCGTTAGCGCAAAGGGGCGACGTAGGGCAAGCGATGGGATTGGCAGCAGGGCAGGGGGCGGAGCTAAGGGGCGCGGCGGGGCTCTGCCGAGCTCCCACCACCACGCCACCCGCGGGGAGGGGCACACCTCCCAGCGGGCGGACGTGGACCGAAGACGCACGCGCACCGCACGCACAACGCGCGACCGCAACTGGCGCTGACTTGTGGTTGGCTGGCTGGGTGGCTGGCTGGCACACAGTTTTCCCGCTGTCAGAACCCCCGCCGGCAGCCCAGAGCAGCCCAGAGCGTGGAACTCGCCGAGCCAGAGCCGTGGCCAGAGTATGATGCTGCGCCAGCGTGTGGTCTCTCCCGTGGGGCCGATGGTATTTCCCGTGGGGCCAGTGTGGTTTCGCGTGGGGCAATTGTAATTCTCCCGAGGTAACTTCCCGTGGGGACAGGTATCTCCCGTGCGCTGAGAGGCAAGTGCGGTTGCGAGCAGAGCGGAAGTCGGGACTGTCGTCCGTCGTTGAGCCCTGCCCTCCCAGAGGGGTGGGGAGGAAGGTGCGGAGTTGACTCGTTCGCTGCCTAGTGCTCGCCGCTCTCACGCGCACACACACGTGCGCCACAGGCCCGCTGGGCAGCGTGTCGGTGGACGTGGTGTTTGCCAAGTGCAAGCCGGCGGGCGGCCGCAAGATGGGCTACGCCCACTTCCTCAAGGCGCTGGCGGCGCTGGCGGAGGAGAGCGGCGCGGACGTGTGGGAGGCGGCGGGGCTGATGGGCCACAAGCTGGCGAGGCTGGCGCCGGCGGGGCCGCCGCCGCCCGGCATGGTGAGCCGTGGGGCCGGTGGGCATGTGGGCTATGGGCCAGCCGGCGGCAGGGACTTCTTTGGGGTGCCCACTCGGTCGTTCGGCTGCTTTGAGTCCTGGATTGAACTGCCCCGCCCACCATCACCAACGCCACCACCGTCAACACCATCAACACCAACACAACACCACCGTGCACTCCATGCAGCGCACCTCCATCGGCGACGGCCTGCTGCCGGGCGGCGCCGGGGCGCTGCTGGGGCTGGCGGACGACGGCGGCGCCTACTACTCCGACCCCGAGCTGGTGCACTTGCCGGCGGGGCCGGGAGGCGGCGGCGGAGGCGGAGGTGGGGCGAAGGACCGGCTGCTGCCGCGGCTGCCACAGCCGCCGGCTGGTGGCGGCGGTGGCGGCGGAGGTGGCGGCGGCGGTGGCGGAGGGGCGGACCGCGGCGTCCCCATCAAGCCGCGGAGCAAGGTGCGGCGGCGGGGCGGTGGAGCGGGGCCGCAAGCCCAAGCGTGGGTTGGGCGTGCTACTGGTGCTGGTGAATGGCGTGACGCGATTGTGTATGATACGATTCTGACGTCCTCCGATTGCTTCCATCCCGGCGGCTACGGCACCTGCCTGCAGTATTACGACCGGCTCGCGGCCGACGCGGGGGCGGTCAGCAAGAGCTACGGCGGCGGCGGCGGCGGACTGCGCAGCTTCCCCAACCTGAACGCCTCGCACCCGCAGCCGCCCGGCGGCAGGCACCGCGCCAGCACAGGGCAGGGCCTGGCGGGTGGCGGCGCGGGCGCGGCCGCAGGCAGCGGCCTGGCGCCGCTACCTCGCCAGGCGTTTGGAGCGGGTGGCAGCAGCGGCAGTGCGGCTGACGGTGGTGACCCGCTGTTGTCGGATCCGCTGCTGGCGGCGTCAGGGCGGCATATGGCGGCGGTGCGTGGCGTGTCGGTGCGGTGTGTGTGGTGCGGTGTCGTGGGCGATGAGGGTGCACGTTGTGGGGGTGAAACGCTTTTGAGTCGGGCCTCCGCACCTCGCAGCAACAGCCCGCTCCTGTCTGCACCCACCACCTGTACGACCGCGCGCAGGGGAGCGTCTCCAGTCCGGCGCTGGGCGCCGGCGGCGGCGGCCGCCTGCTGGCCGGCATTGCGCTGCTGCCGCAGGTGTGTGTGTCCGTGTGTTCAAGATAAAGGAACGAAGCCCGTGTGCATGTGTGCGTGTGTGTGCATGTGCGACTGCCGTGTGTGAGGGCTGGCAGGCTCTGGATCGCCTGTCGCGCAGGATGCCAATGGGCGGCTCGCTGGCGGCTGCATGCTAGGGCTACTAGGTTTGAGACACGTTGCGGCAGCATCACTAAACGCGCAACGCTTGGATTCAATCCACGCACAGGGTCAAGCGATGCTCGCCTCCCGAGGGGTATCCACGGACGGAGTGCAGGCGGGCGCGACGGCGGTGACGGCGCCCGGCGGCGCCCTCGCCTCCGCAGCCCAGCCCGCCCGCGCCGCCGCGCACTCGCTCTCTGGCCAGGAGCCCGAGGCAGTGCCGGCCACCGTCAGCGGCCGCGCGGCGCTAAACTCCAGCCTACCGCCGCCCATCCGTGCGTTTGAGGAGCCGGCGGCGCCGCCACCGCACCCACGCTCCTCGGCTGCCGGCGGCGGCGGCGGCGGTGGCGGCCTGTCCGTACTGCCGGGCATGGACAGCGCGACGCATGTGCTGTACGAACGGTTGGTGGCGTTGGAGCGGCAGTTGGCTGCGCAGGCAGCGGCGGCGGCGCACGTTGGGGACTCCAGCCAGCAGCGCGCGGCGGCGGCGCAGCAGGTGGCGGACTCGGCCCAGCAGGCGGCGCAGGAGGCGGCGCAATCTGCGGCGGCGGCGACGGGCACGGCGGAGGCTGCGTCGCAGGCGGCGGCGGAGGCGGCGTCCGCCGCGACCGCCGCCACCGGCGTCGCAGAGACGGCTGCCGCTGGCGCAGCGGAGGCGCGTCGGGTTGCGGACGAGGCGGCGGCGGCAGCAGTCAGCGCGACCGCGACCGTGGGGCCCTTGGAGCTCCGCGTCGCTGCGTGTGAGTCCAGCACGGCGGGGCTATCGGGGTTGGAGGCGCGCGTGGCGGCGTGTGAGTCGGGGCTGGTGCAGGCGGCGGAGACGGCCGAGCGGCGGGCGGGCGAGGCGGCGGAGGATCGGGCCCGGGTGGATGGGGTGAAGGCCGAGGTGCAGAAGCTGGAGGGCGGCTTGGGCGCGGCGGCGGCGGCGGCAGTAGCAGCCACGCTGGCGGAGCAGCTGCAGCAGATGCTCAAGCCGGGCGAGGGCGCTGCAGCCTCGGCTGCTACTGCCGATGCGGCGGCGGGGGCTGCGGCCCCTGGATCGGGCTCGCCCCTGGCGGCGCTGCTGCAGCAGCAGATCCAGGCGGCTGTAGCAGCGGAGGTGGCGAGGCTGGGGCTGGCGGAGCTGCAGGCTAAGGCGGCAGCGCAGGCGGAGGCCTCCAAGTCAGAGGCAGAGGCGACAGCGGCGGCCGCCAAGGCAGCCGGTGACACTGTGGCCGACGATCTGTTGCGGCGGGTGCAGGCGCTGGAGGTGGCGCTGAAGGCGGCGGAAGAGGGCACGGCAGCGGCGAGGGCGGCGGCGGACCAGGGCGCAGAGCGCGCCGCGCAGCTTCAAGCAGAGGTCGCCGCCGCCACCACCGCCATCGCGACCCTTACTGCCGCCGCAGCCACGGCCACCGCCGCAGCCGCAGCCTCCATGCCTGCTACCAATGCGTCGGCGGCACCAGCGCCGCCGGCGGCGGAAGCAGACGCGGCAGCGGTGGCGGCAGCGGCGGCGTACCTGAAGGCGACGGTGGCGGCGCAGGCTGCGGAGCTTGCGGAGCTCAAGGCGGCGCAGGCACAGCACGCGCAGCAACTGGCGGTGCAGCAGGCCGCCCTGGACGCCGCCGTCGTCAAGGCGGCCCACGAGGCGCCCGCCGCCGGCGCCATCGCCGCCGCGGCCGCCGCGGCAGCCGCCTCCACGGCCGCCGTCACGGACCTGCGCGGCAAGGTGCAGGGCCTGGAGGGCGAGGTGAAGACTGTGTGTGCGATCGTGGAGGACCTTGGAGAGCAGGTGGCGGGCGGCGCCGCCAAGACCGAGGTGGCGGCCGCGAATGTGAAGGAGGCGGCGGCGACTGCGGCGGCGGCGGAGGCAGGCAAGTTCGAGGAGCACGTGAGCGCCGCCGATGACGCGCTTGCAGCGCTCAAAGCAACTGTGGAGCAGCTGAGCGTCCAGGTGGCGTCGCTGCAAGAGCAGCAGCAGGCGGCGGCGGTTGTGGCGGTGGCGGCAGTTCCGGCTGCAGCAGCTGCAGCGGCCACCGATGCTGCGCCGACGAGCGGCAGCAGTGCGCCGACCAGCAGCTCCGGCGGCGGCGGCGCCCCACCGGCCGCATCGGCCCTGTCCGCGCCGCTGACCCAGGTCTCAAGCGCGCCCAGCAACAGCGACGGCGGTGCCGCTTCTACTGCCGCCGCTGCTGCTGCTGCTGCCGCTTCACAGGCGGCGGCCGCCGCCGCTGCAGTGGAAGCGTTGCGGTCAGAGCTACTTGCGCTGCAGCAGTCCGTCTTGCAGCTGGAGGCGGCCGCGCCGGCGGCCGCTGCCGCCGCCGCCACCGTCCCAGCTGCGGCGACGGCTGACGCCGCCGCAGCCGCACCCAAGGAGGCCAACTGGCCGCGGCTGGGTCTATCCGCCAGCGACGCACCCGCCACCGCAACGCAAGCCGAGGCTGCTACTCCAGCGGCTGCTGCTACTTCTGCCGCGCCGCCGCTCGAGGCGACCGCGCCACCGCCGGAGGTTTTGTCAACCCTTCTGGAGCTCAGGACGCTGCTGACGGCGGCGCAGCAGGAGCTGGGCGAGTGCAGTGCCAAGGCGGCAGAGGCGCTGGCGGAGGCCGCAGGTGCCAAGGCCGCGGCGGCGGAGGCTGCCGCCACGGCCACCGCCGCCGCTGCAGCCGCCGCAGCAGTTACCGCAACCGCAAGCGAGTCAAAGGCACGCGATGAGGGGGCGTCTGACGCCGCTGCCGCGACAGCGGCGGCAGGGGCGGTGGCCTCGGTGGCTGCCGCTTCCACGGCGGCCGCTTCGGCGGCCGCCGGTGACGTGGCGGAGCTGCAGGCGCTCCGGGAGGCGTGCAAGGTGGCAGCGGCGCAGGCCACCGCGGCGGCGGGCGAGGTGGCGGCGGCGGTCGAGCGCTCTGAGGCCGCGACGGCGGCCGCCACCGCCGCCGCCGATGGAGCAAAGGCGGCGACGACCGCCGCAGAGGCAGCGAGTGAGTCGGCGAAGGCGGCCGCCGCATCCGCCGAAGCGACTGCGGGCTCCGCTACTGAGACAGCAACCGCGGCAGCAGCGGCCGCGACAGCTGCAGCGGAGGAGGCGAAGGCGGTGGCGGAGGTGTGCCGGTCGGGCGCAGAGGAGGCGAAGACAGCGACTGAGGCGTCACGTGCAGCTGCTTCGGAAGCGCGCACGGTCACCGAGGACGCGACGAAACCTGCGTCCGCGGCGGAGACCGCCGCAGCCGTGGCTAGCGCCGCTGCGGCGACCGCCACCTCTGCTACTGCCGCTGCCGAAATCGCCTCTGCATCTGCCACTGCGGCTGCCGCGGTACCATCGACGGTGGCTGCCCAGCCGCCGCCCGCAGCAGGCGATGAAGCGGCAGCTGCAACTGCTGCACCTGCTGCAACTGCTGTTACTGCTGCTACTGCCGCTGCCGCGGGCGCTGCCGCCGGCGTTGCTGCCGGCGCTACTGCCGCTTCGCCGGAGGCGCTGGCGGCGCTGGAGTCGCGGCTGACGGAGCTCAGCAAGCAGCTGGCAGAGACGTCGGAGCGCGCGGAGGAGGCCCTGGGGACGGCCAACGGCGCGCTGCAGGCGGCTGGGCTGGATCTGGATCTGGGAACACGCCGTGCGGGCGGCCTGGGCGCGCGCTCCGTGAAGCGCTCGGACGCGGCCGAGGCGGCGGCGGCGGCGGCGCGCGGCGGCGGCGCCACGGCGCCCGAGCTCGAGGAGCTGGATGCGCGGGTGAGGGCGCGACGATGACGTGCCAGCCGCATTCCTCCACACCTTCACCGTCGCGATTGACTGTTGCCTGCATTAGGTCGCTGCACACGGTACTCTTTGTTGTGTGCATACAACCAGCCCTACACCCATCCACCAGCCTAGTCGGCTGCGACCCGTCCCACTGTCGCTCAAACTCACCCCAACTCCTTAACCCCTCACAACCCCAACCGCCCCCACCCCAAACTCGCCTCCACAGATCAGCGCCGCCGCCGAGCAGAGCGGCTCCGCCTTCGCGCAGGTGCACCGCCTGGGCGACAGGATCGCGGCGCTGGAGGCGCAGCTGGCAGCGCTGGCTGCAGCAGGCGCCGCTACAGCCGCAGGTGCAGGTGCTACTGCCGCGCCAGCCGACAAGGCGCCCGCCACTGACGCTGCTGGTGCAGCCGACGCGGCGGCGACGGGCGCGGCGGCAGCAGGCACCGAGCCGGCGGGGACGGCGGGTGCCAAGGCTCTGGTGGCGGAGTCGGAGGCGCGGCTGACCAAGGAGCTCGGGGAGGCGCTCAAGGTGCGTGCGGACTTGCGCCAGGGTGTTTGTGGGGGTAGCTCATTCCAATCCTATTGCGGGTGTAGGCATTCGTGGGGCCCTTGTGTGGATGCGTGCCAGTGAGCTGAAGTGCTTGTTGCGACTATGACCATGACTACAAGCATGACTGTGGCCTGCCGCATGTGTCAACTTACACCCTCGTTGCAGGAGTTGGTGGAGCAAGCACACGACCTGGAAGCTCTGCGGCTGCGCGTTGACAAAATGGAGGCAACAGCCGGGGCGGCGCCCGCCGCAGCGGCGGCGGCGGGGGCTGCTGCTACTGCTGCCGCTGCTACTGCCGCTGGCCCCACCCCGGAGCACTTCGTGACCACCGCCGAGATGCAGGAGGTGCTGGTAAGTAGGCGCGTGCGGAGCAGGGCTGGCCCCGTGTAGTTGGTTGCCGGGGCTGCTGCAGGCGACGAAAGCTGTGCCGTTTGCATCCGCGTGTCCGCGAATGCGTGCCCTTGGCTATAGCTGCCTCAGCCTCAGCCGTCACCCATCGGTCGCACACGCCGCCGGTCACCGGTACCCTCTCCTCCACACCTGCTGCCTGCCCTGCCACATTTCTCTTGCACCGACCTGGCGCCCCGCCCACCCGCCCACCCGCCCCGCCCCGCCCTCCCGCCCCACCCCCCACCCCCGCCGCAGGACGTGATCGCCACCAAGCTGGAGGGCCAGGCCAAGTCGCTCAAGGCCGTGACCGCCACAGCCGACGGACTGCTGGCGGACCTGCAGGTGCGTGCGTGTGCGGCTGCGTGTATTAGCTGCGTGAGGTTACAAAACTCATTTTGACGCCGCCACCTGCCATGATTTTCCGGCCGAGCCATCTTGCTCCAGCGGAGAAAAGCTGTGCCGGCGCGTCGGCAGTGAGCTGTCATCAGAACCAACCCGCCCAACGCCACCACTGCTCTTACCCACCACCGCACCGCACCCCACCACTGCTCTGACCCCTGCCCCGCAGGAGGCGGCGCACGACGTGGGGCGCATGACGGTGCAGATGCAGGCGCTGCAGGACCGCCAGCAGGCGGCGGCGGGGGAGGCGGCGGAGGCGGCCGCGGCGGCGCGGGGCGCGGCGGCGGCCGCCAGCGCGGCGGCGGAGCAGCTGATGTCACTCAGGGTGTGTGGGCGGGGCGGGTGTGGATGGGTGGGGTGGCGGATACGCGAGGAGCTCATATACCACACCCAAAATAAACCATGGGGGGTTGGGTGGGTAGGGGTGGGTGATAGTCCATTCCTATCCCAACCCCCTAACCCATATTAACAACGCCCTTGCCGCGCGCAGGTCCGCTGCGACGCACTGGCCAAGGACGTGGACGCCCTCAAACGCCCCGCCGCGCCCGGCAGCCAGCCCGGCACCGCGCTGGCGGCGCTGCGCCAGCAGCAGGCGGCGGCAGGCGGCGGCGCCGGCGCCGGCGCCGGCGAGCCTGGCAAGGACCAGCCCAGCCCGGGCGTGGCGCCGCCGCCGGGGGCAGCAGACGGTGGCGCCGAGGCCGGCGGCGGCGGCGGCGGCGCCAGCTGGGCGGCGGTCCTGGCGGCGGACGCGGCGGCGCGGGGCCGGGACCTGGAGCTGGACGAGGGGCTGCACCGGCTGCAGGTGCGGTTCGGCGCCGTGCAACACGTGCCGTTGCGCCGAGCTGTGGCGTCGCACTGGTGGTTCCGTACGCGCGCTGCGCCCACGCCCGACATACCCCCGACTGTGTCGCCCGACCCCCTCACTCCCGCTCCCCCCACGAGTATTATGCTGCTCTGTATTACCGCTGTTGCATTTGCCTGTCCCTTGTCTAGTTTAGCATGGTTTAGCTTGGGATGTTATTCACACACCCCACCCCCCACCCCACACCCACCCCACCCAGGCCGCGCTGTCCGACGCGGAGAGGTCGCTGGGCGCCAAACAGGAGGTGCTGCAGCAGGTCATGCTCAAGGTGCGGGCGGGCGTGTTGAAAGCAAACATGGGCGGGCGTGTATGTGTGTGCGTGTTTGGGTTGTGTGTGTGGGGGGGGGTAGGTTTTTTCCAATTCCCAAATCAACCATTGCCAACCCAAAACCCATGTGCGGGGGTCGCCGCCCTGCCCGCCCATGTGGAAGATATTTGGCGTAGGGGGATGGCAGGGGGGCAGTGGGATCGGATGCGATGGGGTGGGATGTGCATATGCACCATATGTATGTGTCCCTGCACACTTGGTCCACTGGTAATAAACATGCATACTTCCCCAAACCTGCAGATCGCCCGGCAAGTGGACAAGCTGCAGAGCCACGTCACAGGGGTCCGCACCAGCAGCAACGGCACGGCCCCCGCCACGACCGCCTTCTCCGCCGCCGCGGAGCTCACGGGCGCCGGCGGCGGCAGCAGCAAGGCGCTGCGCTTCGGCGGCGCAGAGGCGGACGGCGGCAGCGGCGGCCGTGGCGGCGGCGGCGGGCGTGGGGGCAGCCTGCAGTCGGTGGCGGCGTCGGCTCTGCTGGCGAGCAGGTGCGAGGGCGGCAGGCGTGGGCTGGTGTGGGCTGGTGTGGGCTGGCGCGGTGCATATCGCGCAGTACGGTACGGCGAGTCCCACACCGCGTCTGTCATGTGCGCGCGTGTTGTGCTTTGCAGTACTCGTGCGTCCGTGCTCCCTGATGCACGCCCTTTGCGACCACCGACTGTCTAGCCTGGTGCGCTTCTCTTTGCCACCATCTTTGCAACCCATTACCACAAACACTCCATCCCCAACCACCCACAGGCCCGCGTCACCCACCACGCTGTCAAAGATGCTCGCAAGCCGCGCCGCCTCGCCCACACAGCCCACCAGCCGGGGCGGAGGCGCTGCAGGCGGCGGCAGCAAGGACGGCCGGGCTGAGTGAGCGAGGCTTGTGCGGCTGGGCGCGGGCTGGGCGCAATCAGCAACAAGTGGGCGAAGCGTTTGTCGCGTAAGCAGCGGTCGGCGGGCCAGACCCGGGGGGGTGCAAGGATGTTTGTTTGAAGCGGTACAGGATGCACTGAACCGGGGGGGGGGGGTGCCGCGCTTGCGTGGCTGTGTGTTCTTCACTTGTGTAGCCGCGGCAACTTGCGTGGCAATGACACCTTGGACTGCATGGTCGGGTACCGCACTTCATTGAATTCGGCGTGGGGCAAGGCGAGGCGCATCGGGTCTATTCTCGGTCGGGCGGTTGTTGTGTGTCAGGGGGTGCGTGTGGTGATGGATTGACGGCGGCAACCATCCATTGCTGTCACCGCCGGTGAGACTGTGTTGTTCTGGAGCTGGAGGGGTGGACGGTATCAGGCGGCAAGGCGGCAAGGCAGGGAGGGGGCCAAGCCAAGTGCATGCTGCAGCGGGGGCCGACGAAAGGGTGGCCATGGTCATGCGAGCTTGTAGCTTTTCACTGTACGGCCTTGCGCTGCTTGGACAGCGCCTAAGGTAGCACTGATTCGCGCAGCGAGTTTTGCACTGCTACTGTGCACTGCTACTCTACGGTCCGGATTTTTTGCGGTCGATTGCTAGACGGCCGGTCCCTGGCTGTCCGGCGGAGTTCTGGGGTCCCCCGGACGGCCGGACCTGACCTGCTGAAGGGAGCCTAGCCTGGTGGCGAGTGGCCGGTTGGGCTGCTGAGCTGCCTGAGCAGCGACACACTGTTGATGTTGAGTAAGGCGTGCGTGATGCCCTACCGTGCTGACACACCGGTTGCAGCTGGCGGCCTTATCGCTTCGAAGCGCATAATGCTGGATACCTTGTGCAGTGACGTAGTGGGCCGACACGAAACTTCCGCACAGCAGCAGCGCTGTGGGCTGGCAAGGGGCGTCGCTGGCCAACCGTATAGCTGGCGAACGGCCTGCGGGCGTGCCTGCGGACTGGCGGGGACATGGGACACAAGGCACCAACGGCGCAAGCTACGGGCGAAGAACGCGGGGGCGGCAGAGGAGCGGCCGCATGCAGGCGGTTGTGCGGCTCCCGCGGAAGTAACTGACGCGTGTGTTGTTGAGTATGTGCATCTAAGTGCACAAGATATATATGTTATCATTTGAGGTTTTGGCAGGACTTGCTAAGCAAGTGAAAGGCAGGCCGCACGCCGAGTTTGCAGCGTTTTGCAGTTTCTTGTCTTTCGTACGTCACCATCACATCAAATCCTGAGTATTGCTGTCCCAAATCAACCATTTTTCGGGCTGGCTTGATTCTGGAGTTGAACGGGGACGCGCGACGGTCTCTCGGCAGCGGCTTGTAACCGCGGCGCTGCTCAATGCCATAAGCTCAACATCTATTGCGAGCTAACTGCTGGCGGTAGGTCTGGTTTCGCAAAGGTCGCGGCATGTGGCGCGGCAATCGCGCTAATAGTTCCCAAAGCCCTGGCGACGCTGGCGCCGAATGTTGACTCGGTGGTTAAGCAAAGCTAGACCTCGTCCTTCTCGGACGGGCGGCCCAGCCGCGCGCTAGACGCTTGTCCCAGGCGACGACGTTCTTGCCTCACCGCGGCCCCGTCCCCCCTTCCTGCGCCCCTTCCGACCACCATTTCATCGGCCTCCCCCTCCCCCTCCTCCCCCCCCCCCCCTCCCCCCCGCCATACAGCCCTTCGCTCGCATGGCTCAGCCCCAGTCGCACCCGTGTCCGGGTGACAGCTGAGCAGCCGCCGCGGACTCTCGGCCGTGGGCAGTCACGTCGCGTCGCGTGGTGTCGCCGCTCATGCCGGCTCCCAGCAGGGCGGACGGCAGCGCGGCTAGCACGGCCTCGGATGCCGCATCCGCATCCGCATCCGCCCTAGAGGGCGCCTCATCTCTCGGACCCGCCACTTCCAGCGGCGGCAGCCGCGGCGGCAGCAGCGGCGTCAGCGACACCACTGCCTTGGGCGCGGCGGCCCCACCTGCCGCCACGGCCGCCGCTGCACCAGCAGCAACAGCAGCAACAGCAGCAACAGCAGCAACAGCAGCGCCCATGGCGTCAGGGCCACCGGCGGCGACAGCTATGTTCCTGCCGGCGGTGGTGTCGGCCTCCGCGTCGCTGCTGACCACGGGCAGCGCCGTGCCGCCCTCGGTGCGGTACACGGACGTGTTTAACGTGTATGACACGGACGGCCGGGGCGCCATCGACCGGGAGACGATGCTGGGCGCCTTCGCGAACCTGGGCCTGGTGGCGGCGCTGAGCGCCCGCCAGATAGGTGCGTGTGTGCGTGTGCGTGTGCGTGTGTGTGTGTGTGGGGGGGGAGTCGGTAGTTCCCATCCCAAATTCATCCGTTGGGGGAGCTGGCGTGCCGCACGTGCCTTGCGGTGATGCGGTGCTGCGCGTACCCACCTACTCACCCCATGTCTTAATTATTCATGCATGGCACCCTTCCCACAGGCGAGCTGCTCGACCTGCCGTCCGACTGGGACGCGCGCGCCGGCGGCGGCCGACCCGCCTTCGCCTGCGCCCGCCACGACTTCGTGCGGCACTGCGAGAAGCTGGCATACCATCACTCCCGCGCCGCGCGCGAGGAGCGCATCCGCACGCACTCCAAGCCCTCGGCCTGCGTGCCCCCCGGCGCTGAGCACAGCGGCCTGCTCCGGCGCGTGTACCTGCGCTACGCCCTGGGGCCAGCCGGCGCCGCAGCTGCAGCCGGCGCTGCGGGTGGTGGCGCAGCGGGTGGTGCGGGTGCGGGCGGCGGCGGCAGCAGCAGCGGCGCTGCTGGCGGTGGCGCGGGTGCGGTTGCGGGTGCCGGCGGCGGCGGCGCCGCCTCGGCGGCGGATGAGCCGCTGCTTGCGGAGCCGCGGCTGACGGCCAGCGCGCTGCAGCGGCTGGTGTCGGATATGGGGCTGCTTGCGCCCACGGGTGGGTGGTCGGGGCGGCTTTGTTCGAGGGCACAAGGGCAGGGGTGTGCATGTGCGTGGTTGGGGCGTGGCAGGAGCAGCGGCTCGTGCAGCCTCCTATCGCGGCTGCGGGTCCGGCTGCCCTATCCAGATGGCTATGGCAACGAGGCGGTGTGTTGAGTGCAGCGTGGGAGCCGAGCATCCGCTCTTCTCCCACGCTTAGCGTGCGGTCCTGTGGGGCGGCTGCCCTGCCCCTGCCGTCAAATTGCGGTTGCCCATCTCACCTCGTTGCAACACGCCATCCAACACGTGCGCTCAACTGCTGCACACAGGCCCTCTCCAGGCGGTATCTGTGGGCTTTGCGTTCTCCAAAGCCAAAGCCACTGGCAGCCGCAAACTCAACTTCCTGCAATTCCTCAAAGCGCTGGTGGCCCTGGCCGACGAGTGTGTCAGCGCTGCAGCAACCGGCCATAGCACCAGCATCGGCGGCGGCGTGGCCGGCAGTAGCAGCGGCGGCGGCGGGCCGGTGGACGTGTGGGCTGCAGCGGACGCGCTGGGGGTGAGGCTGAAGGCGGCGTCCCTGAACGTCGGGATGCAGATGCCCCCCATGGTGAGTGGGGTTGACGAGCAACTGGAGGGCGGAAGAGGACAAGGATCAAACTTATTAGACCGGCGCTCACGGGGCCAAGCCGCGCGGGGCTGGCTGTGTCGCCAGGCCGGTCGCGGACGCTCACACACACAACACCTGTGCACCGCTCGCATCCATCCATCCTCACAACTACCGTACCTATCCAACACGCCCATCGTGCAGCGCTCGTCCATGCCGGGCACACTCGGTGACGGTGCGGCCAGCAACCTGCTACTGCCGGCTGTGCACGCCCCTGCTACAGCCGGGGATGACGGCAGCGCCTACTACAGCGACCCGGAGTGCGGCGGCGGCGGCGGGGGCGAGTCGGGCAGCGGCGCGTTGGGCGGGGGAGCCGCGGCGGGCTCGACACGCCTGCCGCGGCTGACCATGTCTCGCAATGCCGGCCTCGTGGCTGCGCGGCAGCAGGCAGGCGGGTCACTGGCGCAGCTGGCGATCCGGGAGCGCAAGGTGTGTATGCGCGTGCGTGCGTGTGCCTGTGTGTCTGCGTGTGTGCCCTTGTATGACTTGTGGAGACCGTATGTGTTGGGATAGACGCACATGCGTGGCGGCTTGCCCGCGGCTTTGTTTATCACTGTGCCAGCCAGAAGCGCCAGCGCGCCAGCCCTGCACACCGCACGACGCGGGTTCGGTGGTTGGAAGAAACCTGTGGGTTGGATGTTCAGGTTTGACTTCGTCCGCTGCGTGTTTCAACCGGGCCTGATGTCGCCGCCATGCATCGTACATACGGTGTGCGCCGCTGCCGCTGCATCGTACATACGGTGTGCGCCGCTGCTGCAGGCGCCCGAGCGCAAGAGCAGCCTGGGGGACCTGCTGGACGTGGCGGGCGCCGCCGCCGCCGGCCGCGCAGGCGCGGGCAGCGGCGGCGGCGGCGTGGCCGCAGCCGGCAGCGCAGGCAGGACCCTGGCCCGCGCCGCCACCACCACCCGCGGCCGCACGGAGCCGGGTGTCGCCATGCCGCACCTCGGCCTCGCAACGTCGCCCTCCGCAGCCGCGGCACCCTCCGCCGCCGGCGGCCTGGGGCTGACCCTTTCCGTGCCCGCCATCGCCGCTGGGCACCACGCGGGCGGCAGCAGCAGCAGCCCCAACAGCCCTGCCGGCGGCAACGCCGGCGGCGGCCTGCTGGGCAGCACCCACTCGCTGCGGCGGCTGGCGCACCAACAGAACAGCTTGCTGCTGCGCACGCCGGGGTCCCGGCTTAGCTGCACCGGCGTCGCCGCCACCGGCGACGGCCCCACGTCGCTGGCGGCTGACGCCGCCGGCGGGGTTGGCGGCGGCGGCGGCGGCAGCAGTAGCAGCCCATTGGGCCTGCGGACCGC
Organism: Chlamydomonas incerta; assembly: GCA_016834605.1. Classification (NCBI taxonomy): domain Eukaryota; kingdom Viridiplantae; phylum Chlorophyta; class Chlorophyceae; order Chlamydomonadales; family Chlamydomonadaceae; genus Chlamydomonas; species Chlamydomonas incerta. Next base: position 3,001,999 of record JAEHOC010000006.1, on the reverse strand, counting down.
GTTTGCGTCGATGCCGGGAGTGGACCCTGCGCTACTGCCGCTGCAGCCGCAGCGCTCGCTGGGCGGGTTCCCGGGCGCGGAGGGGGCGGCGGGAGCCTGCGGGGCGCATGCGTCGCTGGAGGTGCGGGTGGCGGCGCTGGAGCGGTCGTTCAAGGTGCGTTTTGACTGCTGCTGCTCGCGGGTGCGCGGCCGGCCGGGCTTGGGTTAGCGACAGTTAGCGTGCAGGGTGGCGTGCAAGGGACACACGGGTGACACACAGCAAAAGGTCTGGCATAATCACATATGGTGATTGGCACCGCGTAACACACGTAACAGGAACACACGGCCGAGCACGAGCAGCAGCAACAGCAGCAGGCGCGGAAAGCTTGTGTGGAGGGCAATGGCGGCAGCGACTCACCTTCCGCCTCGGCCACTGCCGCCGCTGCGGCAGCAGCAGCCAGCGGCGGTGGCATCAGCACCGGCCGCATCGCGCAGGCGGCGGCAGACGCCGCACGCGCGGCCCTCGCCGCCTCCAGCAGCGCAGAGGCTGCCACGGACGCCGCCGCCGCCGCCAAGCGCACCGCAGACGCAGCCATGGCGGCGACGACGGCAGCCGCTGCGGAGGCGACGGCACGACACGGGGCGTTGGAAAAGCGACTGGCATCGCAGGCGGCACTGGCGGGGGCGGCCGCGGCCGATGTGCGGCGGCTGCAGGTGGGCATGGAGGCGACCGTGCGCGCGGCGGCGGCGGCGGCGGTGTCGGCAAAGCTTGAGGCACAGCTGCAGGCGCTGCTCGCCGCGCCACCGGCACCCACGTCAGCAGCCTCGGCGTCAGCCTCGGCCTCAACGCCGCTGGTCGAATTCTTGAAGCGGGCGGTGGCGGAGGCAGTGCGGGCGCAGGCGGGCGCCGCGGCGGGCGCCAATGCGGCTCGCCTCACGGCCTTGGAGTCGCAGCTGCAGGAGGCACGGACGGAGGCCGCCGCTGCCAAAGCCGCGGCCGCGGCGGCGCAGCTGCAGGCGGCCGAAGCCGCAAGCGCGTCTGCGGCCGCGGCCGCGACAGCCGCGGAAGCGACGGCTGCGGTCCTGTCCGTGAAGCAGGATCTTGCCACGCCGCCTGAGCCGCCGACGCCGCCGCAGCGCTTTGCTGCTGCTGGCGTGTCAAAGGACGAGCTGCAAGAGGCTCTGGAGGGGCAGCGTGTGGCGGTGACGCAGGCACTGTCGGCCCGGCTTGATGCGGTGCAGGCGGCGGCGGCGGCGGCCGGCGCGGAGGCGGCGGCGGCGCAGGCGGCGCTGTCTCAATTCACTGAGGCGGCGGAGGTCAAGTGGGCGGCGGCGCTGGCGCAGGTGGCAGCCTCTTCGCAGGCATCCGCTGCGAATGCAGGTCGGCTGGAAGCGGAGCTCAAGCAGCAATCATCTTCCGTGGCCCAAGAGCAGGCGGGGCGGACCGAGGCGCTAGAAAAGCGGCTGGCGGAGATTGAGGCAGCGCTGAGGGCGGTGGAGGCGGCGGCCCCCTCAGGAGCGGTGGACGCGGCAGTTGAGGCGGCGACGGCGGCTGCGGAGAAGGCTGCGGGGGCGCGGGCGCAGGACTTGGAGCGGCAACTGCTGGCGCAGGCGGCGGAGGCGTCCGCATCGCAGCTGCAGCCGCTGCGTCAGCAGCTTGAGGCGCATCAGCGGGAGGCGGAGGCGGCGCGCCAAGAGCTGCTGCAGCAGCTGCAGCAGCTGCGGACGCAGCAGGCTGCTGAGGCTGCAGCGGGCGCGTCCGCTGTGGCAGAGGCACTGCAGCCTGTAGAGGGCAGGCTGGCGGCTCTGGAGGCAGGCCTTGCGGAGGCGGCGGCCGCGGCCGCTGAAGCCGCGGCGGCTGGCGCCACCGCCACGGCCGCCGCTGCATCGCCGCCGTCGCCGCGCCGTTCAAGTCACGACGCGTCCTCTGCCTCTGACGCCGCGTCAGGTCCGGCGGCGTCCTCAGCGGCAGCTGCAGCGGCCTCGGCTGCGGCGGCCGCGGCGGCTGTAGCAGAGCTGC